>JBBPDE010000034.1:11361316-11372657 GCA_037974605.1 Nannopetersius ansorgii | reverse complement strand
TGTGACTGTGAGACACATTTAACAACCAAAACTAATTCCAGTACCGTCACAGCACCCCCTACTGTTCTTTTTATGGGAGAGACCGCTCTCTTAATGGAGCATCGCTGCTCTTTAAGTTCAAATCCTGATGTGAGTTTAAGCTTTCATTCTATTTTCCTTCTCTGGGGGAGCCACTTGGCTCAAATAAGGCACTGGTGTAACATTTTTCATCTCACTCTGAAACACGCATGGTTCATGATGGAATTAAAACAGGAGATTAGGTAAGAATGGCCTCTTCTTGTAAACAAAGACTGCTGCTTGTGCTCTTCTTTTGAACAGAACAAAAAATGAGCAGCGCAGATGATTGGTTGTCGGATACACGCTAATTTGCATATTTGCCCATTCAGTCTAGCTGATCAGAGGCGTGTTTGGCAGTCGACTGTAAAAATGTGGCTAAAATCTAATCAGGAGACCATCCTTTGGTCGTGACGCCTTAGCGGCAGTCATGCATCGTACTGTGAGAGGTTCATAGGAACACCGCTATGTCACCTCCTCTTTTTAAAAGCATAATCACCGGCGCACAAGTCGTCTTCCTGTTAACGCAGTGCAGACTCGTGACCTTTTGGCCTTCCATACTAACTTGTGTCATAGTTTTCAATTCAATAGGCGTCATCATCACACATCCACACACTTTCACACACACATCAGCGTACATCTACACACACCATCGTGCCGAAGTTTATTGTGTCAATGTCGCAAAGTCTCATTTTTAACGATCTTATAAGATTTCTGAAGTCTTTATAAGACATGAAGGCCTTCAGTCCACCTGCATTGCACAGTTTTAATGTTTCCTGTGCTTGAGTTTTTTATTATCTCCCAGAGCTGCCAAAACTATGGGGGCAAGCACGTGTTTGACCCACCACTGTTCAAAGTTCTCAGGCGATGACCCGTTTTTTTAAACCCTTAAACAGCATGGAGTGCTGACCCATAGGTACCAACAGAGTTGGAGTCAATTTCCCAAAAACAAAACCTTACTTTTGCATAAGATAGGATAGTGAAGCGATGTAGACCTAAAAATGCAATTAAAAATGAAAAAAAAAAAAGAAAAAGCCCCAATATTTACATGTTGAGTATACAAAAGTGAAAGTTTTCATTAAGAGCTTACTTTTAGTGGTTCGCAACATAGAGACTAATGGGCGTTAAAATAGCATAATAATTGACAAAACCTTAAATTCCATTTTAAACTTATATATGAATTTGGTCAGGCAATAAAAAAATAATTTAAAATGACTGATAAGGGAAAGTGTAAAGTCATTTTTGAAGGTTTAAATGAAAATACAGTGTTGGTTTTCTCTGAGAAATATAAAACCACAGGTATTCCACTTCAATAAGTCTAGTAGGTTTATTGTCATTTCAGGCACATACACAGTACACAGTGAAACCAAACAAGGTTCCTCCAGGACCTCAATATTCCTCCAGCACCACAGTGTTCCTCCAGGATCATGGTGCAACACAGGAACAAAAACAGAGACCCCACATGACTACTTAAGTGCAGGCAGGGCTGGGCTGCACCGAGTTCTGATCCATCAAGCCCTTCATGTAATCTGTCAAAACTGTAAGTATTTAATCTTCAGCCAATAAAAGAGTTGGCAAATCGGTGCACAAATGTGTGTGGCTAAACTGCTGTCGCCAGAATAAGGAGAGATATTTAAATGTACTGTTTCACAAAAACGGGCTGTTTTTCTATATGTGGTCTGTATAGATGTGGGGTAGTGAATGTACCATTTGAAGAAAACAATAAAACATTTGCAGACATTAAAACTTCCAGAAAAGTGATGATAGGGGCCCTTTGATCCCTTGACTTGTCGTTGAAAACGCAGTGCTGACTGTTTGTCCGTATCGTGCAGCCTCTCCGCCGCGTTCCCTTTAAATAATTCCGCGAATTTTCAGCGTGCTCGTGAAGAAGCTGTTGCCTGGACGCCAACCGCATCACGCCCCAGTCCCCGCCCACTCCGGCCGCCGATTGGTCATAATGCTGAATTATTCAAACAGACACTGTGCGCTGATTGGCTGGGCGCGGCCCCGGCTGGCGGAGCCGTTGGGCCGGGCCGTTGTTGTGTACACAGGCGGGCGGACTGTGGGGCATGGCGGACGGAGGACCATCGGCTCGGGCGCTCTTACCTGGACCGCAGCGACCGCCTCGTGAAAAGCCTCTCCGCTTTGTTTGACTGCTCAGACCGGCGTGAAGTTTATCCGCGTAGCTTAGCCGCAGAGTCTGCGGTTCCCGGAGCGAGCGGGGCGGCGTTAATAGACGAGAGTCCGGCGAGTGGACCACCAGGCTGTTGGAGCTAGCGGGTTAGCTCCGCGGTGTCTCTACGCTCCGGTAAGTCCGTCGGTCGGTGCGGCGTTTTTGGCCCTATACGAGCTTCAAAAGGCCCTTCTAGCTTGATTATCGGGGTCAGAAATAACGCCTGCCTCCCTCCGTACCGCTCTGGACTCCGTGGGCGGCGAGACGCGACCGTGGGTTCGATAATGCACCGCCGTCCTGGGCTCGTCCAGGCGCAACGTCCCCACCGTCCCCGGAGCGACCAGTACCTTCAGCAGCAGCCCGGGGGGACTCTGGACTGAGGCTTCTGCTCGCCCGAGGACAAAAATCCACGGAGGGTTTGGCTTCAAACTACGCCTTGGGATAACCTCGGGTCTTGGGCCAATTACGAATCCCTGGATAACCTATTTCGGAGGAGCTGAGCACTGGGATTCATTCTCTCACCTCTGTGTTTTTGTGTAGTGGTGTAAAAATAGCAGACGTGTTATTGCGGACCCTAGACATGGCCTCTGTCGGAATAAGACGATTTTAAAGCACACAGACGCACCCTATGTGGATATAGGAGACCCAATTTATGGTAAATATGTCTATATCATCATCCTTTATTATTTGGGTTCTAAGTATGAATGAACAATCTGTGTGTGAATTGTGGTAAAGTAGTGGCTTGGGCTGCATCCCTTTCATCTAAAGAGCAATGGGGCATTTTGATGTCTGGTTGTGTGTATGTGTTTTTTTGTGTTTTTTTTTTTTTTAATGGTGAATTGTTCTTTTTGTGTTGAATGGTGTGTATCTAGACCCATATTGCCTTTCATGTCAGCTGACTGCCACTGTAATAAAGGGGGCCTTGTGCCAGAGTCCCTATGGCTGCAGGAAACGCTTTGAAGTGGATTATTGGCCTTTCAAAGCCTTGGTGAAGACGGCAATTCTATTGTCAGGGCTGCAGGAAAAGGAGAGGCCTATAAACACCGCCTTTTGAGCCTGAGGAAGTTTTATGGTCTGCCCAGTTCCTACCTGATCTGAGAAAGGTGTTAAAACCCCAGATCACACAGACGAGCCGTCTCTCCTGCGAAAAGTGTCCTGCAATCACGACTCGTCTGACAACACCCGGCCGGTCCTCCCTGTCCTGAAATGGGAGGCTCCCCTATGACACCAATTTCACCATAACCCTTACTCCATGGCCTCCAAAAGGGGAAAAAGGGTCGTAATTCATCCCCCAGCGGCTTGAAGTCGATTTATGAATCTCTCCTCCAAGCCCCTGCTCTCTTTCCCCTGATTTCATGTGACATTTTGGTACGTCTGGGCAAATCCAAGGCATGAAATAAACATTGTGGCCTTTTGAATTGAGGGACGTAATTAAATGCTAGGAAAGGAAGAAAAAAGAGAGCGAGAGAGAGCAGTAGCAACCCCCCCCCCATCCCTTTTTCTGCCAAGCCTTAAGGAAATTGCTTTATTCATATATCATGAGCTGACGTCCAGTCAGTTTTACTGGGGCCGGCTTTGGGTATTTGACGGGATCCGTGGTTTGAAGAGCAGCAGCAGGAAATCTTAATTTTATATGTCGCTCAGATGAGCGTTGCGATGGATGTGATGACATTTAAAGCCAAAGTAATTACTTTCAGATTGCATTTACTGTACGGCGCCTCCGTCGTTGGGTACCTGACACGCTGTTTTAAGAGAAAGGTCAAGGCTGCATTTTTAACAGTAATTCAAAGATTAGTGCCGACTTTCCTGGCAGAACGAGAGGTGGTTATTGGTGTAAGCGCTATATTTCCAACGTTTTAGATCATGGAAGGCGAGAAAAATCACTCTGGAGGAGATGTATTCCAGACAGTATGTTTTCTCTTTGTGCTGGCTTATGATTTTTATGTCCAATCAGCATTTCTACCATATCGCTCAGTGAATATATGAGATTTGTCAACCCTTTACTTCTTTTCCCCACTACACTATGTATTCCTGTCCACATTTTCCGGTTAATGGCCTTGGGCTTGCACTCAAAACACTACTGCGCTTTCTCATTACCTCCAGGATGCCACAGGAACATGGGCCAGTTCCCAGTGCCCCTCTAACAATGTATATTTGCCCACATCCATCTTGTCTCAAGGCAAACGATGGCCTGTCCTGATTCTTCTGTCCTGATTCTTGATATTTTTTTTCCTTCTCATGTCTTCTCTTAAGGCCCTTTTCCACAGGCATAAAAGAAACAGAAGTTGTAGCACGTTTAGATTTTTCCAGTGTCCATCCATCCATTATCTACCCCTTATTCCTGCATTCAGGGTCGACGAATGGAGCCTATCCCAGCTGCAGTGGGCGAAGGCGGGGTACACCCTGGACAGTCGGCAGCACGTCGCAGGGCCACATATAGGGACAGACAACCATTCACGCTCACATTCACACCTGCGGGCAGTTTAGAGCGCTCAATTCCCCAAAGCACGCATGTTTTTGGCTGTGGGAGGAAACCCACACGGTCCCGGGGAGAACACACAAACTCCACACAGAAAGACCCTGCGCCCAACCCGGGACTCGAACCCAGGACCTTCTCGCTGTGAGGCAACAGCGCTAAACCCTGCGCCACCTTTTTAGTGTATCTCAGTGTAATTCTGATGCATCAGCAGACGTCCCAAAACTGTGTCCATGGAGTTGAACCAGTGGAAAGTTTCTTTGTGTGATGAAAACCTAACCCAGCTAACTTGTTAGTGATGGCCTGGTTCACCTTGGTGTTTCTCACAGCGTTAAAGATAAATGCGTCTTTAGCCCAAACCGACAGCCGTGCTTGCTCTTTGTCAACTTCCTAATTGTTAGTTTGTATCTTTGTTGTGTGTGTTTTTGTTTTGTCCAGACAGTGGTCTTTCTGTGTTGTGATGACACTTTGACCCATCAGAAAGCAGTGATGCAGCAAGTGGCCCACTTTTGGCCCTGCCACGGAGCAGCTCGGGTACAGGCCACTTTATTTGTGATGGAAAAACATTTGTTTCCAGTACAGCATGGTTCCTTGTGCCAGCGGGAAAGTGTCAGTAGATAGTGTTGGTTTCCGTTAGCCCTCACCATGCTGTTCTCCACATACTACCATCCCAGAACATGCAACAAGCTCCTCTGTGGATTGCGATGAGACTGTGTGTTTAATGAGGGCTGAGATAAGGCAGCTTGGGGAAGGTTAAGTGACCTCAGAGAGTGGACGGATGGTCACCCGGCTCCACTTACAGGGATAATGTCAATCTCTTGGTTGCTAAGCAATTTCCACCCCCCCACCCTGCATCCACAGTAATCACCTTTTATCTCCTAAGGATGTCGTGTGTAATTATAGGCTGGCTGCCATCCTTTGAAATCTGCCTAATTGGTCTTTTTATTTTTATGGGATGAGGAGCCGGGGTGAAATGGGGCTAAGGGGCATGGGACTCGGGGAGGTAGATGTTCAGGGGGTGGGGGTGGCGTATGGTGTTTACTCAAGATTACAGAAGCATTTCAAGCCGCTTTCTTCTTGTTTTTCT
This sequence comes from Nannopetersius ansorgii, assembly GCA_037974605.1. Lineage (NCBI taxonomy): Eukaryota > Metazoa > Chordata > Actinopteri > Characiformes > Alestidae > Nannopetersius > Nannopetersius ansorgii. The sequence goes on along the minus strand of JBBPDE010000034.1, from coordinate 11,366,867 downwards.
TGCTACGAAAGAGAGGGGGGGGGGGAAGAAGCCGCAACTCATTTACAGCAGTGCACTATTATGTAAGTCTCCGGTAATGATTTCTCCTGCTTTTGGAAAAAGGCTGAAGTGCTCTAACCTGCTCTCGTTGAATGGGCAGCAGGTGGAGGTCACTTTGGATTAGCGTGCTGAGTAAAGTCCATTTTCTCCTGGAACTCGTCGGTTCCTCTGAGTCCTTCTGTGCCAAGCTGTTCATTAGGCCTAAGAGGGGAGGGTGAGGGTGAGGGTGGTGGTGGTGGAGGGGAGAAAAGTTCTTCCCGTGTGAATACCCTGCGGGAAACATTTGGCCAATCTTTTTCATGAGTTCTGTGTTTTATTACCATTTTTAATGACTTGAAGGAACCAGTGACCCTTAACAGCATAATGAATTGCCCTCCCTGCCCGGTGGGTGGGGGCCTGGGCGGAGCGGAGCAGACAGGCCAGTTCTGCTCTGTGTACCCACATGCGTGTAAAGGCCTAGTGGAAGAAAACACTTCTGGGAACAGACTACAGTAGTGAGCAGATATCCTGGCCCCTTTTTTCCACATTAATATCACTAAATATACTAAATTAAATAAAAAAAAGATTATAAACTGCATTATACAGCAACCAGGGATTTTTAATGTTCAGTGTATCAGTGTGTTCCTTGTGGAAGTCCAGTATTACTGTAGTTTACATCAGAGACCTGGTCTGTTTCAATCGGTCCTTCATTGAATTAAATCAGGAGCTGCTGATGGAGTTTCACAAATCCAAACAACGGCTGGAGGAACCGAGGAGAAATCTGAAACCAAACCTGTGTTCCCACCAGCTCACTAATGATCCACTACTCTTTTTAACAAACAAACCAGATTTGGATACTTTTTACTGCTTTCTTGTTCACATTTATTCTAATGTTACCTTTGCTAGCAGAAAGACATTAAATTCACATGATGGCTGTAAGTACGGTACGGTATACAGTAGGGCTGGGCGATTAATCGAAAAGTAATCGAAATCGACATTCAGAACCTATAATCGATCAGATTTTTCCATCTCGATTATTTCGATTACCGTCCCTTTAAAAACGCTACCGCGTGTGGAGTCACGTGACCCCGCTCCGTTATGTTACGTTATTCCGCCGACATGTCACTGAGACAACTGAGCAACTTGTCAGTGAACTATAAGGGCAAAAATAAATAAATAAATAAATTAATTAATCGTTCATTAATCGTAATCGAGTTAAAATGTTCAGTTAATCGAGATTTTGATTTTAGGCCAAATCGCCCAGCCCTAGTACACAGGCAGAGAAAAGTGGCAGTGGAGTAGTGCTTTGCAGTAGGAGTTAATTCAGTTGGTGTCATATATCTATATATATATATATATTTACATTCACACCTCACAGACAGGTGAGAGGAAATGGGAGCACAGTTGTAACCCCTAGCTTTCTTTAAAACGGCTTTTAATGCTAATTTGAACAAGCGCATTGCTGTTTATCTCGGCCTCCTTTGTGTGAGGCACCTGTGCACTTGGTTAAGAGGTTATAAAGCCCATCCGTGTTTGAAAAGGAGAAAAATCTTTGTCTCTCTTCTGCGCCTCTGATCCCAATTATGCTAACTATCAGAAAATTTAACCAGGGCCTGGTCTCTTATCTCCTAATCCTGAAGTAATAGATTCCATTAAAAATGCATGAGGAGCTTTAGAGATGAATCCGCCGCCGTTGTCTGTCAAACTGCCTCCCCTGGCAGCCCCCGGGCCGAGCGTGGTGGTGGGGGGGAAATGGCTCTGCTATCTTTTCACAGTTTCGGAGAGGATCCCATTTCCACAGAGAAGGGAGGCCATTCAGCGCGGAGCGGCGGCGGCGCTGGCCAGCCACAGCCTCTTCACAGCAGCGCATTCACCGCGGCTAAACGATGGCTTTTGATGTGGCTTTCAGCCCCCCGCTCCCGCTGCCGGACTGCCAGCGTCATACTGGGGGCTCCTGCTGGAGGAGGTGGCGGAGCGGCCACCCCTCTCCTTCATCGCTGTCATTCATAATAGAGTTACTGATTTGGAAGAGTCCGCAGACCGAGCCAGTGGATTTCAAGGGGGGGTGGGGGTAGACTCCATTCCTCATAGCTCAGACCTGCAAGACACATAAGAGGAAGTCAATGCAAACCTGATGCACGGCTTCAGCCATATTACAACATTTTGATTAAATCAGCCTATAAAAATATAGCAGTCGTTCTCCCTCGTAGAGTAAAGGCAGTTTTGTTTGAGTTATTTGACTCTGCCATTGGACTAAATTTCTGGATCAATGGCATAAGAGATGCTTTAACATTGTAAGGCATCTCTAATAGCTGTATGTCTCTCGAGTGGAACTTGCTGCATGGTGGTGGTGTTCCATGAAATACAGCTGCAATATATTTTCATGATCAGTTAACTCCCTAATATATCGTCACCGTCTCTCTGCTATCATGCCGAGTGCTCTGACTGACTGACTGACTGACTGACTGGCTGTTGGCTTGTTCCCCTGGGGTGTCGCCAGTATGACACCGAGGGGAAGGAGAAGAAATTACCATAGCACTCTCATGCTAATCCTCTCCAGCCCAATGAGTGAAAGAGTGCCTGGCTTAAACCTTTTTTCATTATCATCTAATTATTAACTCAGGATTTTGAGAGCTGTAAAGCTGAGTGGGAAGTGTGTGTGTGTGTGTGTGTGTTTCAGTTGGAGTGAAGTGTTATCAGGGCTGCTTTTATTCTGATTTTACTCAGCAATATAAGATGGCTTCAGGTGCAGGAAGTATTATAAGGAAACAAACAATGAAAAACATTTTATATTCATTCATAATCTTTGTTTTGCCAGGCAAGGCTTGAAGAGCATTGTCTTATTTTCAATGGCCGCACATATGCATATACATATAAACACACAAAGAGTATTGTGCACCTATGCATGAAGCCATTTGCATTAGCGGTGAGTTTTCTTCTGCCAGCAAAAACACAAGTTAACATTAGAATACATTCAAGCAAAAGTAGCGACGAAGATTTCTTTCTTCTAAAAAAAAAAAAAAAAAAAAAATATCGTTATTTCATGAGCTGCTTAGGTTTGGTTCTAGATCTCTGCACTAAACCTCTAGTCACCTCAAATGCATCTCATTTAATTTAGTAAAAGTGAGTGTGTATGTTGACGACACTAAATCTGATTTATTTATTTTTTTTAACCAATTGATCCAGCCTAAACTGCTCTATATGCTTAGGTCTGTTACAGTGACTAACTTCTGTAGCTTATTCCCAGCCCCACTTTACTGGACTAATGTATGCCGCCGCTTTGTTTTCGCTTGTCGTGCAATTAGCTTACCGTGCCTAATCCATTGGTTTTACTCTTTTGCTCTCAAAGGGATTCTACACGGATAAGATTTGATTTAAAAGGATCTCAATATTCCGTCCTTTGTGGGCATAAGTGAATAAAGCTACTGCCGCCCCAACCCCCAAACGCTTCTCCAAGAAGCCCCCAATTTCCCCTCTGCAACATGACCTTATCTTTGCACACACTCCTCTGTTCCCAGCTACGCACTGTAGCATGTACAATTAGACACTTTCCATCTAGCTCCCCTCCAGGCTTGAGGAGAGATGAAAAAGAGAGGGGGGGGGAAATACCAGAATAGAGGGGACAATTTGTCTGCCAATGGGATCTTATCAGAAATCCTTGGGAGACAAAAGATCAGCAGTGGTGTGCAGGACCCTTATCTCCCTGGCAGGCCCTCGCTAGGCCGCATCGCAGCCGATAAGCGCTCTTATCGGCGGGACCGATGCCACGGAAGCGGCAAGGATTTGCTGTCCTTGCTGCTCAAAGTTTGTCACCGCAACTCAAAGTTGGAGCTGTGACGCATGACGTAGGCCCACGAAGAACGGCGTCCTCTGGAGAAAGAAGCTTTCGAGGCCATTTGGCGTTATGGAATTAAGGAGACGGACCGGCTGTCATTCAAAGAGACATTACGTGGCCAACGGGGAGCACTTTTCTCCAGGCCGTTCGCGCTTGGCGAGGCTTTGTGAGCGCTTGCGAAAAGTAAGCTACGCTAATAGCGAGGAGCAGGGATGGAACCCGAGCATTACGGGATTCGCCAGAAGGTTTGGTGCAGCCTTTGTTTGGCCTTCTCTTCCTCTGCCCTACTCTTATTCACTCCCTCCTTTTGAATAGTTTTTTTTTGTCCTCATAAACAAAACACTTTGCTCTTCCCCTCGAAAAAGAAACGAGGGGGGAAAAAGCGTCTTAATGCATTTTTATCCCTGAGCCACTCGCGAGAGTAATGGATGGCAGTTTCACAATTGTCTCTCATTTCCTGTTGATAAAGCTGTGCAGGCATTTCCCGGGAGATCCTGTATTTGTCTCTCTTCTCTAACCCACCCACCCACCTACCCATCTACCCAGCCCCCCCCCCTTCCCAAACCTGTGCCTTCTTTTGACAAATGTGCAGTAATGGAAGCCTTGTTGTGAAATTGGTCCTCTCACAAAATAGTCGAGAGAAAGGCTTTTAGCTGTTCAGCTGTCTGTGATCAGAGAGAGGCTGTGTGGTTTGAGAGACTCTCTGTGTTTACTGGGTAAAAAAGAAAAAAAAAAAGGTGGGGTGGGGGATTTCTCCAGGCTCCTGACGAGAGAATGAAAGCCAGGCTGTTTCTTTTATCCTTTGAGGTGTAGGTAATCAAGTTTATACAGATGGCTTTTGCGCAGTCCCCTCCAGTTAGGAACTCACTTAGATGGCTGCCCCGTGGACCTACGAAAAATGAGAGTACTATGTTGGACGGGGGGAGGGAGCAAACAAACAGATGGATACGAGAAGTCGGCCGTAATTAGCCTACAGTCCACGAACTAGGCCAGCCACTGCCATGCGCTCACCCATAAGGACGGCAGATTGATTTGGTAATATAGAAAGTAATTGGATGAAGTATATTGCAATTAGCCGGACACAGGCATAAGGTCACATCGCAGTGAACATCAGCCATTAAAAGATTACCCCAAATGAAAAAGGTGAGTAGTTGATTTGTGAGGACATCTAGATAGACGTTCGGGGGGGGTCTCTGATAGAGATAAGTTGGGAGCTTAGATTGTTAAGCCTGTGGTGGCATTGTGTTACCCCTGTGAGTTTTTGCCCCTGGATGTATCTCCTTATATAGCTTAGCAGCGGGAATCGGGGAGGAGGTGAGATTTATGGCATGCTGGGAGATTGATTAGTGCCGTCATCAGCTCGGCATGCACCTCACTCCTACCGAATCCCACCAAAAGACAAACGCACGCTGAGTCACTACTTGATTCTTTGTTCCTGTGCAACTAAATGAACAGACTTTCAGCATATGATGTGTTGGAAAGAAAATGAGAGAAGACACATGGCTGCATTTTTTTTGTAGCTGTATATACTGTGTGTGTGTGTGTGTGTGTTATTTGTATGTGTGTGTTTATAATATACATAAAAACAAATGTGCTTGTAAATAAATGTGTATGTGCATACATACACTACCGGTCAAAAGTTTTAGAACCCCCCATGTTTTCTGTTCGTTTGTATTGAAACTCAAGCGGTTCAGTGTC
>JBBPDE010000034.1:11348462-11361216 GCA_037974605.1 Nannopetersius ansorgii | reverse complement strand
AACTGTTTGAAATTCAATTAAATAAAGCTTGAAACATTGGGGCGTTCTAAAACTTTTGACCGGTAGTGTATATTTTTCAGGATCCTCTGTGCAGGAGTGAAAGCGTACGGATGGGTTCATTCCAGTCAGAGTATGCTGCGTATGTTGTCAAATTTGTGACAGGGACAGCAAGGCTTGCTTGGCTGTGATGTGATGCTGCAGATCAGATTCAAAGAAGTGACTGTCCTTTGCTTTGCCCGCAGATTCCTCAAGGATTCTCCCAGCCCTAGAGCCGAAAGCCGCACCATGCTGGCGTGCCTGCAGAGAAGGCAGAACCAACCGGCCCAGCACCCAGTGTGTGCTGGCAAGATCCTGGACACCCCCATCAATCAAAAAAGTAAGCATTAGGGGACAACGGGGCTTTTGTGGGTCATTTAGGCTCCACATGTGACGAGCAGCAGCTAGTAAAGCTGTAGTGAACAGCTCTGAGGAAGTGTTTTACTTTGCTTCATAGTTCGTTACTGGTCCCAGGCATGATGCGGCATCTTCATGTGAGGCCTTTGTTCTCTGCATGGTCACCTGCAGTTGGAAGAAGGGCGTGTGATGTGGGGGAGTTGAAAGCCCCGTCTGTCACCTCTCCAACCAGAGGACCAGAAGGCCCCTCTGGCCGCAATAACTCAGGATTTGAAGTGGAGCTTAGCCCTTTATCCAGAGGTGTTGGAACAATCTCACCAGACCCAGCCTCAGCATGGAAAGGCTCTGTGGCAGGGGGTGCTTTTATGAGGGGGGAGAGAGCAAGAGAGGAAAGAAAGAGAGCGGAAGGGCGGGGGCGAAAAAAGGTTTACTGGAGCGAGGTACTGAAAAAATACCAAAGTAAATTCAATTTTCAGAGGTAACCTAACCTTTGATTTTCATGGTTTAAGCGTATTGAGTGGATGATGGATCCTCCATCTAGACGATGGATTTTCATCCATTAGAACCGAGAACGGTGGATACGTTTTCATTCTGGTACTCCGAGAAAAGGCCGCCTAGACTAACCTATATAGATAACTAGACCATGCTCATATGGAATCCATAGGCTGGCCGCTTTCTGCAAGCAATGCCTCTCATGCTAATGGCAGGTACTTGAACACAAGCCCTTTTTAAAAAAAAAATGAGGGCTCTCTGATGCAAAACATAGCTTAATGAATTAGGCTACTTGCTGGAATTAATTTGCCTTAATTAGGCCTCTCCAGTTCTGGGGGAAGAATGGCAGACTAAAGTGGTGACCCTGTTGGAAAAGTAGATAAGAGGCGAGGCAGAGGGGAAGTTCACCTTGGCCTCTCCCAGCTCCCGGAGAGTTCTGGGTTTATCGCCAGCACAGATCAGTTTGAATCCTGCCTATGCCCCTTATCAGTGACACCCATCGCACCGTCTTTAATTTAATTCATGAAGGCATTGATCAGTGCTGCTGCAGAGCACAGGCTGACGTGCCTTCCCTCTCCAAGGGCGGACTCCAACCTGCCACAGCCTCCTCTCCAGCCCAGCTGTCATCACAGAGATGAAGTCTCGTTCCCCTGGGGAAAGATGTCGGAAGAACAGCACTAGTCACTTTGATGTGACGCATACAGTCTAAAAGTGTGTTTCGGAGAACCAGGGGATGATTCAGATCTGCTCTATATGCAGTTCGGATCCCTTTGCGTCGCCGTTATCAAAGCATATACAAGTCAAAGGAGGCTGATTTGCTTCATCGTCGTGGGTTGTGTATGAGGGCTTGTAAAGAAAGGCAGTGCTGGAGACAGACATGTTTCCAAACCTTGTAGAATCTGCTCTGACCTTTCTCTAATTGAGAGTTTTGCGCAGTCGCTAAGGGCAACTTGGACTTTCACAGGTCCACACATCATACACTATTGATCTAATTTCTTCACATTGTGGAGCCGGAGTAACATTGCACTGTGCGCGCAACCCCTCAAGACTCCTCCACATTATTAAATCCACATTGTCTGGGTTTGTAAAAGCAGTTCAGAGTGATTTTCATAAACATGGATTTCAGAGTCTGTTAATTATCATTACTGTCAGCATGCATTACGCTCACAATTAACCGGAGCGCATTTTGTCGTCCTGGTAAGTTGCGAGCCGCTGAATCCAGTGGACATTGATCATTATTCACTGATTATTTGCTCGTGAAGAGCCTGCTTGGGAATTGCCCGTGTGCCCCTAATTGATCTCTGTGTGTTATTTACATCATCTCTCATTATGAAGCAGAAGGATGACGAGCCTTTGGTTGGGGACTAGATAAACTGTGCATTTTAAACCAGCTCTTGGTTCCGTAATCCCGTTTGTACTGAACAGAGTTTAAAAGCTGCTCTGAAGACACAAAGAGAGTTTGCAAGTTGGCCTTTCGGCAAACGAGCCCTCCGTAGTGCCTCGTCCACATGCGCAGTGCTGTAAGCATGCGATTTTTATGTTCCAGTAGGAGGCTTGGAGCAAATCTCCACACTCCCCGCATCCAGCTGGGGTAGAACCTCATTGTCTGCCGTGTTATTAAATATTAATTTGGAATCAGTGGAGCACTTGTCTGCTAAATGCTGGAACAGAAGGGCCCTGTTTTGCCGCAGGCAGAGCCTCGGGCGCCTCTCTCTTTCCCTCCCTCTCTTTCTCTTTCCCTCCTTCTCTTCCCTCCTGTTTACCTGCAGGCCCCAGCAGCACTTGGAGCCTGATGCGCTCTGACAGCCCCTCCCCATGCCATGCTGCACACACCCCAACGCAGACATGCTTAGGATGTCTAGGGCTGGGCGTTCTGGGGCTTAGGTGGTGTTCCACCCAGCAATGAGCCTGGAGTTTCCTTTGCTGACGCTGTTTGAATACTCTACAGTGCACTATCCCCCCCTCGGTCTCTGGAGGGTTTATGCTTCGAGTGAAATACAGTTGATGAATTGTTGGAGCTGCAAGTGCCTAGAGGCATGTGTCATATCTGTTATTTGGAAGGGAGCCCATTGTAAGGAATATACACTGCATATGTCTGCCTCAGCAACTCCTGGACCATGCATTGCCCTGAGGATTTATCAGTCAGCCAAACTGCTGGCAACATGTTGTGGCTGTTGGCACCACAGATGTGAGGCAGAACTTGGGACTTTGCTCATGTAACCTTTTTTGTGTAACCTCTTATCACCTCTGTCTGAAGAGCAGGAAGCCAGCCTTTAACTTCCCCTAAGACAGAACAGTGCTCCCACCATGGCTATCCTGGAGGACAAATCAAAACGACGTTGACTTCAAACGGAAGGAAATTGCAAACAGTCCGGAGTAGTAGGCTAATCACTGTAGATTGCTTGTCAAAGGCACGTACACTAGTTCTGACTTGGCTTTTTAGCTTGAAGGGTAAAAGTGGTTGAGACGAAGACAACTATTCACATTCAGTTTGATCTTCTATTGCTCAGTTGCAGTATCGAGGAACATCTCGCACACCCAGTCGTTAGAGGAACGTGGAGATGAGTGGGAAAACTGCGAGGGTGCTATGTGGCCCTTCTTATCACACGGATGAGTAGTAATGGGAACGCCACTGTGGGAAGCGCCGTGCCTCTGGTTAGGCTGTTTAGGCAGGCCTTTTTTTCCCACGCTGCTGGCCTGCATGGAGTCCCTACGAGGCATGCACGTTCCCCCACACGGCCTGGCAGGCCTGAGCCAAATGGAAAGTGACACTCGTGTAAAGTGGTATCCGTGCCTGACTCTCTGAGCACAGATAAATAAGCACTACCCCCTGAGGTTATTCTGTTCTTGGATTGTGCTGCACACAACTCCAAGGCACAGAAAGGGGCTCAAAGGAAGGAAGAGGGGCTGATGAGGTGTTCAGGGGTGCGTTTGTCCAGTACAGAGACATCCAATCAAATCAGCTTTGGCAGGTGAGTTCTAGTGTTTACTAGTGAACCCTGGCGTTACTTTAGAACCATCATCCTCACGTATAGTCTACTAGCCATAACCTAAAATAGTATGTGAAAGGGTCCTCGGCACCCTTCTACTGTAATGTGACGCCTCCACACACGGATGCCTGCTTTGGGATTCTTGTCGGTTAGCATTAATGTCGGTTGATGGTAATAATGGGGGTGCCTGCAGCATTTTTTGTCTGTGAAAGCTTGGGAACACTTCACAAGGGCATGGCTCTCCTGGGGGAGTTAGTTGGTGGCCTTGCAAACTTCCCAGGACTCCATAACCATGTTTGGCACCGCGGTGAAAGTGTAGTGGCGGAGAGATGTTCCTGCTAAACATACCCTTTGATCCGGCGAGCGTTGAAAATACGACTTGCTGCATTTGGTCCTGCTGTGTTTTAGTTAATGTAATTGTGTTGAAGAGGATGACTACCTCCTACACATTTGCCTTAACTGCAGCATTTTAACCACTCAGCTAATCCTCTGCGGTACTAATGGAACACCGCTGAATCACTCAACAAATGAATTGAGAGTGTGAGGCCAAAAAGGTAGCAAGGACCTTTGTTTGTTTGTTTGTTTGGCATTGGTTGTATTTTAATTGCTGCAAACTCTTCATCATGTATTTGTATATTACACAGCTTATACTAATCATAAAACTAATGCTTGTTATTATGGGTGTAACAATGAATCGAAATATCTTTCACTTCTAAAATGTGATAGTATCCATTGTGGACATGTGACACTACACTGTGGAGAATATGCAATCTATGAATCTGTAATATCTGATGTTTCTGCATTATTTATAAGGTTGAAAGTGCATAAGTGCGTCCCAGACCAGCACATTTGTCAAACATCACCTCCCCCCACAGCCTTCAGGTTGTAGTTTCATTAGTAACGTTTATCAGACGCTTTTATCCAAAGCGACTTCCTTTCTGTACCTACAGGGGGCAGTCTCTCCCTGTAGCAACTTGGGGTTAAGGGTCTTGCTCAAGGACCCAGTGGTGGTTTTGCTGAAGGTGGGATTCGAACCCATGACCTCTTGGTCTGGAGGCAAGTATCCTACCCACTGAGCTCCCTCCACCCCAACTTGTACCAGAATTGAGTTTTTCTTTATTAAAATTTCATTATAAATGTTGGAAGAGCATTGAATTGAATTTTCAGTCCTAGTTTAACTGTTTGCCCTGAATCATTAAACTGAATCATGATTTGATCGTTACACCCCTACTTACCTCACCAGTCTATCATATCTGAAAGTAGCACTGAGCCTCAACACTTAAGGCTAATTCAAATATTTTTTCAATAAAAGGAGCAGTCAGTTACACTTCAGTCAGTTAGCAGGTAGTTAAGCCAAAAGGCTGTCTTGGTCGGTTTCTCAGCCGTCGTTCAGCTTCATCCTGATGTAACGTGTGCCAGATCCCAGCTGGTCCTGGTTCAGTCGCGTGGACGAAGTTTAGGTGAGCTACTCCAGGGGCCCATGATTGAACCCGTGTGTGTACCTGTGCTGTGGCTGTTGGGTTTGACAGCCCGGTGGAAATTTAGCGAGGGAGTGCTGCTCTTTTTTTAGCCTCGGCTGTTTTCCCAGTTAATCACTGATTAACCCAAACGGCTCTAAAACAATAAGGTCTCCTCTCTGATCCGAGGGGGACGGCTTCAAGTGTAACCATGGGAAAAAAGATTAGGCAGCTTACTGGGGCTGAAAGCTTTGTGTGCGTTCACAGGGAGATGGCTTCTGTCCAGGGGTTAGCGCCGATAACGCGTAAGAAACGGGCTGTTTACGTCGGCGTCGTCCCTTTTCTGAGGAAGATCGCTCTGTCTGTTCTGTCGGCTCCGTTTCTGACCAATCAGTGCGGACAGAACAGTAATAAGCGCTCTGTCAAAACAGTCCTCCTCCGTCCTACATCATCTGTTCCTTCCCTCCTTCCCCTTCGCCGTGCCTCATACCCGTTTGTTCTTGTTATCGCCCTACTTAAAAGAGTTCATTCTGTATCACGTCGCGGGTGCAGTTAATTAGCCGAGTGTTAATTGAGATTTCAGAGCCACTCGCCCTCCCCCCCTCTCCCTCCAGGGCCGACCTAATGTAATAGAAGTCACTTTTGAGAGCTTTGTTTGATCGAAGGCTTGACCTTGCCTCCCTGAGCTGAGCAGTCAGGCAGCATGTGTTCATCCACCGTTCCTTCTGCCGTAGTGCTGGGAGTTCCAGGTAATGGCCTTGCATGCGCAAGACCACTCACGTCTGAATCCCGAGTGTCCCACCTCAGGCAGTCCTAACGCAAGGGGCGGGGGGGGGAAGCCACTTAAAAGGCTTACACAGTGTAAATTAGTAAGCACTCCGAAATGCCCCTGGGTAAAGCAGACACAACAAATAACATTTTGAATTTAGTGATGTGCATGAAGCTAACTTCTGCTCTCGTCTCGGAGCAGACCTTGACAATGCGACGTTCCGGGAGGTTGGCATTAATTAGGCTGCTCCGTGTGATTAGGAGCTCAGGGTCAGAATACTAATAGCCCCCCTCTCCTCTCAAATGGCAAACCCAAACCACCCAAAGCTCAAACACAACTTGGTCGAAAACTGGATCAACCAGCTGCTCACAGAGAATTGGCCAGAGATCAGATAAACAAAAATAAAGTTGACCAAAAAGGGTGTAGGTTGGGTGTGTGTGTGTGTGTGTGTGTGTGTGTGTGTGTGTGTGTGTGTGTGTGTGTGTGTGTGTGTGAAATGCATCCATTTCTAATCCTTTAATTTATGAGGTGCAAAGTCCTTTGAAGGCACATCAACATTTTAAGCTACTCGAGGCGTTTCCTAAACAGCAAGCCAATTTGAACCGAGTCCAGAACAAAGCAGCGATGCAGAGCGGCGCGTTTTTCTACCGTTTTAGGCAGCCGTGTCAAACGGGCCTGACTCCTGTGATCTGTTACCTCCACTGGTCTTTCGCAGATTCTTAACAATGACATATAAATTCCTGCCCATCTGTCTGTCTAGTTCTGCGGCTTCATTGTGATGAATGACCCCCGGTGAGCACCGTGTGACTGCAGGCACTGTGCTGAGCTGGGAGATGCATTGATGGCCCTCTCCCTTTCTCCTCTTTCCTCCATTTTAAACACCCAATTTATTTCCTTTATGAGGTGGATCTTGTAGATTGAATCATTTTCACAGTCGGAGGCTCATTGTGGGCCTGAAAATGAAATGAACTCCCAAATCAATCCTGAACAGGAACAACAAGTGAGCTCGCCGCCGTCGCATGGTTGAGCAGACGCTTAAAATGGCTTCTGTTATTGGAGTAAGAACCGAATTGTTTTATGGGTTTTTTCCTTTGCTTTCCGGACCCTACTGCTTGGCTTCTGCGCGGGATCGCTGACTGTTGAGTAATCTTGCTTAATTTCAGCACTTTTCTTTTCATGTCAGAAATTCCATAAAGGTGTCATTCGGAGGAGCGGTCGTAATTTCTGCCGACAGATTTATGGCGTAGAAATGGAACACTTTTTCTGCCTTTCCTTTGTTGCGGCAAGCTAAACAGCCATGAAATTGCCTGAATAATGGTGTTTAAATCCAATCTTGGTTTGTCCCCTCAGCTTTCCCGTACGCCACTGAACGCAGGTCCCCCTGGAGATTGCCATTTTCCATTATTAGACTTCAGCGCACAGGTTAGGCTCATGCACTGGTGCTACTCTAGAAACTGCTCCGGAGCTCAGTCTTGTGTCTGTTCAGCTGTAGAGCTAGTATAGCATAGTTACTGAATGAAAAACAAAAAAATAGACCTTTTATAGGCCTTATATTTTTCATTGGCATCACTTTTGCCTGTAAAATACCTGCCTAATTCTTGTAATCCCAATCGTCATCCACTAATGGCGTTTCTCGGTTTCAAAATGATGGAAATGATCAAGTGTTGTTCCATCCTGGTGTGCCTGGCTCTTTTCTTTCTCCTTCTGATCTCCAGCTCTTACTTGTGCTCCTATATGAGCACCTTTTGAGTGGGTTGCATAGCCAAACGGCATGAAATGAATTCCACTCAAGCCACTGAAACAAAATTAGCTTCTCCCCCCCCCTCCCCCTCCTCATCTCTTTCTTGATTTCCCAGGGTAATCCAATTTTGTCCTGAAGAAAGACCAAATTAATTTCATAATGCACTGATCAAACATTGCCTGGGGTGTCTCCCTCCACAAAATGAGTTTTTAGAAAGATGCAGATGTCTAAGGATGAACATCCACAAGAGGAAATGAGGCAGAGGAAGCGAGTGTGAGGAGGGGGGAGAAAAAATGGGATAGAGCACACACTCCAATATCTCCATTTTTATTGGGCAATTTTTCTTGTCTTGTGTCTGCTCCTTGATCATTTTTACTCATCCAGTATTCATCATTTTCTTGTGTTTATTGCTGAGCAGGCCAGCGCGATCAGCTTTGTCAGACAGCAGAACTCTCAATTGGAGATATTTGTTTTTGTGCACGTTCTCAGGTGAGCTTTGTGTATTATGAGCCAGGCTGTAACAGGAGGATATACTCGACCTAATTTGCTCTCAGTGTTCGTCAAATTAGCTCCCTGCGTATTTGTATCCGAGCAGCTATGCCTCACGTTTGTAGAGCTTTGGCTTTGGTGAGGTGCTTCCTTAATCATATCAGAGTTATTCGCTCTGTTTACCTGCCTTGCTAACAAAACCTGTGTCTGTTTGTAGGTGATCTGAGCTCCATGCCGGGCTCGCGGTACCCCTCTGCTGCCGAGCTGGACGCTTATGCACAGAAGACGGCTGACAGTCCACTGTCCATCAAGATTTTCCCCTCCAACATAAGGGTCCCACAGCACAAACAAATCAGCCGAACTGTCAATGGCCTGGACACCACGGGCCAGCGCTTCAGTCCTTATTCCCACCCCTACTCCGGGGGCTACCAAGGCTTGCTGGCCATTGTCAAAGCTCCCGCCGTGACCAAAGGTGTGGTGAAGAGCTCGGACGGCAAGAGGACTAAACTGTCACCGATACAAATGGCGGTGGCTCCCTATGCACTGCCGAGCAACGGCAGCCTCGTCAACAGGCACAGGCAAAGACCGTACAGCATGGAGCTTTGCAAGCCTCCAGAGGTGCCTAAGATCCCTGCACCTCACAACGTCATGGTAGCGGCTTCCGCTGTGACTCTGTCCGGTGGGCAGAGCTTGGCTCTGGCCCCCCACTCCGACCACATGGCCCACAGCATGGTCAGGCAGATGGCCAGGACCTCTCATGTCCAGGGGCTGCAGGTGCCAGGAGAAGTCCATTCCAGCCCATCTCACCAGGCAGCCACGGCTGTGGCGGACTCCAACTTCAGTATGGCGGGACCTCCACAGAGCAGCTTGGCCTACTCAGGAGCTGTGCTTCCCACTCAGACTGCTGATATGGCCAAAGCTTCAGGCTACATGGACAGTATGGATTATGCAGTATGGCAGTCCAAGCAGCAGAGACATCAACAACAACAACAACAACAACAACAGCAGCAGCAGCAGCAGCAGAAGCAGCACTATCAGCAGGGCCACCTGCGTATGTACAGTGCCAACAGCAGCAGCAGAGCTGCCATTAGTAGGTCCCCGGATGTGTGCTTGGCGGCAGGAACAACTCAGCTCCCCTACAGGACCCATGCGCTCAGCACAGGGACCAGCATGCTGGACAAGGTCAGCTCCTCACCTCTAAACTGTTCTGCCATGCACGGCGAGTTCTCAGTCGGCCAGTTCTTCGCGCCGCCCTGGAACAGCGTGCTCGTCACACCCAACAGCGACTGTTACAATCCGCAGGAGCTGCCGCCGAGCTCCGTGGGACTCTCCCACCCTCATGCCCAGCGCCACCCGCAGCAGTACCCAGCCGACCGTTCCTCGGGCCCGGGACTGTGCTGTGGGCTGCCCGGCCGCGGTCTGTGCCAGGCTTCGCTCCTCAGCAGCAGCTTGCAGTCTCTGGAGTGCCTGATTAGCGAAATCCACCCACCCTGCATCAAAGAGCGCATGCTGGGCCGCGGCTATGAGGCCGTGGCCGTACCGCACCTTCTTGAGCACCAGCCCACGCACATCCAGCTGCCCGTCTTCAGATAGGGGGCTTCAGAGGTGTGTGTGTGGGGGGGGAGTGGACTGTGAATTAGGCCAACAAGCGATAGATTTGTATCAGACATGCCTTTTAGTGGATGCGTGCCATTGGTTAAGGGCTCAGTGGGTCTTTGCAAAGCTTAAAAGGGTAACAGCAATCCTGACTGACTGTAAAAGGTCACAGAGTTGCAGTGTCGCCTGTGTTAACTGGACTTACTTTAAGAAGTACTCACATATACTCATACTGTTTTGCACCAACAGGGATTTTGGTTTTATTGTACCATTTTACTTCAGACGGAAATCGATCTGAACAAAACTTTTCAGATTAGCTGCCAAATCCGTGACGAGAAGCAATTCTTTAACTGCCCACTAGTTACAGGACGTTACATTAACTTCAGGTCTGTGCTGTTTACTCCAAAACTGTACCTGATGAGAATTAAAAAATAAATAAAAGAAGAATAAATCTAGTGAACCCTTGGTGACATTTGTAAAGCCCTGTTAATAGTACTCAATCATACTAGTTTTTTCCAATTGCACTGTTATAAAAAAAAAAAAAATTATGAAGATTACTCTGGCATGGGTTGGCTGTAGGAACATCTCATCTTGAAAGTAACTTGAATTTTTTCTATATTATGTTTGTGTCTACTAGTAGACAGGCATATTTATATAAAATGTTTATTATTGTTTCTGTTTGTGACCAATGTTTTTTTTTTTTCTTCTTTTTTCTCATTTCAAAAATGGTTTTATCCCAGTTTTCATACCTGCGGTCCAGAATGTGGTTCATTGCCCGGCGCTGGCATGTTGATCGTTTTAGCTGATTGTCGTCTACTGTAGCAGGTCCGGTGTTTTTATAACAGGCCTTACGAATCCGAGAGACTGACTGAGAAGACGCTTGAGCGTCCACTACTGAGCCGCTCCATCAGTGACCTGGTGTCAAGCGGCGCGAGTTACTGTGACTAAGTCGTACGAGCGTTCCAGCTGGATTAATGTTCCATCAGTGTTCTGCATATTTTATTCATTATTATTTATTGACATTTCGATTTCTGTACAATGTTGAAGGTACTACTGGGTGTCTGACGTTCAGATACGCGACTGGTTTCGTCATTTGACCTTTTTTCTTTTCTCCTCGAGTGGAAAATATTGAAGTGGAGTTTGAGTAAAATGGCACACGATGGGCTAGATGTTTGAAAAAGTGCAATTATAATGTTGGCAGATGAGCCCTTTCCCCACGTTATGCTTCAGTGACTCTATTTACTACTGTATGTATGACTGTCTGAAACCTCCTCCACGATTAAGATTGTCAATAAATCTAATTTAGGGATGTTTTTCTACATCTGCTCTGTTTGTCGTCTTTTTTTTCCCTCCTCCTTCGTTGGGAGCATGAAAGATGGCCCGAACGCGATTCCCTAAGGAGACATAAATCAAAATATCTGAGCCACTTACGAGGCCAGGCAGGTATAATGTTTCACAGTTGGTTGTGTAAATGGCGCATAACGAGAAGACTGAAGACGTTTGAAGGGTTTTACCTTTTATTCCTCCGAATACTGGCTGTGTCTGATGGCAGACGGAGGCCGTAACGCTATTGGCTCCCGGGTCTGTCATCCGAGTGGCAGTTGGGGCCTAGTGGCTGAGGAGAGGCAGAGCAGCGATACCCTCTGAGGGCAGGGCATTGAAGTTGCTCTGGCTTTATCCACCCCGGGGACAGGGGCTAATCAGCTTTCAGTGTGACCTGAGCTCGCACACATCTCCTCAGCCTCTTTTATCAGCTCTTCAAGGGCACAGGGAGCAGAGAGAGAGAGAGAGAGCGAGAGAGAGAGGTGCTGACGGAAACCAGGCTGTGAGGCTGCCATTAGTTCCAGCCACCAACTGGTCGACTGAATACTGGCAAAGCCTGCCTGGTGTTCAAGTTGCATGCACAGCGTATCTTCTTACCAGGCATGATTGTTGCCACTGTACTGACATTTCATTGCTTGATCCTCACAGCCACAGCACGTGCTGAAATCGAAGGGAAGCCACGCGTTATCCTTTCGCCCGTACAGTGCTGTGCAAAAGTATTCAACCCCCTTAATAGTCAGTATTAATAACTGTATTGCAAATTAATGGATGAGTGGTGTTTCAAATGTCAGTATTATGAATAACTCGCATGTAAATAATATGCAATTAAAGTGAGTTTTCAAAGGCAAAATTCTTTGTTAGAAATGTGGCCTACATAGTCATTCAAACCCTTCAGGCTAGTGGTAAAGAGGAACGCGTGCTGCTGCTATAACAGCCAGGGGAACGATTCCCCATTTTTCCTGGCAGTTTTTCTCCAGGCTGGTTGGATGATGCTACAGACTGATCGCTCCCCAGTCAGCTCGTGCTCATTGTAAAATTTAAGATGTTTTTGTTGTTCAGCCACTCCTTGGGTTCCTAGTCCTGAGAGGTGAAGTTTCTCCCGAGCCGAGCTGCCCAGTTTTTGGGTTTTTTTTTTTTTTTAATCAGACTGAAGGCTGTCTTGCTGTGTCTCCTGTATTTTGCACCATCCAGACGTCATTCATTTTTAACAAGAAACCCAGTCATAGCTGAGGAAAAGCATCTCCACATGCTGGTGTTTGGAGAAGAACAGACAGATTGAGGTTTCCACCAATCATTTCGTTTTTGTTTCGTTTGACCACAAAACCTCATCACATATTTACCCGCGTCACTCTGAGGCTTTCTGGCCACCTTCAGATGCGCTTTGATGTGGCTTATCTACAGTCATGGCTTCTTTCTAGTAGGGCTGAGCGATTAATCGAAAAGTAATCGAAATCGACATTCAGAACCTATAATCGATCACATTTTTCCAGGTGGATTATTTCGA
>JBBPDE010000034.1:11282098-11296459 GCA_037974605.1 Nannopetersius ansorgii | reverse complement strand
AGTGCGCAGTGCGCACTACGCACTACATCTCAGTGCACTGACCGTAGTGCGCGGTTTCGGACACACCCATAGTCTTGGGAAATGTAGTGAATGCCACTCCACTATAAAGGCCATTCCACTATGAATGTGTTTTATAAACACTTCTTGTAAAACTACCAAGGATATCTTTGATATACTGTCATTTGGTGTAAAATAACTCTCTGAGATGGAGATTTTAGAGACCTGGCTCCAGTCACCACCACTGTAAAAGTTTCTCTAGAACAGAGCATTTATCTAGTCATTTTGGGTGACCTTCAGCTCTTAACCATTTAATTAGTCTGAGAATTTGAAAATTCTTTCACAATGTTTTGGCTCTTAAGGCATGGCTCTTAATGTAAAGTGTCAGTTATTTAGATGTGAGGCTAGTCTGAAGCGTGGGTCCACATATAGACCTATAGTCTTGAGCTACCCTTCATATTGTGGCGATCTGGCATTTTAGGGGTCAATGGTCCATGCTCGGGCCAGGGGTGGTGTGAGGGGCGCTTGATCAGTGCGTGGGTGCGGGAGGGGCCGACGAACCCCGGGGCACGTTTGGGTTTACTCTCCCTCCCGGAAAAAGGGACAGGGTCTGAGCACGGACCTCCGCAGTGGACTTGGACGCGAACCAGGCCGGGGAACGGACACCTGGGGCACTGTGGGTGCAGGGGTGGTTCGGGGGGGGGCCCGGGAGAGGGAGACCCGCACGGCCAGATCGCCAGGACTGTGTAGGAGTAGGTGAGTGGCCGAGGACGGCTCACGTCTTGCGAGGGGGGCTGTGTGGCGATCTGGCATTTTAGGGGTTAATGGTGGGTTCACTGGGGGTCCATGCTCGGGCCAGGGGTGGTGTGAGAGGCGCGTGATCAGCGCGTGGGTGCGGGAGGGGCGACGAGCTGCACCTGGGCTCGTCGCCATGGTTACTCGCGGGTTTTTGGGGAGGTTTATAAAAGGGGGAGGGGCGGTGCCAGCAGGAGATGGAGTTGGGGTTTGGAGCAGTGTGGACTGGGCTAGAGAGAGCAGCAGAGAGAAAGCCAGCCAACACGGGGGCTGTGAGGGAATGCTGTGCTGTGTGCTGCTTGGGTTAAATAAAAGCTACAAAAAGGAATTCTCTGAGTGTGTGTGTCGCCTTCCTCCACCGGTCGTCACAATATGTTGCTTTTAAGAAACCAGACATACTAGTGTTTTAATGTAGTCTTGAGGAACAGTTCTCCAGGCTTCCTGAAGAAGGGGTGGAGGTAGCTCAGTGGGTATGACTGAGGTCATGGGTTCGAATCCTACCCACAGCACCACCACTGGGTCCCTGAGCAAGACCCTTAACCCCAAGTTGCTCCAGGGAGACTGGGAATGGAATGGAAAATGGAAGTCGCTTTGGATAAAAGCGTCTGACAAATGCTGTAAATGTAAATGTAGGAACGTCTTCAGTCCCTGAACCTGAACAGTTTCAGAGGAATTATTGGAATTAATATCCCCCATCGCTCCTGCTAGTTTGATTCAGCGGCAGAACAAACAATTCAAGCAGAACAAAGACCATTTAACTGAAGTCCTGAACCAGTGAAGAACCAGGAGCAGATGATCAGGCGGTGATCAGTATACTGGTGGTGATGAATTCAGCGTGCTTTGAACTCCTTTATCTAGGCTCCTTGTTTCTTTAGGCCCTTTGCAGTCTGTCACACTAAAACATTTGTCACAATTTCTTTAATTTAATCTACTCAATATGTCAAAGAATATTTTTGCACGGAAACGGTGATTCAAAGCAAAATATAAAGAAACGTGGGGAGTTGAGACTTCTGCACAGTACTGTATGCACCGAAGCTACCTCATTTGACCCTGTACTTGGAGACTTTGTGTGTAAATCCAGCTTCGGACTGCAGGTGGCAGTTTGGAGTCGAAAGCTTACTCTGACATCACTGCATGTACTTCTACTGAGAAATACAGATTAATGGACTTGGGGAGGCGCGTTTGCAGAGAAATCCCTTACTGGAATAACCTAGTTTTTTATCTGACATTGTACTGTCTACCCACATATATGGTCTGCCGTGATCTCACTGTTCAGACACACAGAAGAACGGAAACACGGGAAGAATGAACACATGCATAGTGTCGTTTACACATCAGTTATTACACATTGACAATATATTAATAGATCAGGAAAAAAATATTTATTGATGCATGTAGTCGTTAAACGCGTGCGTGATATACGGAGAGCAATTCCACATCTTGAAAAATGTTGATAACAGACTTAAATTATTTTTTATAACATTCGAATGAAATAATACATTTAACAAACTGAGAACGCAGTGGAATGCATTATTGTATCATACAAATAAATAAACTTCATAAACTATGCAAATGTCGAACGGTCCTTTTTGGGGAAAGATAATTGGTCAGTAGGATTTCGGGGTTAGCCAATATTAAAGAAGAACAGCCCTCCCCCTTTTTGTGTCACTACTGGCTTGAGTGAAAAAGAAACGTCCAATCAAATTGCGTTCCGTTAGAAATGCAGAGATATGATTGGTTACTGACGTTGCACTCCTCGCCTCCAGGCGGACGGGGATAGAGGCGATCCTGCCCACCGCCGACTGTCGACTAAGCAGTCTCGCTCCGGCTGCAGTGTGCCCGAAATGGGGGGCTTGGCCCCGTGCCACCCGTACTAGACAAAATTAGCTCATTGTTGAATGTAGTTAGTCGCCAAGTAGGCACGCAGGGCGGCGGGGGCTACTCACAGATCGGCTCGCCGTGCAGCTTGGTGCAGGCTCCGGCTAAACTCCCGTTACTCCCGGGGCACTTTCCTAAAGCCCCCTCGGTGGAGGCGGCTCGCCGTGCAGGTCTGCCGGTGAAAACTCCGGGCGCAAAAAGAGGACAACTAATGCTTTGGACTGTAAGTGCACGACCGCATGTGAAACTGCACGCACGAGCCAGAGAGTAGAGGGTAAAACGCTTGGGGCGAGTTGCCCCCTCGCAGGTTACTGATTAACCGGGTTGGGCTGTGTGGCTCGGCTCCCTGTGGGTCAAATGAGGCGAGAGGCTCTGCCGAGTTTCAGCAACTACCCAGCCGGAGAACTCGCTCAACTCTCTCCAGTCGAGCCAGACACCGGCTTTCTCGCTTTATCGACGCTAGCCGGCTCTCTGAACACGGACACACCGAGCCGACACACTTTTAAAGCTCCATGAACACTCAGTTTAACCCGCTTTGTCCTCACGACCAGTCCCCCAACTCGAGCTCCAACTTATATTTCTTCTCCAACCGTCACCTAGCCTAGTTAGCAAAAAAGCTAGCCTCTTCTTTGTTCCGGAATCTCGTATCGAGGCCAAATTTCGCCACTTTGAGCTCCAACTGGTGCAATCAGAGCATTTAATCTGTCTCAAAGTAGTCTTTCGGAGCGAAAAAGATACATATATTTCCTATTTTACCCGTCAAAAACGACAAAAATTGCAAATCGCTAGCTTAGCGCCATAACTAGCAGCTAGCAGATCCCCCCCAAAAAGCCCAAATTCTTGTCAAAAGCGCACTAAAAATCACTTCGGGGCTTTTTGTAGATTCCAGAGACGCTTAGTATCGTGTAAGTTAAGAAAAGTGAAAAGCGAGGCTTAAATTGTGCCAGACAGGAGGGTTTCACACCGGGAGGCAGTCGAGCACACGGTGTTCGCCTCAGTTTTAGGTTTTATCGGAGGGAGAGGATGTCTGGGGTGTTAAAATGATTTTAGAGGACGACACATGGCTTTCCAAAAACAGAACATGGCTATTTTATCGCAGGAAAACATCTTTAGCTCTGTTACAAGGAGGCTCGTCGTGACTGCCGGTTTTCTTGCAAAAAAGTCCTGCAGCTGTCTGTCGGTTGCACCGTCCTAAATTTAGGCAGCCACAGGGACAGATGAAGTCATGCATCCTGTCTGCAAAACTGCCATGTCCCCCTTTTCTTTTTCTCTTTCTGTTTTTGCAGTCTAGTCCTTTTTGCAACCTCCCCCTCCTACCCACCCACCCCATCTTAAAATGCTCAATGCACACACCAAGGGCATGCCTTGAAACCTCAGCATAGTCTCTCGCCTTCACTTCAGTTTCCAGCCATTTCATGAGCCTCCCTCTGTCTCTCTTTGTCTCTGTCTCTCTCTCTTTTTTGTGTCTGGCAGTGTTCTCTCCTTTAATCCACTGCAGTGCAAATGCTGCCTGAGCAGACAATCATGGTAAGCATCTCTCTGCTGTTTTTTGCATTTATATTCAGTTTTAAAATGTGTAAGAGTGCAATATTTACAGGCAGTTGTCATTGTAAATGTGTCATGCATATTTATGTCCTTTAGGAAATTAGAATAAACACTCTCAGATACAGTTCGGCAGTGCTGTGTCTAATTATACACCCTTTTGTTAGGATGTGATGTGCTCTCTGTTCCAGTCTGGGTCTGCAGCTGTACCAGAAAGTGTCGTTCTTTTTTGTGTCGGCGCCGGCACTCTGCTCAGCCTCCTCGCTCAGCTGGAGCTGTGTCAGTAGGGGCGTGTTTTCCAGAATCCGTCTGCGCTGCAGCAGGCTGAGGGTTCATCGGGTTCGGGCGAGCTCACAGCGGCGGGTTGAGGCGGGGGAAAAATGTGACCTCGTTTGACTGGACTTGGAGGCGCTCCAAGCTGCAGTCAGGGAAGTGGAATAGAAGGGATTTGAGCAGGTGCCTGGCCCGGCCATTGTGGCCGTGCATGTTCGTCTCGGGAATGAATGCATTCTCCCGAGCCGTGCCCAATCAGCTGGATTGGTTGGGACGGTTGTACCGTCCGCTGATGGGAGGAAGCTGCAGACCCAGACTCTGGATCTGATCTTGTTAATTAAAAGCTTAAATGATTAGAGTTGTAATTTGACAGTCGTGACTGAAGAATACCCACCACATGCCAAGCGCACTGGGCATTAAAACCATCTGTCTTTATTAAATTATTTATTTATATGTGTTTTGGTCATTTTCCCAGTGAGGAACGTGACTGACATGCATCGCTGCATCACTTTTGCAGCAGAGGGATGATGTCATGCATCCCAGCCATGTAACATTGTAGTGGGTATTCCAGGTTCGTTCTCCTCCTCTTTACTCACATTGTGCTCTTTCCCCATCAAGGTTTCTGCCTCTGAATCAAACTAGCAGGAGCGATGGCGGATCCCCCGAGGTATGTTCCAGCATTGAGGCAGTGCATAAAATGCATTAGGTTGAAGTGTGCATAGTAAATGCTAGAGCTGGGCGGTACGGCAAAAAAAATAAATGATGCCGATTTCTCTGTATAGGATGGTATTTGAACTTCAGCTTCACAGATCTTTCACAAATGTTCGTCGCACAAGAAAACATCTTTCAGGAGCTGAAGCAGGCAGTGTTAGAATGTTTACACCCCGTTTTGTTACATTTCTGTGTATGTTCTCTATTGGGATCAGGTCCATGTGAAGTATTCTGAGCACTCTGACCCATGGGATCTTCCGTATAAATCTGCTGTATTGACAATTATTTTTTGCTAATGATTCCATGTATCCAAACCGCTAAACACACGCCTGTTATTTTTGTAATTTTGTACTTTTGGGCTTATTTAGCTCTTAGTTTATACTATCTTTGTCCCGTTTGATCCTGCTGGTGTGCAGAATCATACACATATCAGAATCAGTCGACCTCAAACTAAACGGCAGATGTATTACTGAATATGAAAGTGTTTTTTTGAGAAATGTACAAAAAGCAAAAAATAAGAAATTGCACAGAAATGCACTCCTAATCCACTCGCTGTTTATCTGATATACCGTGGCTCTCGTTCAAATATCAGTGCAATAGTGAAAAAGGTCTGCCTTTGTGGTTTGAACTGGTATACCGCCCAGCACTAGTAAATGCCATTGGCTCATTTCCTACTAGTGGGAGTTGGACTTCAATGGTTGATTTTCTTCAATATTGACCATGAATTAATTAAATGTGTTTAACACCCAGTAATAAGATTTAATTTACCTGAACAGTAACACTGAAATATACACAGCATACAGTGAAAATGAGCCAACCCCACATTTCTTCATATTTTGCTTACAATAAGCCAGATTTTATTGCAATTTTTAATGTAGTCTTGAGGAGCGGTTCTTCAGGCTTTATCTAGGCACCTTTATCTTTAGGCTTTTTGTAGCCTGTCACAGTAACACATTAGTTCTCTTTCCGTTCATTTAATCTGTTCAGTGTGCCAAAGATTAGGTGGTTTAATGAGCATCCAATAGCATTTTTGCACAAGGTGATTTGAAGCAAAAGATGAAGGAATTAGGGGGGGCTCAAGACTTTTGCACAGCACTGTATATGAGAAATCTATATTATTGGTAATGTGAGAGAATAGGAGTCATTATATTTCAGGTATACCTAGTTAGGGTGTTTTGTCTATCACCAATCGATTTAATGGTTTAAGTAACTAATGTAGTTTTGTGACATTTTTAATTAGCCTCTCACCCCACACACAGCCAATATCATTATATGGGAGCACTTAATGTAGACATCTTCAAAATATAAGTACTGATTGCTACTGCAAATATGATACTGAAGCTAACTGGTGTACCTATGAACTAGAGCCCGACCGATTTATCGGCAGGCCGATATTAGGCATTTTCCAAACTATCGGTATCGGCGTTTCTGACGGGCCGATAAATGAATATTCCGAAATAAAAACAGACGAAACACCCTTCAACCATGTCATGAGTGTTGACGTCGTATAGTTTGCCCACCAGAGGGCACTCTACGCCGTCCCTGTTGGCAACACTCGTGTAGAACGCGCCACGAATCCTGCGACCTGTCGATCCAGCCAGAGTCGGGCGAAGAGAACCGGTTATCCGCGCGTGAGATCATCGGTGAAGTGTGTTCAATAACTAATGTTGGGAAATCTGTTCTTGTTTTGTTGCGCGTTTCTGAAATAAAAAAAAAAAAAAAATTATATATATATATATCGCCCGATATATCGGATTTTAAAACCAACAAATATTTGTATCAGTATCGACCTTCAAAATCCTTTATCGGTCGGGCTCTACTATGAACATCCTTGAACATCGTAAGTGAGATTTTACTGGAGTGGGTTTTTTCTTTCAATGATGTGACGAGTGCAAATAGTTCCTTCTAATAAATTCAGTCCAGATTTCTAAAGCATGCAGATACAATGTTTAATACTAAAATAGCAGTTAAATCTGAAGTTACGTACTTGGTGAATCAGCAATAAGAATGGATGATCTTTCAGAGTCAGAGATTCTGAAATGTCACCAGAAAGAGAAACACAAACAATGTGGCAAAAATGTGTGTGTTGGTGAGGTGTGCACTCTGAGCATGCGATCTCAAGGTCGGCGAGTCAATGGGAAGTAAACTGTATTATGCCCTCATTCCTCTCAGGGTGGAGAGCAGGGTCCCTGTGCTGACCTGGCCGAAGGGGAGCCGCAGAGAAAAGTCAACATTCCTTCCGACTGATGTGGGATAGACATGGTCTCTCCATTAACACCGAGCGAGGGAAGGGCGGGGGGGGGTTTCCCCTTGTGTATTTCTGTTCATTTCCTAAATCGTGTATATCCTTATTTTTTATGGTATGTGGTGAAGACGAATTATGACTCTGGGGACACCGTCCCCATCTGTGTGATTTAATAATACGTTAGAAATGCTTGGGACTCTAAGCCTTGATGATATGTTCACGTCCTTTGGAGGAGCCGGAGTAACGCCAAATGACACAAAGCACCTTGCGACAGACCTGACAGATTGGAGCTGTAAAGACCCACACGTCTGTGATGTTTACAACCTCCACAGGTGGCCCCCCTCAGGGTCGGGAGAACGTGCAGCAGCATGTCATCCACTTGTCCACTTCCCCTTGAAGTAGAATCCTTTTATTATTATTATTGTTTTTTTATTACAGTGTTCGTACCATTACGTTTCCTCGCGGACCCACCAAAGACGTTTGACTTCACACTCCCTTCCCCCTCGTACCAGTTTCCTCTCCTAAATATTTACAGTAACACAGCAATGGGCAAATACGTCCATGAGCCAAGTAAACCTTCTCTTCCAGTGCACATCCCAGCACCTACCGCCTGCCAGACCTGGATTTCATCAAATTAGTTGGTCCCTCTGTTTCTGGTTCCCTCTTTCCCGTTTGGTTCCACCCATGTCTCCACACTACAGCAACTGATCTGTCTCCACACACTAAACTGCAGATACAGTGATATTCTCATACTCTACAGTATTTACTGAGGCTAAGAGTCCCCGATTTCCATGCAGTTACTAGACGCTTTGTAGTACATAGATCTCTTTTTGTTGTTGCTGTTGTTGAGTTTTATTTGAAACCTCGTTTTTGCTTCCTTTTTGTTTCTTTTGCTTTGCCAGTATATTAAAGTGTAATCATGTGCGTTGTGATATAGAAGTAGCTGTAGAAAACGCATTGTTTCCTTGTGGTAAGTGATTGAGATGCTGCCACGGATTTGAGACACTGATGAATGGTGCTATTTTGGACTTTAATCTGCTCCTTGGTAAGGTAGCCGAGATGGTTTTTATTTCATATATTCACGTTCGGAGGAGGCGTTGGTTCTTTGTCGTATGGTTATCGTAACTTTTGGTCTGGATGGACTCCACTCCCACCCCCACCCCCCAACCCTCCCCCCCTGTTGTTTCTGTGCGGCTTTCTCATTGGATTTCAAAGGATGGACATGAACAAAAGTGTCCCACAAGTGGAACAGTTTTCTCTGAGGAGACGATCTCTTGCGTAAAAACAAAATAATAGTAAAGTCAGCGGGAGCAATCACAAAACTGCAATTAAAACAATGTTTTCCCTTTAAGGTTGAGAGCCAATATGGAGAGGTAGTTAAACTTCTTGGCACTAGTCGTTTTGGCAATATAGTGAAATAGCCAACCATCTGTGAGCTCTTCCTCCTTGATGTCGTAGGGTCAAGGATCTGTCTTTAGGAATGTATTTGCACAATCTAGCAGTTAATTTGATTACACAGGAAATCCGGAAAAAAAAACATCACTGCATACGTAGATGTTGTTGCTGTTTGATTTTTCTGTGCCGAGTTTCATTGGAAGAAAATCGTTTACCCAGGGAAACAGCGATGTCTGTTGCGTCTTCCTGCGGGCGATTCCGCTATGCCGGGTTTGTCAGTTGACCAGGTGGCTTGACTGTCCAACAGCTGTAGAAGGTACACAGTGCTGGACGGCCTAAACGTTGGCCAATCAGACTGAAAAACCTTGTTTGGTGGAAAGACCTCCTGGGATAGATTGGTTCAGGGTTACCACTTTGCTGCACTCTCTTCACCAGCTGGTAATTACTGGATGTTTCTCGGGGTTCTGGGCATCCTCAGCGCCCGAGGTCCCCGGCCACTCGGTACACAATCTGATCACGCTCTTTTCCAAGTTAAAAAAAGATAATGTAGCACTGATATATGATAGTCTCATTGACATTTTTAAGGAATGAGTTTGTGAAGGAAGTCGCCTTGAGGATAGGAACCAAAAAGCTTTATATTTATTCTTTTTAGGTAGTTCAGTTTAGTAGCCAAGTACTGTCCTGCAGTATTTGCAGTTTTGTCTTTGCTTCCAGTTAACACATACTTTTGAACAATCCTAATTCAGTGACCAACTTGAAAGCCCACATTAGTTTCTTTGTCTTCCATTTTTTCCACTATAGTGGGGACCTTCCCAGCTTGCTCTAGACCTTCCCTAGTGCTGATGGCATATCAACAGCATGCTTTCCGCTTTTTGTTTTGTTTTGTTTAGTTTTTTTTGTTTATTCATCTTGATACTAATTCTGTTTGCGTTTCCTCACATAGAGTAGGTGTGCCAGCTGTCTTGTAAATAGCGAGTAGTTTAGGCAGGGTCTGATGTAGGAGATGCTATGTAATAACTATTGGTGTGTTTAAAAAAAAAAAGTCAGCTTGTGATTGATAATGATTCACTCTGTATTGTACACAATTTTTGGCAATTTAACCAGTAGAATAAATATGCAAGCTCTCAAGATTGCGTCTTTTCTTTGTTGTTGTTACTCTAGTGTCTTGGCTTGGACGTCGGTGAAGGTGAATAATACCATGCAACCATTTTGGCAAATCCTTAGAATATCTTGAATAATATCCAACTCATGGTCTGTCATATGGTAGCCGTCGGGGCCTCGTGGTGGACGGTGGAAAATGAAAACCATAATTAAGTATCGCTTTCATTAGACAAACCTCTCTGTGGCGGATTTCTGCTGGAAAAGAAACCGTTCACAGCTGTAATCACATGGAAACTGTTGCAAAGGAAAGTCTAGTTGGGCAATGCCTTGCCGACCTCAAAACTGCTCCGGCTTGGAACTCTAAAAGCTAACTGTTTACACAAGCAACCCGCTCTTTCACTTTTTCCACAGATGTCATTATACAAGTTTGGAAAATGCCACTATTCATTAACATATTTAGCTTCGCTCAATCACATACACCCTCGTGTTAAGTTAAAAGACTGCTCAAACAACTGAACATTAACAAAAAAAATTGCTATTAATACATCTGTTGCAAGCATGCCTACAGTGGCGTCACAATAGTTTCCAGTTAAAAGACTAGGAACCCCCCCCTTTCCAACCACAAGAGATTTGGGGTAAGCTGTTTGAATTTTTCCCAGCTAGTTTACTGATGCAGAAGAAATTCAGACCGGCCCTATTCTTGCTCATAGCTAAATATATCCATATTCTTCACGGGGGAGGATTTCCAATATTGGTGAACCCCATGCTGGACCAAAAAAAAAAAAAAACTATGGACGAAAATATAAAAAGGTTTATGAAATCTGCCCAATGGTTGAGGCAATGTAGAGCTACAAAATGTATGTAACCTGATACTAAAACCACATACTAAGCCATAATGCCCCCTTTAATTCAAGGCCTGTGCTTTGGTTCATTTGCCGTTAAGGATCTCGGCAGATTTGAATAGGATATTTAAACGACTGACCCTAAACTCCGCTGTACCCGCTGCCTGATTTGACCTAATCCGTGTTACTTTGCTTTCTTGGTTAGAATCGGACTCGTTCCCTAGCTTCTCGGTTTACTCCAACATCTGCTGCCTCCACAAAAAGGCCTTTCACTCGCGTGCGTTTCCAGTTGTTTGGTAGATGCTCACGTAACATTAATGCTTTTAACCAAGTTGAGAAGGAATTCATAAGGTGTCCATTTCTCAGTTAATGGTCCTCTGCGAGCAAACACTGAGCCAAAGGCTAAACAAAATCGGCCACTTTTGGTTGCAGCAGTAAGAGCCTTGATTAAAGGGTACGAAATTGCGAGCGCTGGGGAGGGGTCCACGTCCCCTCCGAGCAGGGGCACAGAAACGGCACTGGTGAACAGCTGATCTGATCTTCGTTCATATATAATCACCAGAACCTCAAGCAACAACATAAAACCACATCCCTTGCTGCAGCCTGAGGCTTTAATGGAGTCTTGAGCTTGGTGTTCTTGGTGCTGGAAAGTCTGTTTTTAAGGAATACAGATGATTCATTTTAACCAGATGCACATCCCCTAACAACTGAAAAGGGGTAATCAGTCTAATGAGGGCCTTGCTGACAACCTTACACAACAAACTTCAGCTTGCTTTCTTTCATAGGTTGAGGAGCTGTTGAAAGATACAGCGAGGCTCTAAGGATATCTTGTTGAGCACACTGGATTAAATAATCTAAACCGGTTATTCCTTTCCTTGATCCTGGAGTACCCCTGTCCTTCACTGTCCTTACTGTGTTTTCTTGCTATGATACTCCTGCTTCAGCTTGTTGAGTTGATGAATCCTTGGTTCAGATGTTTTACATTAGAAAAGGCACAAATATGCTACACAGGAGCACCATTGCAATGCAAGGGTGGCCATAACTGAGAACGAATAGCCCTCCATCAACCTTCCTTAAAGGTCTGAGCTACTACACCTGATCCAGGACCTGCTAAAGAAACTGGTTGGGTCATATGTACTGGATTAAGTGTGCAGGATTAGGGTGTAGATATTTAGGATGGAACTGGAAGTTAGAGCTGATTGGGGGTTCAGTCCTGGTCTGGAGTTCACATCAGACTTACCTGGCCCTATTATTTTGATACGTCTGACAGCCTACATTACCTGGATCAGGTATATTAGATTAGGAATTGAGATACACCTGGCAGAATGGTGGATCCCCAGGATCAGGACTCGGCACACCTGCAGTAGATCTTTTATTAGCAGGGTTAGGCAGCCTTGTTTCAAAGCAAGCGTTCTTAACTCTAGTCCTGAAGGACTGCCATGTACAGTTTCAGGTGATTCCTGCTCCAATTCAAGATCCGACTGGAGCAAGGGTCCTCAAACTGGTCCTCGACGACTGCCAGTAGACCAATGAAGACCATTTGGGGGTTGATGAACAGTTTGAGAAGCAGTCATCTATAGTATACAGTTCTCAGACTAAGCCTAGGAAGACCTGGTAGTCTGGCTTTAGTGGGTATGAATCAACGACTAGAAGATAGCAAGTTTAAATCCAGCAAACGATCGGTACCCTGGTACCTTGGCAATGCTGTGCTGGTCACATGGGGGGGGGGGGGAATGCCCAAAGTCCATTTCAAAGTGGATCAGTAAAGTGTTCCTACACCTTGGTTCCTTGTTCTCAGTCCAGTAGATGTACAGAAGGACACTTAAGTGTTTTCAACCCACTTTTAAAAAAATGATCTGGGTCAGGGATGCATAGCTCTGGTGTTGGAGGCTTGATATCCAGTACGGTTTGGTGATGTCCCTGCTCTAAGTCACCTGTTGATTTTCAGGTGTAGTGGGTGTGTTTGAGAAGTTGTGCACCCATGTAGGGTTTTATAATCATCTGAGGAATTGGACCAATAATGATGGGTGTCATACAGAGCAGATCATGCCAAGCTGTAGAGTAAAGTGTCTCCAGAACAAGGAGATGCTGCTATATAGCCAGTGACCTGAAAACACACAAAGCCCTTTAAGACAATATGAACGATGAGCATTCTGTTCACTAATTTGATAAGAGGTCTCCTCACAGGAAGAGTCGGTATCCTGTTTACACGAGGGCCTACTCTGAAGGTTGTTGTCCTCGAAGGCCCACAGGATGTTTCCAGGTCACCAGACGCAGATAAAATTGTTTGCATTCCCGAATGTATTTACAGACAGAAACGCTGCTCCGAAAACAGGGTTAAACTCGTACTCTGCCGCGCCGCAACCATCTGTAAACTGTTATAGCTTCAAGGTTTATGACTTGTTCGTTCTCCAGAAAAAAAAGAAAAAAAAAAGAATGTCTAGCACAGCGTTGTTAATATGCCCAAGAAAGGCTGAGCTTGAACTAATGCAAGATCTTTCAACTGCCAGTCTTCTAACGTTGGGATTATAGAGCCTGGGCCATGGGGAAGGCCAGATTTGCTTTTGATCAACATCACAAGCTCTACATGTGAGGGAGAAAATGTCCTGCCCATTGCACACAAAGCAAAGTTTCACAGCCACGCTGCTCGGCTCAGCCCTCCCCCTCCCCATCCCCTCCACTCCCCTCCCTTTCACTCCACTCCTGCGAAATCCTTCGAGGTGAGCGAGTGCATCTGGCATGCTTTTTTTTTTCTTCCTCTTGGCAGCCTGCCACAGCTAACAGAATTGCGATGCTTATATAGCTTTGCTACAGATGTAGGCAGTGCCCTGGGGGTCAGGGAGGTGGACCGACGGGGAATCACAGTCAAAAATGCTGCTGCCAGCTGTGGTTCTTGGGACGACACACCTTCGTATCCATCTGTAGGAAAACCTTATGCATTCACTTTGCCAGACCGAACACGTTCCAACTGTAAACGGAAGGACGTTGAGTTTGTGCTCCGTCAAGTTGAGATGAGGACAAAGCTTGCACAAAAGTAAACAGCAACCAGAGACCGTATTGAAACAAAGCTCTGTTGCCACACGATGAGTGAGCAATTATGCTACACCATGTAACGAGCCTGAGATTATATTTGGTTTGTACTGAGATGTTTGCATATGTTCATTGGGTGCTACTGTATAGCAGCCTATACTTCAGTAGGAGACACATATCCAGCACTTATATAGGAATTCCTGTATAATTCTGCATAATTCAGTCACTAAACCTATACAGGGCTAAGTCTTTAAGATGACCCTTCTGAGTCTTCTGTATCTTTTGTATGTACTCCGATCATGGTAAATAATTGGTAAATGTGTTTTCTGTTGGTGCTATTTTGCCATAGAACATCCTGCATGTATTTCTGCTCCTTATATATATATATATATATATATATATATATATATATATATACACACACACACACTACCGGTCAAAAGTTTTAGAACACCATGTTCAGAGTCTCAATGTTCATTCGGCAGAAAGTTCTCCCCAACTCTGCAGCAGGAGTTCCCATAAGTGTGCAGCTCTTATAAGCTGCTCTGCTTT
>JBBPDE010000034.1:11100192-11110735 GCA_037974605.1 Nannopetersius ansorgii | reverse complement strand
TCACACGTCTGCGCTTTGTTTCCCGGCGGACCGAAAATAAACGCCACACTCGCGTCCCCCGGAAATCTGATAAAATTCAACCAATCAGAGACAACTTCCACATTCCTGAAGTGTTTCTAGTTAAGTGTAGTGGAATTCCATCAGCAGCCTCTGATTAAATGACGGACCGATTACGACGAACCAGGTTTCTGATAGAAACTACAAGGAATCCTGGACTTCCACAGGAAACACACTGATATATTGAAGCAACAGTGCTGTTGTTTGACTGTGGAACTCTAGCTGACTTTCCAGGCCAGTCGTCACACTGACCAGCCTCCAATGAACCAGCCTCCAAGGAGGGGCTAAGCTGCTGTAGATTGACTTGGAGAATTCATGCAAATGCCTTATTTTTGTAGCATGACAACAACAGTGAATTCAAAGTTATTTTTCAGCAAAACTCTTATAGGTACCATATGGACTGAGGAATCAATGGTGCATCTTGAAACTTTGAAAGTTTTTCTTTCCCACATCAAACTCTTTTGTAAAAAAAAAAAAATGTAAGCAAAATGTGGTTTTATATATTAGGGACCCATTAAAATAAGGAAACGAATAAACCTGCTGTTGAAGGGGTTGAATGGCAACAGCAATGCAGGGACGTGGGCAGTTTCTGTTTAATGTATTCAGCTCCGTCTTTGCATACACTGTAAAGTGCAGCCCACTGCAGAGTGAGCTTGTGTATAGCGTAGGCCTCCTTTCCATGACCTCTCCATGTGGAGCGTAAAGTTAGTTTCGAGTCACCAGGTGCTCTCTCTCTCTCTCTCTCTCTCTCTCTCTCTCTCTCTCTCTCTCTCTCTCTCTCTCGTGGGCTGGAATTGGCAGCGCTAGCGTTCCATTTTATCCATAATGCATAGAACATCTATTTAATCTCCTCCGGCCAGGAGCACGATGTTTGTTTCTGTGACATTGAGGTGGCAGCCCAGATTGCGCGATACGCTCCCGATGGCCGGCGGGTAATTTTCCAGTGCCACTGTGTAAACAGCGGTGTCATGATCGGCCCGTGATTATACAGGCTTGACCGGCCGAGGCCGCTGTGTTCCTCATTGAATTCTCATTAAAGGCCCCGCAATCAGCGTACGCAATGAATGCTAATATCATAATTACTCCACTGTCGGGGCAGGAGCTCCTTATCAAGCGGCACTCGCAGAGAGCTTTAAGGCTTGAAGTGTTGCGACGAGGGCTTGCATGAAAGTAGCGCTCTTAATTCTAATTACTTAACATGCCACTTTTGAATTAGGCCATGAAAGTCAATTTAACTTATCGTGCGCAGGGCAGCGGAAGGGAGAGGCTCTTACATTATGCTGAGGGTGAGGGGTGGGGGATTTGGGGAAGAGTCTGGTTTGACCACTGAAAAAGAGCACCAAAATCAACAGAGAGGAGCCGGGAAATGTTTTTCGAGCGTTTTCTGGAGCGCCTGTATGAAAGGCTGCCACTGTAACTGGCCTAAACACATGTTGGTGCGTCGTTCTGAAGTCTTCACAAATCCGCAAAGCCGCCCTGTGCCACCTTTGGATGTGGATGTAATTATGTGCGTCCTGTGCTGGAAATGTGCGGAGGATTTAAGGTGGAACCATGTTGTGGACCACAGGATAAACTAAGCTTACTTCAAAAGGGAAATCCTGGCATCCAAATCCTTTGGCAGTCTCTCGCTCTCTCTCTCTCTCTCTCTCTTGCTCACTCTCTCTGGTAACTGCCGTAACACTACAGGCTTCAGAAGCTGGTCCTTGGTGTTTAGGTTTTGTTGGGCCGAAGTGGAAAATTACAAAATCAGCGCGTGGCGACAAAGGAAGCTCTTCAAATGGTGAGGATGGTTTAGAAATTGCTTGCCGAAGACCAAGGAACACACTTCAAGCAGCCAATTCCATTCCCTTTTCCTACTGAGAACTTTCTCTCCAACTCTGCTTCTGTGTCAGTGCTGCACGATACATTGACTATACTGGTATATTGCTTGGGGACGCACAAACGTTGGAACCATATGTGATATCTGGTACTTTTCAGGCACATGTCCACTCTTGCCAATGCATGAACATTTATAAAATGTATAAAGCGGAACCACATCTAGCTGTTGATGTCTGTATGAGCCATAAAACAAATTAAATGATATTTTGGCCTATTAGCCCAGCACTGGGCCCTTCCAGATTACAATGAATATCAGTTTGAAGCGCAGGTCTGATTTCATGAGGACTAGTACGCCCTGGAATGTAATACAAACATTAAATATTCTATGAGCATAAAAAATTAAAGGCCAAAATGAATAAAAACAGTCACAACCGCCACAAGACATTCAGGGTTAAAGAGACAGCTAGTCAAAACTGTCCTTGTCCTTCGTGAGAACCGGAAAGATGGTGTCAGGATTATTCTCTAGTCCGGCGCCGGTCCGTGAGAGGGCTCCTGCCGGTCCGCGGAGCCTCGCTTCTCAACGCTTCTGTCACTCTGCGCCCCTTCCCCGCCCCCTCGACTTCATGGCCCCGCCCTTGTTTCAGCATTCTAGAATGTTCGGCTCTCCTGCCACAGACGTGTTTATGGTTATACTTTTTATAAATATACAGCGGTTCCCCGCTTAACGAACGCCTCACAGAACGAACGTTCCGCATAACTAATGCCGCGGCGACTGCGCCGTGACCCACAGCACGAGTGCGTTTCACATTTTGAAAAATAGCTGAATCCGGCCAGACGTGTCTCAGATGAAGACAAAGCACAATAAACTCCCCGCAGAACCAATGCGCCGCTGTGTTCCTTATGTGCAGACACACCCATCACATTAGAATGTTGATGTTAAATTATTTTGGGGTGAAAATATCCGTGTCAGTGAATGACCTGTAATTTAATTTCGGCTAAAAGTCAGTTTGCACGTTCAGCACCATCTGTTCAAAGTCCAAGTGTTTAAAAGTATAGTTTAAAAAACCTTCATAAAAGACACAAAGTGAAATAAAATCTAGGTTTCTTGGTTCTTATAGGCACAGGCCCATAATACCATTAATAATAATAATAATAATAATAATAATAATAATAATAATAATAATAATAACAATTATATTATTATAACAGCCTAATTACCACATATCTGTAACTTGGCAATTTATTTATGCGCATGTGTGAACCCGGGGTGGGGTGTGGGGGGTTTGGTGATGATCATTAGTGCAGGGCCCTGCAGCCTGACATGACTGGTCCCCAGGACAAATAAGTTTGAGAAACGCTGCTCTAGGGTATGTGCATATGAATAGCTTAATGAAACAGCTGTAGGTGTTTTGGATAGAATTTTAAGATCTTAGATCTTATGGCTAAATAAATCAACACCCTCTGGCGGACCCAATATTCATCGCTATAATAATTACTCCAGTTCAGATACTTGCAGGGTGTATTGTGAAAGAGCAGCAATCAAAAATTCATAAGTAGTTCAGGTATGAGCCAAAGTGAAACCAACCAATCTTCTCCGCCACTTGCTTTATCATGAAAATCAGTTCAGCATGACCTTGAAGGCCTCTGCACCTCGTACCATCAAACTTCATAACTACAGTTGAGTGCAGCACCCAGCCTTTGCTTAAGCAAAACAGCACATTACCGAACAAAAATCAAAACAATCAGCTGAGACCGAGCTCCGCTTCCATTATGCTGGAGCTGCTGCTGCTGCTGATGAAGACACGGCAGCTCTGAGCAGGCGGTAAGGTCTAAAATATGCTAATGCATGCTAATGTGATGAACAAAGTGCAGCAACTGAAACTGTGCACTTAGGCAGCCTTGCAACTTTACTTGGGCCTTAATCCTGCAGAAGACAATGTAACGCAGTTTTAGAGAAGTTGCACTTGGGCTCAATGCATTCTAATTGTCACGTCAAGCATTTTAAGGGCTGTGCAGTTGGGTTTGTGTTAATCCATGGTCCAGAAGAATTGTTGTAAATTCGACAAAGAATACAAAAGCATGAAGAAATAGCCTTCATACAATTAGATTAGATTAGATTAGATTAGATTAGATTAGATTAGATTAGATTAGATTGACTTTATTAATCCCACAGTGGGGAAATTCCTTAGAAACAGCAGCAGTAGTGAGAAAGACAGTGTAACAGGATCCGTGGGATCAAAAATAACGATATAAGAACAAAGAAAGATCAATATAAAACAATAAACAATTTCTGGCTGTAAAAATATAAGTAAAGATGTGGGTAAACAACATATACACAGTGCAGGTTAAGTGGATGAACTGGGAAGGCGATAATCAGAAGAATTGCACACGGTCCACATACTGCACAGCAGCAGAACAAGCAATATACACAAACATATCGTCGCTGTTGGGCGGAAACCTCGTAACTCCACTTTACATTTACGGCATTTATCAGACACTTTTATCCAAAGCGACTTCCATTCCCTACCTACAGGTGGCAGTCTCCCCCTGGAGCAACTTGGGGTTAAGGGTCTTGCTCAGGGACCCAGTGGTGGTGCTGGAGGTAGGATTCAAACCTGTGACCTCTTGGTCCGGAGGCAAGTATCCTAACCCCTGAGCTACCGCTTTTGGTCTTTGTTGTTTTTTTTCATAAATCGATACTATTGGTCATAAAATTTTGAAATTATTAACCAATAAAAAGTGTTGAAAATAGCTTGGGATGTTTGATGACACAGCATTCATTCATTTAGAATATAAATTGTTTTTTCAGTTTCCTGACAAATAGCCGTTTTGGACATATGAGGTTTACGCCTGACAGCGACAGCGATATATGTGTGTGTATGTAGGTGGACAATCTGAGAAAGTTGCACATGGTTTAAATACTGCACAACAGCAGAACAAGCATTATACACAAACATGTGTATGTCACTGCAGTGATGTATTGTAAAGTCCTATGGCTGGAGGAAAGTTCTACTGCTCTGTGGTTCGCCATCGGCTTGGAAAGACTCCCCCTGCTGACTACGCATGCTACCAAAGAATGTGTTCACATGCCCCCAGCTTGCCCCAGAGCACACTGAGTTGATTATGATGTTTTAATCCCACTTAAAATACAGCACTAATCCGTGTAATGCTAATGTGACGGATGGCCTGAAAACGCCTCGCGTGGAACTTCGAGATTTATTGCCGGGCAGACTGCGCTAATGTCCCTGCTCTATGCTTACGTATAATGGTCCTTCCGAAGATTAGACTGCGAAATATAACATTAAATTTGGCACCAGAGATTCGTTAAAGCGCAGCAATCAACATAATGAACCTCCGATGGAGATACTCATCATTGCTCGCAGTCTGTGGCCTCCGCTCGAAAGCATTCATCTGCAGAGACCTTCTGGCTCTCTCGCTCGCCGGGAAGAGAAGGAAAAGGGTATCCGCGGAGGCTCTCGCCGTAGATATCTGTTCTTGTTTACTGAACACTTTCTTGTCTCTCTGGTGCGACAGCTTGCAGCATGTCTTCCCAGCTTCATTCTCCACTTCGCCGCTTCTCTCGCCGCGCAGTGCAGGTTGCATGTAGATGCGCAACCCTTCCCTGTGATTTTGAATCAAAGAACGTCATGTAATATCGCGCTTCGTCTTCAGACCATCTGCACACACATGCGTTCTGAAGCTGCTTCACTCTTTCAAATGGGAAATGCCATGCACCATTGACTTGAGAGTGCTGTCATTGTCAGCGGAGAAATAGAATGTTAGTCCTTCGAAGTGGCAGCTATTGCCAGCGGTCGCGGCATTT
The DNA here is from genome assembly GCA_037974605.1 of Nannopetersius ansorgii. NCBI lineage: Eukaryota > Metazoa > Chordata > Actinopteri > Characiformes > Alestidae > Nannopetersius > Nannopetersius ansorgii. Next base: position 11,105,037 of record JBBPDE010000034.1, on the reverse strand, counting down.
TCGTAATTTTATTTGAATTCTTTCCCACTCAGAGCTCATTGAAACAAGCCGGTTGAGGCATCCTGTAGATTTTGACTGACATTAATGCTTGTGAGTAGGAGACATTTTATGATTTGCATTTGATAAAAGATCTTGGACAGAACCCATAGGTTATATAAAACAAATGGGAAAATGCCAAGATTCAGATTCAACCTGTTGATACAGGATGGCATTCAAATTCAACTGCATAATCATGTCATTTCATAATTCCACTTCAGCAGTGCACCACACTGACAGTAATAGCTAGAGATGCTCACCCTCCTCTCTGCTTAGCGCTCTGTCACTTGTTCTAACTTGTTCAATCCTCAACATTCTGTCTCTGGTGCCTTAAACCTATGTTTGCCAGGCAAGATTGGATTTTCCTTTAACTGCCCGTAATAGTCTTGCTACACGCTCCATCCACCACACACCTCACAGGCTCAGGTAAGGCCAAGCAGGGTCTTGTTTTCCAGTGCCTTCCACAATCAGACAGTCAGGCTTGGCTAGGCACCACTCGTACAATGACAGCCACCATTGTCCCCAGAGTGACAGCTGGCCAGGGCAGACAGAAGGCCCAGGGATAAGAGGCTGATAAAAATGCATTCAAGGTGAAATACCTTCCCTTTATTCTGCACTTCCCCCGGGACGTTTCGGGTTTCTGGCCACCTTGGCACAGGGCTGTGTTCTGGCCCCAGCGCAAGTGGTCTTTGAAATACCACCTCCCTCCTCGGAGTCAGTAGCTGATAAAAGCGTTTTCAGCCACAGATAGAATCAATGCAGTTAAGATCCCGAAACAGAATTTTGTCGAGCTACAGTCGAGTTCAACCAGATCTTTGTGGGTCTACAGTCGGGTTCAACCTGATCTTTGTGGGTCTACAGTCGGGTTCAGACAGAACTTTGTGGGTCTACAGTCAAGTTCAGACAGAACGTTGTGGGTCTACAGTCAAGTTCAGACAGAACTTTGTGGGTCTACAGCTGTTTTGGACAGAACTTTTTGGGTCTACAGCTGTTTTGGACAGAACTTTGTGGGTCTACAGTCAAGTTCAGACAGAACTTTGTGGGTCTACAGTCAAGTTCAGACAGAACTTTGTGGGTCTACAGCTGTTTTGGACAGAACTTTGTGGTTCTACCGTCAAGTTCAGATAGAACTTTGTGGGTCTACAGTCGGGTTCAGACAGAACTTTGTGGGTCTACAGTTGTTTTGGACAGAACTTTGTGGTTCTACAGTCAAGTTCAGACAGAACTTTGTGGGTCTACAGTCGGGTTCAGACAGAACTTTGTGGGTCTACAGCTGTTTTGGACAGAGCTTTGTGGGTCTACAGTCGGGTTCAGACAGAACTTTGTTAGGCTCCAGTTGTGTTTGAATGGTTTTGTCGGGTTACCGCGAGGTTCAGATAATTTTGTTTAGCTACAGTCAGGTTTGGATTTTGAACCTGGTGCTGTGATTCAGGTCTAATACGGAGCAGAATGGTCTCAGGCTACATTTAGCTTTAGGCCAGAATTTCAGGCTGGTTAAAGCTGTAATGGAATTTCAGTTCTGTCATTGGTTTGTGGGGCTTGGCTGGGAGGGAATCTAAAGTGCTTATTTGGTTGGTCTGCCTGCTTGTGCCCTCTTTGTCTTTCTGCCCAGGTTTCTCATTTCCCCCGGTGATTTACAATAGGATCACAAAAACCAATCTGTAATCTTACAAAACATTACCTGTTTCCATAGATCTAGTGGTATGGAATGCCCACCTCTACTCAGCAATGAAGAAAAAGCCATTTTGTATCACCCTCAGGATTATGCGGCGGAAATAGAATGTTCCAATAATCCCCTCAGGTGAAGTGACATACCTGTCTATCATGGCTGCCAGAGAAAACGCTCTTTAAGTGGTCTAACGATGGGTCTCTTATCACTCTGGAGAGCATTCCGGAAGATATCATTTCTCATTTCGAGGCTGTACGAATCCACCCCATCCCCTTTCGCCCACCCTGGTGAGAAGGCGGCTTATCTTTCTACCGCCAATGTGAACTGGCCGACTGTATCAAATATTTTTAACAAGTTGGCTCTGTCTGTCAATCGGATCAAAGACAAAGGGGAAGGGGGACAGTGTGGAAATATTGGATAAAGGTACAGTTCTTGGTTTTCTTCGTTAGTGTAGACAGCCAGAGTGCACTTCTGTGCATTTAACACACCTAATTTTATTAAGTGCTATTAACTGAACTAAGTACTGGATTGTAATTATTGTCCCTTTATTTTCAATCTAATCGATCACAGACTGTGCATTAATTCAAGTTCTATAACAAACACAAACTGAGGCAAAGTGAGCCAATAATAATGTGGCTACGACGGAAACCGGATCGATTAATGAGCACCATGAGGACGGTCTTCACCATCTACAGGAATCTTCGCTGTGGCCTTTAATTAAATGCCAAAACTCAATTTGTAAACCTTCAGGACTACATCTATAATCAATTTCTCCCATTCATATTTCATTTCTCATCAGCAGAGCGCCCAGCTCCCGCATTTCTCCCACTTATTTTCCCTTTCACGGCTCAGACTAATTAGTTCAGACTCCGTAATTAATTGACTCATTCCAAATGCTTGAACCCGAAAGCCCGAGCGAACGGCCGAAATCCGCGAGACCGCAGCCGCGGACGTTCGCTTCAGTCTCCGCGGACGGAAGCTGGGTGCGGGGGCTCTGTTCTGGAGGGCCAATTAGCCGTTTCTGTAATCAGATTCATAATGCAGCTCAGTGTTTGCATTTTGGGCGCCAAACCCTACTGCCGTCACGGGGGGCTGGAGAAACCGGGCGGAGGGCTTCTTTCTTTTCCTCTTGCCTTCTCTCTTTCCCAAGAGCTGGCACGGCCGAGAGATGACTTTCAGCGCCCTAATTGGATTTCCCGCTACAGTGATGGGCCTAGCAGGGCTGGACAGCGGCCAGTCAGCTGCACCCAGGCTTCTGGACCTTCAGGCTTCGGCGGTTTGCTGATTCTCACTCATTACTGGCTTTCGCAAGGAGACAGGGTCCCTCACCACGTGTGGGGGGGATACGGAGAATGCTCACGCCATCTCTGCTGGAAGGTGGCAGTGCCAGGTGAAAAGGGAACGCTGGCAGTTATGCTGGCGACTGTAGCGTTTCGGATGAGAGCGAACGTCCCCAGATGTTAATAAGGCAAGCCTTGGAAAACAAGGGGAGTGAGATAAGACGGCTCAAGGGCCTGTTCTTTTTTGCATCCGCACGACAGAAGATGATGTGATTATCCGTTCTTATCACCCAGCATAAATATGTAACTCATGAAAACTTTGGCCACACATCCCTGTTTAGTCTGGGAAGTGGCTACTGATTACCAAGCATGTGGAGACGCGCCTCCATAGCGGCTCCAGGCCAGAGATAATTGTCTCTGCATAATGCATTTAAAACACCTCAAATGCCGAATGCAGACCTGACTGTTTGATTTGCGGCGGCCGGCGGAGGCAGTTAGTTAGTTTCTATTACAGACGAGGCTGTCCCAGTACAGTACTTGTCCATTGTCGCCCCGCAAATTCGATTGAAGGAAACCTTCTTATCATGAATCAGATGAAGGCAAAGCTTCCTCACAGGCTGCGGGGGGGCGCCCACCCCAAAAAAAACACATAAGGACAGAACCTGTCCCAATTAAGTGGCTGAATGAGTCGGTCCACTTTTATCTCACACAATGGCTTTGTTTTCACAGCCATTATGAGTTTCTCCTCTATGTTTTTCCTCTACCTTGGACTCCTTATCCTGCAGCATTACCACGTGTGGTGCCACGGATGCTGCCTGAGTGGAGAGAGAGAGAGAGAGAGAGAGAGAGAAAGAAAGAAAGAGAGAGAGAGAAAGGGAGGGAGGGAGAGAGAGAGAGAGAGAAAAAAACACACATCAATGGAAGTCTCACAGCAGGCCAGTGCAGCATGACAAACAACCAGAAATCAATAGCTACCTCAGCATCCGTCACATTTCACCGAGAGCTCGGAAAGCATTTGTTTTCCACGTGGCCTGCGTTTTTTTGGGGTTTTTGTATTCAGGTACATTATAATATAATATCATGCGGCATAAAGAACAAAGCGCAGGGAAATGTGTATGTGTTCCATCGATCTCGCCGCTTTTGGGAAACGGACGTCGCTCGACTTCACACAGTTACGTTTAACGGGAATGTCGATGCCTCGGGTCCGTCCATGAGGCGGAGGGTTTTCGAGGGAAGGAGCGAGCGGCGGCCTGTGTGGACGCAAGGCTGGATTTGATATGACAAGCCGACATTAGAGCGGACACGTGTCCAGCCAGGCGGGATACTGAGCCATTTCAATCAAATGCTCTCGCTGCCGCACGCCAGCTAAAGCAGCGGGCATCCAGACCAATCAAACCTCGGCTTTCGGAAAGAACACCACCCGGAACGACACAAATAACCCAAATTTTATTGACTGCTCTGATTGTCAGACTGTAACCAATCGGCAAAATCTAAATGTGCGGGACTTGTGTTTTTTTAAGTCAGTGTTGTGACCTGCTGAGCCATGAGCATCAATCAGGGCATGAGATTATAGCACTGGTCTTCTATCTGTACACATATGGCTGCAGATACAGAGCTAACTAGCCCCTGACCATCAGTTAAAGAGGGATATTTTTTTTAAAAATCCCTGCGAAATTCAGTGCTTGAGATAATGTGAGGGTAAAATGGTGTTAACAGCAACCAGGGGCCGTTAACAAGCAGTGGACCATGTCTTACATGTGTTTATATAAGGTGATCGTGATAAAATCATGGTGATTTTGGTGATTTTAAAAGAAGTTTTATCCTGGGACTATTCTGCACATACCCCTCCACTCTATAACT
>JBBPDE010000034.1:10935706-10948665 GCA_037974605.1 Nannopetersius ansorgii | reverse complement strand
TGCACACTTATGGGAACTCCTGCTGCAGAGTTGGGAAGAACTTTCTGCCGAATGAACATTGAGACACTGAACCGCTTCAATTTCAATACAAACAAACAGAAAACATGGGGGGTTCTAAAACTTTTGACTGGTAGTGCATATAGGAAAATATACACCTTTCAGCTTTTAGATTAAAACCATGGACTCTGCAAAAGCTCTGAAAGCTCAGCACCAGCAAATAAGTTGAGAAGTGTGGCCTCCATTGGTCAGACTAGTTTGTCCAGCATGTCCCAGAGATGCTCGATCTGACTGAGATCTGGGGAATTTGGAGTCGACACCTTGAACTCTGATGTTCCTGAAAAGGTTCCTCAACAGCATTTGCAGTGTAGGGAAAATGGGCCCCATCAGACCAGCCTACCTTCTTCCATCAATCTCTACATAAAAATAATAGGGGAATATGTGGAGACTGTCCAGACCTACAAATACCTGCAACTGAATGACAAACAGGACTGGATTGGACTGCCAACACAGATGCTCTGTGCAGAAAAGGGCATAACCGGCTTTACTTCCTCAGAAGGCTGGCTTCCTTCAACATCTGCAAAACTGCTGCAGGTCTTTTATCAGACTGTCGAGGCGAGTGCTCTCTTCTATGCAACGGTTTGCTGTGGGGTGGCCTCAAGAAGAAAGATGCCTCACAACTGGACAAACTGGTGAAGAAAGCAGGCCATGTTGTTGGCACAGAGCTAGACAGTTTGTTATCCATGCAGAACTATGTAAGCTGCACAGGCTCCTGTCAATCATGAACAATCCACTGCATCTTCACAACCTCATCTGCAGACAGAGGAGCAGCTTCAGCGACAGGCTGCTGTTGCCCAGCTCCACTGACAGATTGAGGAGGCCGTTCCTCCCCTGCGCCATAGACTGTTTAACTCCACCAAGGAGGGGAAACGCAGCATCCACAGCCGCACCTCTGCGCTGCACTACGCTACTTACAGCACACTGTGTACTTTAATTGTACATGCCTGTTTACACTGGACTTTTTCTTTCAATTAATCTGCACTGACTGTCAGTTCACACCACACAAGTATTACTGGACTCTCAATTTAACTCACACAAGCATTACCCTCCAAGTATTACAGCACAAGCATTACTTTCAATTATCACCTATATCTTTTGTCCATAAGGTGAGTACTGTGTCTGCTTGTCTGTGTGTGTACATGTCTGCTTCAACTTACACATCTACTTCTTACTTTGTATAAACTGCTAGAAACTGTGAATTTCCCTCTGGGATAAATAAAGTATCTGTCCATCACTCCATGGTCCTGGTCTGATATCCACTGAATGAACTTTCGGCAGTGAACAGGGGTCAGCACGGGCACTCTGACTGGCCTGCTGCAATGCAGCGCTGCACTGAGCGTCACCCCTTATCTATCTGAGCAGCCAGAACCTCTGTGGGATTAGATCAGACCAGACAATGTGGTATTCACTCCCCACAACCATCAGTGAACCTCAGGCTCCCCTAACCTTGTCACTGGAGATTGGTAGATTCTGACCACTGCACCCAGGGAACCGCCCACAAAACCTGTAATGTTCAGTCGTCCAGACATCACAATTTGGCTCTTGTCTGTTCACTCGATGCCTAATATAAATATCCCTCCCCTTGACAGGTGCAACTGTAACCAGATCATCAATGTTTTTTACATCCCCTGCAAATGGTTCTAATGTGTGGCTGATTGGTGTATATCATGAGCTGTGTATGAAGGATTATGCTCCACATGTACTTTAGCATGTATTTTCATATCAAAACGTACGTTCTGCTCTTTGCTGAACCCTTCTTTTTCTTCTTTCCTTTGCCCTCAGTATTCTGGGGTGCAGTCGCTGGGTCTTCAAGCCCCTGTTCATCTGTAGCAATAATATAATCGTAGAATCCCTGGTTAAACTGCGATATGATGTGACACCTACAAAAAAAACCCAGATAATCCAATGTTAATGTATTGCCTTTTACAGGTTAGCAGTCAGTTTATATACAAGCATCTCTACTTGAGAACTTGCCTGGAGTGAACAGGCAGCTCGGAGTTCAGGACACAGGCAGGGATGCTGAACTGTTCCAGGAACAGTTTGAGCCTGTAGCAGCGGTCCAGTGTTCCGACAAAAATGAGCGTCTTGCCTCGCACCAGGCCCAGTTTGAGCAACGTATAAATAAGTAAGAACTTGTCCTCCTCCTCACATTTCACACTGTACTGCTGCAGCTGGGAGCTCTCGGGCAGATAGGAGCCTTGCAGCTTCAGGGTCACCTGCAGAGAACAGGAGACATCAGCTGGGGTTTTAAAGAATAATTCCAAGCACAATTTAATTCAACACAGGTTGACTGTAAGATGTTTAGTGTACTATGGTACATCATTTGTACCGGTTTCTTCCCTGGTTTAGGCCTTAAGTTGGATGTGCTTTATTCAGGTTGAATGATTTATATGTAGGTCACTGTGTGGCTTAACCAAAAAAACTGGCCACGTTCAGGGACTGGACTGAAAACGTGATTCTTTGAACCTCCTACAGGAAGCCTGGAGAACTGTTCAAGACTACAGTTCTCCAGGTGAAAGCAAAATATGAAGAAATGAGGGGTTGCTCAAGACCTTTGCACAGTACTACATATCAACTGCAAATGGTAGTTTTTCAAGCCTCCAGCAAGAACAGCTCTTGTGTGTACTTACAGGGTTGTGCAGAACCAACTCCTTCAAGGCCTGAACATCATCATTGAGTGTAGCAGACATCAGGAAAGCTTGGTAGATCTTGGGTAAGTGACTGTGGGCGTAGAATACATCCATATTATTTTGATTACTTTCCCTTTAAAAATATAGGTAGTAGATAGTGTGTGTTTTTCCTTCAATTATTTTAAAATCAAGTAATGCACCCTTCATTCAGAAATCTCTCACTTGTAATATGTGAAGAAATTTACTGTACAAAACTTGTCAGTGAACTATGAGGGCAAATAAATGAATAAATAAAATAAAATAATCGTTCGTTAATCGTAATCGAGTTAAAATTAATTGAGATTTTGATTTTAGGCCAAATCGCCCAGCCCTACAGTGTGTCGTGGCTTGGTTAATTACTGGACTGAGTAATCAAAAAAAAAAAAAGACTCTTTTATTCCTAATTGCACTACTACAGCTGTGAAGAGTGCTTGGAATTGAAACACTCACCAGATCAGGTTCTTAAGATCAGCTTCAAAGCCGAAAGAGAAGAGGAGGTCGGCCTCATCAATGACCAGCATCTCCAGAGAGGAATTCAACACCAAGTTCTGGGCAGCAATGTGGATTTGCACTCGAGATGGAGTCCCCACCACAATGTCAGGCTTTTCCATTAGAATTGGCCTAAAACACACAAACAAAAAATCCATGCCATGACCAACTGTGCTACATTTATTAAATAAAAGGTCTTCTTTCAACCCTTAAAACCTTGAGGGCATTTTTCCTGTTTAAGAATGACTCTAAAGCAGTGGTTCTCAACCTTTTGCAAGCTGGGCCCCCCCAAAGCTGGTTCATAGCAGTTGGGGCCCCAGTAACACCCCCACCCCCCGGGAGGATGCTTTGCAGTTGGCTCCCCAGTAACATCCCCTACAAGCAAGCACACACTTGTATAAGAGTTTAGCAGCGTTTTCTGAGGTTTAAGGTGGACTGACCTCTGTGCTGACACATCTGCTTTGCCTGAGATATCCGCCACTCGAACGTCTCGGGCGCAGTAAGCGGTGAGCTGACGAATCATGGTCTGGACTTGCTGCCCCAGTTCTTTCGTAGGAACCAGAACCAGTGCTCTGACTGCCTGCTCCCGCACAGTCTGCCACAAAAACAAGCTGCTGTCATCCAACAGTTCCTCCGAGTTCTGAAATCTGTTGACCTCCTAAAAGCAATGCATTACCTGCTTAGAGACAAGGAGCCGCTGGATAACAGGCACAGCGTAGGCCGCCGTTTTTCCAGAACCTGTTCTAGCTCGGGCCAGAAGATCCTTTCCTTCCAGAGCCAAAGGAATGGCTTTCTCTTGAATGAGTGTTGGCTCGGCCCATCCTAGGTCAGCGATTGCCTGACAGCATTGACAGAAAATAAGGAAAAAGGGAGTTCAAAGTGGTCCCAGAGACAGACGGAAGTACAGAGACAAGCTGAAAAACTGGAATTCTAATGACACGGCACCTATGGTCAACTTCACTCACACTCAACTATGTAAATATAAGAAGGTGTATTGATCCAGATACTACTGATTAAAGAGAGCAAAACGTTTACGGCAGAGAAAGCTTATTGTCTTTCTAAATAGTGGTGGTGATCGAAACAAAAGCTCAAGACATGCGTCACTGCCATTTTATTTACTATCCAAGATGAGCAGTGACCCTACACACGTCTTCTGAGTTTTGTGAGCAATGCAGATGTGATGGTGGCAAATTCCCCAATATGCGTTTTTCGATAATAGATTGTCATACGAAGCCCTGTATATATCACCTTGTCCCCTTAAATATTAAGAACGCGTTTTTGGCTAAAACCTCTCTCAAAACTGTCAAAAGGATCAGAAAGCAAGTTGTAACAGCTTCATATAATAGCTTTCTATGAGGGAACTTTTAAAGGCATTAAATACTTCAGACGTCTGGTTTCACTCACCACCACTGTGAACCTTTCTGAACATTTCCAGAACATTTGACATCAAGCTTCTGAGCCACTTTATTTACATCCTATCATTTCATTTGTTTTAAAAATGGGATGGAATTTCTTCTCAACATTTACAGTCTGACGTTTAGAGGGACCTGTTTTATTGAAAACATCTGTTAAATTGAAATTGCAAACTACCTAATGTTATTATCCACCAGACATTAAGCAGAACAATGAACAATTAGTAAACAAATAAAGAACAACTACTTATGATGCTGTTAAAAAAAATAACATTCGTGTGGGTCTGTTGACCTATAAACACTCATGAATTTAAACATTTCAGCACTATTGAAGCTAACAGCCCTTAAAATGTCTTGAGGGGGTTTTAGGACGTTTGATTAGGACACTGAGTGGTGGACAATAATGACTAAGCCTTTATCAAAACCAAAGAAAAATAGTATGCCATTTTAAATGACAAAACGCATATAAACAGCGCTCCCCTTCGCTGCTTTTTCTGTTGCTGCTAACTTAGCCTAGCCTGCCAGATAACGCTGAAGGGTTTTGGTGATAAAATATGTTAATGTGTTCTTTCAAGGGCTGGTTTATCAGTTTAATTCGAAACCACACTTTCAGAAGCAGCACGACTTTCTCTGGGACATTAAAAAATACCTTTAAAACGCGATCATCCAAGCCCATGTCGTGGAACTGCAGCCTGTCGGACGCCATCGAGTCATCCACGTGGTTTCACAGCTGAAGAGTGTTCTGGTCAGTTATGAGTTTGAGATAGTTTGCGAGCGCTTTCACAACAGTGAGACAGAGGACACCTTGCCTGTTTTAGTATACAGGGCTCGGAACGCTTGCCTGTAATATCTGATCGTTTGATTTCAGTGTGAGATCCAGGAGCACGGCGTTTCTCTGTAGATGCCGTGCTGTGGTGCAGCTCCGCTCCGACCGAGAGGGGGCAGCAGCACGACCGACCTGGGGCAGCCCGCCGCAGTCCCCACACCCGAGCAGACGACGAAAACGACAAAACGCTAGACGCGATTCTGAGGTGAGTCCTGTGGACTTTTAAGACAATTTAAATTTTAGACGAAATATTAGACACACTAACGTTTCTGGAATGAAAACAGAGCGCCAAGGTCTCATATATGCGCGGTATGATGCTCTGCTTGACTAATCGGTTGTTTAATATTTCGGTTTCGTTCCGGGTAGCACGGAAGGCTAAAGCTGCATTAGCTCTCCTCATTATCCGCCTTCACTAGTTTTCCTAACTCTTCAATTTAGAGAGGGATTAGTTAATTATGATATATATTTTAAATTAATACGAGGGCGTTTTGTGTCCTTTTTTGCACCGTTTTGTTAAACTGCACCCAGTAATCGTTAACCCCCTGGCGAACGCCGTTTTTAGCACCAGTTTGCCCTTTAAGCAGCTTGTACGTGCATAAACGTTCGGTTTAATCGAGGAAAATAACGACGCGATGTCGATTTTTGGCCATGCGGTCTGTCTCAGAAATGTACGAGAGACAGGACCAACAGTCTAAGTGCAGGTCTATAGCAATTAATTATAACCCCCTGTTTGAATGAAGATCCTATAATATATACATACATACCAAATATAACTGCAGCATAGACTTTTATGTTAGGCGTTTTTCTCTTTGTTTACAGGGCTGTTCTACAGCATTTATATTGCACTGGGTGTAGAGATTGACAATATATTGTCTATTAATATATGAACAATATATTTCATAAATAATCACATTTATCATTAACATTAATCACATTCTTACATGGCCGTCTAGATCAGAATATTGCATGAGAGTGGAAATTGTCTATACTGTATTAGTCAGATCTTTCTGAATTCCCATTTTACAAATGGAAGCAAGCTGATATCAATACACAGGTACATTCCAGCCTTAAATAAGAGTTTAAACAATAACCACAAGAACTTCCATGTAAATTATGCTAAATGATAAATTGTCTTAACAGATGAGGCAGCGTGTCTTCACCGGTGTTGTGACGCAACTTCAGGACCACCATGGGATGGTAGACCAGGAGGTGCGCTTTCCCATAAGGTTTGTTGTTTTTTCCATCTAAATGCTTCTGGGACAAAAATAGGGTGTTGCATACAAGTATATTCTCAGTGGGTGGGTGGTTGGTTAATGTAAGTTATTTGAAAACCTTGGTGTTGTGAGTAATAGATTGCACAGCCTTGTCAAAGCTTCATGATGCATATTGATCATTTTTGTGCTCACGGTCAAATTACTGTGTCCCAGTGTTGTTGTAGGGAGGGTGCCCTTGGTCGGCGAGAAGGTGCTGGTGAAAGCAGTCCAGGATCCGCTGCAACCTGTCAACTGGACAGCTCAAAGAGTTCAGGCTCTTAATGGGCAGGTAGGCTTCTAATTTACACTGTACTGGAACTGTGTTCAGAAACTTTTTTGTAGTAATTCTAAAGTTAATCTTATGTCTCTCCTCCCCCCCCCCCACAATCAACTATAAGCCGTTCAAGTCTCCTCCTCCACTGTTACCTTCCATGTCGGCCAACATGAAACCAGGCATTTTGGGAAACAAGCCTCAACCTTTGCTGAAATCTCCCAAAATCCCTCCACTTATTCCTACTATGCAACCAAATCCAGGTAAAATTGGTTTTACCGTGTGAAATATTGTTTCGTTTCCTTATCGGGTACTTAAATGTGGTCATTGTGTTTTCTTCTTGGGTGCTAAATCATTTCATTATGTTCAGTATCGTTTTCTGATTTTCTCTGGGGCTGATATGTTTTAGGTGGGATGCACCAGATGCCCCATCACCAGCAAATGCCGTGGGCTGGCCCTTTTGATGGCTGGGGGGGCAGTAGGAAAAGACACGGTGAGCCTGTGGGAGGGCGAAGACGGTGGTGAGTCATAGAAGTTATGACCCTTTCTTTTTGATTATTTTAACATATTCTTTCTCTGTATTCTGTTATACAAGAACAGTGAAGTTTGTTTCCTTATTTATCCATGTGTTAGTCATTGAAGGCATTTTCAGATGGTCCTGGTTGTTTGGCCTCATCCTTGGGTGGTTAATTGTTTTGTTTTGCTGATTACATGTACTCCAAGCATTGGCTGGCTGAAACTAATAAACATCTCATATTCATCTTGCCTTTTGTATCATTTTTCAGGGAGGAAGGTGGAAGTTCTTGGGGAAGTGACAACTCTCACCAAAAGAGACGAAGATGGCGAGCCACAGCTGAGGAAGAGGCACCAAAGAAGAGTGGCTTTGTAGCCAGTCTGAGTGTCCCTCTCTTCTCCTGTTTCCCACGAGACAGGTTAGTGAGTTAGCATCAACATTGTACATGGTTTATGTACAGATTTATATACATTATTTGCTCATCTCTCTGGAAGGGTCATCACTAGAAAAATCTTCCAAAAAATAGAGAGAAAGAGAGCCATTAGAGTTTTGAAATTGCCTTCACTGTCCTGAGACTTGATCTTTAACATGCTGTTCATGGCAACTTTTGCCAACTTCATGGCAAATATTAAAAAAAAACTTAAATAAATATTTCTGAACCAGAAGCATTCTGCAAGATAAAGTGGAAAAAACAAAAAAGAAACTGTTAGCTGTTTACGACATTTAGCAGGCACTCTTATTATTAGTTTGCTGCAGAGTTTATTTACTTCATTTCAACTTTGTTCCTGCCATAAGAAAGCTGTCCAATGGGGCAAATACATTTATAGCAGGCAGTTTTGGACCAGTTTTATTGGTTTATTTATCAAGAAGTGTGAGTAATCTGAAATTTTAGGTGGTGTACAAAAAAAAGGCTGGTTGCATGTTTTTTTAATTTCGTTTTTCTCTATATTTTCCCATCATCAGTATGTTTTTCTGCCTTTCAGCCAGGCCCTGGACAATCTGGAACTGCAGCGACGTTACCGGCACCTCCGTCCTCCTCCCTCCCTGTTTCATGTGCAGCTTTGCTGGCCAGAGAGTTTCCCTCCCAGCCAGCCTCTGCCCCTCACAGTGCCCTGCTTCTTCCATGTGGGTCCCAGCCCGCCTGAAGCAAAATCTGATGATTCTGAGCCCACAGAGTCAACCGACACGTCCTTCTTTGTTAAAGTAATTAAACACAGTTTTGTTAATCTCACCAATTCTTGGACATGTTGTATGTCAGAATACAGAACATGTTTGTTATTCATTCAGAGAACAGTGAAGTCTGTGGATTTACAGTGAAGTCAGTGGATTTACATCATAAAATGATTCAAAGTGTTTTTATGAAGTAAAAATGGATTCATAAATTAACAGATATTAATACTTTTCCATTATACTTGCAGGTGATGCTTCTGTCCACCCCTGGCATCGAGGACTTCTACGCTCAGTGCTGTAGCTGTACAGAGGATGGTCAGGCACATGGGGATGCAGTCCACCCTACAACTCTTTTCAAGGTTAGTATGTTCTGCTCATTTTTTCCCAGAATGGTGGATGTGAAATGCTCCATCTTGTAATTTAGGTACACCAGTCAGTTGCCATTATTCAAAAATGAATATTGAAAAAATGTGTAACACATAGACTATGTACGCATTGCAGTTCTTGTTGCTGGAGAAAGCAGGAGAGCTCAAGCTCCCTGGAGGTCTGTGGTCCCCTAAAGAGGACGGATCCAATCCAGCCAAGGACAGCAGCATTCTGATCCGCACTGCAGTTCGCTGTGTAAAAGAGCAGACTGCTCTGGACCTTTCAGCTTGTACACAGTGGTCAGTTCATTCTTAAAGCTTTCAATGTCTCTGTACACTTCTGTTTTTTCATGATCCAACACCAAGTGAAAGTGCAAAAGACCTGATATGTCTCTTGAAAGCTAGTAGTTTATGCTTTTTTGGCTAAATGTGTTCCTATAGACTATACAATACTGAAAACCAGTCAGTTACATTTGTATGTTGAATGTTTTCTTGTAACAAAATGGTAAAAAAAAAATGCATTTATTTGTTTTATCTTTTATTCAATCATGCATACATGCATTAATTCGGGGGTGGGTCCAAACTCCTGGCCTGTAGTGTGGATGATGAGATACTGATGGATGCACTTTCAGGATATTATTTGAATGATTTAGGTGATGTTGGAATAGTTGGATCTTCATTGCTGCAGCAGGAGCATAATTAGTTGTGTCCTGGTAGATGTGCTAAGTATCCGGCTCTTTTCGTCTTTAGGCACAAAGTGGCTGAACTGAGACAACTGAATGGGGATAAAACAGAGATCGTTGTGATTTTCATGCCAGATGTGTGGAATCTGGTCCCGACATCAGAGGAGTGGGCCAAGTTACGGAATGAGCAGAAGGTTAGTGTCCTCTTTCAGTCACTCACTGTGTACACAAACTTATTTTACATCAGTTCAAATCTAGATTTTTTTCTAATACAGAGAAAGACACGTTTTCCATGCCATGTTTCTGTGGTTTTGTAGGAGGATGAGTCTCCCCTCCCTGAAGTTCCCTCGCTGGTGGTCCAGCCCTCTGCCGGTCTGACGCTGACGGCTACCTCCCTCACGTCTTTACTGGACCGAACCAAGGATGCATTTGAGGTCTGCGCCCATAATTTACCCACATCCATGGAAATCAAATAACGCTTTGGTTTTACGTTTTAAAAAATACCAGAAACCACACAAAACATGTATATATAACTCACATTCTCTGTTACTGATGGGCTTGTTTGTACTCCTACATTATCAAAACGAACAATTATTAGTTTTTAATAAAAATAGAAATCTCCGTCAAGTAGGATAAATTGTAGAAACAGTGAATGTTACCTGACAAATAATCCGAATCCAAAAACTGCCATGGACCCTGGAGATAACATTTCATTTCATCTCTGTCAAACACACTATAGTACTATCATTTACAGTTATTAAATGTGTGTAATCTATGTGTGTAATTGGCTGCTGCTTGTTTCTAAGTCTGTGTTTGTTGGGGTGTGTGTCAGGTGTGTTTGGCAGGTGAGCTGTTCAGCGAGATGCTCCAGAGGGATTTTGGGCTGCAGCTGTACCACTCTCTCTATGATCTGCCTGTGGGTCCAAATGCCCCCAAAGAGAAAGAAGATGAAATCAGCACTCCTCCGGTAGGTAAATCCCAAAGGCATGTGGAGTAATGCCTCTATAGACTGTGTGATTTTAGCATCTTATAAGATCATGACAAATCACACTTTACAATGGTAATGGATGATGGTGTGGGGGTGTGTGGCTGTATGATGATGCCAGGTTACTAGTCAGGGTGGAAACAAATAACAGTATTGAAATATAGAAAGAAATTAGGAAAAACAATATCTTCTTGCGACAGTCTTTTATTTTGGTGTTTTAATGTTATTGCTCAAAATTAAAGTGGGAGAGGCTTATGCTATGCATGTGTTCAAAATCAATTGACTGGAGTCATTTAAGTCACTTAAATAAATTGTAGGGAAAAACTGATGATGTATTATTACACCAGTCATCCTTTTGATGGTCCTGCCAGTAATTTTGTGCATAAATGAAGTGGGGATACCTGAAAAATGGGAAGTGAGTGACATCTTTTTTTTACCCCTCAGGAAGAGGAGCTGAAGAATACTGACATACAGGCGAAGAAGAAGGGAGTTGGTGATTCCAAAAAAAGAAAAGTAAAAGAAGAGGAGATGGAGACAGAGAAAGAAGTTACTGTAACGAAAGATGAACAAAACCAGCCTGAGCAGCAGGCGGAGGATCAAAAGGAGTGCAAGAACCAGGCAGTGGGTGAAGAAGGCCTGACCACCGGTGTTTCAAACAATCAGACACTCAAAGACAGTGTAAGGAGGAGGCCTCATTCCTAATGTTTGATCTGTGTCCTTTTTCTTAAGCTCATGTCTTTCTGTCCCTGTGTAAAGGACCAGCCTCTGGGTCGGTGTGCAGAACTTCCCCGCAGGGTGCTTCTCTCCTGGGTGTTTTTTGACAGGCAGCTCACAGGCTATCTAAAAGAGCAGGACCTGCAGAACATACTGCTGTCCCTCGGACTCTACCTCACCAACACTCAGGTTTTTACTTCTTTACTTTCCTTAAAAATGGTGGATGTGGGCAAATTTGGTACTTATCTGTGGGTTTTCAATTTTTTTCCTTTGCTATTTAGGCACAAGACCTTGTCAGAAAGACATTAGTTGGTGGTCAGTGCCTGTACCGCAAACTCTGCTCACGCTGGACAGACCCAGAGGAGGAGGTGTATGACCTCAGTGCTGAAGGTATGATGCACAACCTGGCTACACAAACCCACACGCAAAATAGCTCCGTTGGCAGAGCATTAGACAGAAGGTCCCTGATTTGATCCCGGCTTTCAGTAAAGGATGAGCAACTGGTGGCCTGGTAGTTAGCCCCTTCAGTCAGAAGGCTGTGGGTTTGAATCCAAGGACTGCCAGTGGTACCATGCCCACACGCTGCCCTCTGTTTCTCGGGGATTAAATGCAGAGAAAGAATTTCACATTGTTACACTGTGTGCTGTACTGTGTTCACGCATGACAAAAAATGGACACTACATTTTTATTTGTGGGAACCTGTCGTATATATTTTCATGTATCATCTTTTTTTACTCTTAGGGAATAAAGGATTGCTGCCTGGCCAGCCTTGTAAAGAGAAGAGCTCTTCTCGTCGGACAGCCAGCAAAGCTAACTCTGATGTGGTCACCTACAAAGGGACGATGGTGGACATTCCCAACTTGCTGCAGGCCCTAGAGAACAGCAAGGCAGCACAGCAGGAGCTGGAGAACCGTCTCAGCAATCTGCAGGCTTTGCTCGGTAGGCTGGGAAAGCACAGTTCAGTAGTAGATCAAGCAAAAAGGGGTCAAACAAATTGTTCAATGTTAGGGTACCTTTTCAGCACATTTTATTTGTACCCCTGCTTTAATGCCGAGCTCAGAATTCAGATGTTAATGGACCAAACTGGAATTATTCCATGCTGTTTAAGAGCACTGTTGGTTTTAAAATTCGTTTGATTCTCTTAATCTAGATTAAAATGATTAAAAGTTGGTCACAAATAAACTCACATTACAAACAGAAGCAAGACATGTACAGTGTGCAAAGTCTAACAATAGAAATATCAACTTGCTTTCTGATGTTTAGACCTAAATAACAGCACTTTAAATACAGTGAGGTAGAGAGTTCAGGTTATGTTATGAACATTTGTGGGTTTGTGTCCTGGTTAAGAAGTCTTGAGGCGTCTCTGAGCTTCAGTCTCAATCTCCTTTGCCTTGGACCACCCAGTATTACTGATGTTACCCTCCTACGCCGGTGCCTGAACTCACCACAACAAACAGAGCAGAGGCTCTGAGCTTATAAATAGTGTAAACAGTGACCAGAGTAATGTATAAATAGTGTAAACAGTGACCAGAGTAATGTATAAATAGTGTA
>JBBPDE010000034.1:10892266-10909938 GCA_037974605.1 Nannopetersius ansorgii | reverse complement strand
GCAAAACGTTAGTGTTCCGTTTAGGACAGCACTGACCCACAGCAGTGCGCACTACACACTAAACCTCAGTGCACTGATGGTAGTGCGCGATTTTGGACACACCCTAGATCTTTGTCATATGTATGTTAATGCAGAGTCAACATTACAATGAAACCTGTTGGACAAGAATAAAACAACATAATGCAATATAAAATATTTAAATAGATAAGCTGGAAAATAAGAAGGAGGTGTAGTAGGGGCAGTGGCCTGGTGGCTAGGGAGTTGCCCCTTCAATCGAAAGATCATGGGTTCCAATCCCAGGACTGCCAGAGACTTGAGCACACTGCTCCCTGAGCGCTGTGTTCCTGACTGCCTTCTGCTTCACTTGGTGAATGGGTTAAATGCGGAGAAGAGTTTTGTGCTGTTCATGCGGTGTGCTGTGGTGTGTTCTCGTATGACAAATGGACACTTTACACTTTTACACCTACACTTGCTGTAGGCAGTGTTGGTATCAGAAATATTTTATCAAATAGGAAAACTTTGATTACTTTCTATTACTGGCCTTGTTGTCACTATTACAGGTTTTAAACGTATTGTTTCATATTTCCAGAAGCTGTAGTATCTCCTACTAACCTACAATTAAGGTAAAACAATACAAAATAATTTACCAGGTATGCTGGAAATAGAAGTTAAAAGTCATGAATACGGAATACGGAAAAGGTGTGTAGACTGTTCTCAGTCTAGCAGTGATCCTGAGGGGTTTCAGAACGCCATTAGCATCATCACTGTGTGTGATAAAACAATGTGCAGCACACATGCATTGCTGTGCTGTGACAATAATCCACACTAACCAATTACCACCTGCTCACTGGCATCCTGTGGTTTTCCTGACCACTGACTGAATGTGCTTTACAGGAGTAGAATAAAAATAAGCATAAACATAGTAGAAAGTGAAAAAAAAAACAAGACTAAAAGAATACATAGAAAGTGAATAAAAGAAGATTGAAAAGTGCAACAGAAGTGCAGATATTTAAACGAAGATGGAGAAGAATAGTAAGGTTTTAGCAGCTTTTTAAAATGGGACTAATAAAATGGACAGTGACGAGGCAAGTGTAAAGTCAGTTTGTGTGTGGGGATGGTACCTTACTCAAGGGTACCTCAGTGATGCCACTAGTATTACTGAGATTTGAACCCATAACCTTCCAATTTCAGGGGCAACACCGGAATCACCTGACCATCCGCTGAGTACCCAGTGAAATGACTGGTCGGCGTGCATATACACTTGTTATTGCTGTCTTACCAAAACCGTTGACTCCTGTTACCAGGTCAATTTTGCTATTTTGCAATACCGTCTCAATTTTGCAGTTTGTAAATTTGTTGTTGTTCTACTTCTTATTCATATTACTGTTTTTTGACAGCTAAAATCTCTCCTAAAACAGGCAATCAGTTCTCAGCCGGCATTTGACAGGCTTGACATTGTGATGAAATTGGAATTTACATTTACATTTATGGCATTTATCAGTTGCTTTTATCCAAAGCGACTTTCATTCTCTACCTACAGGGGGCAGTCTCTCCCTGGAGCAACCTGGGGTTAAGGGTCTTGCTCAGGGACCCACATCTGTACAGTGCTTTGCCATGCAATAAACTTTGGGCAGCAGTGGGCCTCAAGGTGGCACTGCAGCGTAGCATTTTGCCCTTTTAGCACCTGAATTATGAGACCTAAAGGGTCTCAAGGGTACCTCGGTGGTGACACTAACAGTGTTGGGATCCGAGCCCACAACCTTCTGATTGCAAGGTTAACGTCCTAGCCACTAGGCAACCCAGCACTTTAATGCTGTTGGCCTTATGGGCTGTGTTTACTTGGACCCCTATAATCTTTTTTTTACTTATTTCCCTGTACTCATGATCCTATTCTGTATTGAACACTATAAAGCTAAAGTTTTGAATTTGTGTATCAACCTCAGTCTGAGTTTGTCTTCTTTCTGAACTCCCGCCAGGCATTTGTAGAGGTCTACAATTTGACAGCCGACCCTCACCAGCTGGAGAACATTGTGAAGAAGGTGGACCCTGCTCTTCTGCAGACCATGAACCAACGGCTCATCAAGCTTCAGTCTTGTGCGGGCAAGAGCTGTCGAGACCTGAAGGAACACCCATAAAATCAGTGTGCTGTGCTGGAAAACACCCAAATTTCTGGTCCATCTAAAGCGTGAGAGCCTGTCCTTTTCAGTACGTTTTCTTTAATGACTATCAGAAGATCAGTGGCCCAATTTTATGATGCGCAGTATGGAAATCGGCCATGATGTGTTTACACAACCTTTGCTGCTACACTTCAAAGAGATTTATTTTCAACCATAGGAAACCTTTTACCTATTATTACTTGCCTTGTAGTCAGATTTAGTCAGTTATTACATAATGGCATACAATTTTAAACATATATGCATTCATTCCAGATACTGTAAACCGTAACATCTGTTCTTTAGCTGTAATTTATTTTACAGTTACATTTGAAGTGTAAAACTGTCCTCCTCAGTACAGTAACACAGATGCAAGACTGAGGATGATAACAAATGGGTTTGTTAGAGACTTGTCCTTATTCAATCATGAATATGCAAGGAAAATGATTATTCAAAGAAACATTTATTTCCATTCCCATTGTTTATGACTACAAGCAAGGACAGCACTGTGGTGTGGTGGTTAGCACTCTCGCCTCCCAAATTCAGTTCCCGGTGCTTTCTGTATGTGCGTGGGTTCCACCGGGTTCTCCAGTTTCCTCCCTTAGTCTGAAGACCTGCATGTCAGGTTTAGTGGAGATGCTGGTGTGTGTGTGTGTGTGTGTGTACCTGCTCCATGATGGACTGGCCGCCTGTCTGGAGTATTCTTCTGCCCCCCACAGTCCTCCCATCCCTCTCCATGGTTAAGGGTAAGTGGTTCAGAGAATGGTTGGATGAACTATTAACAATAGACTAAATGTACGGTTCAGATTCCCGCTTAGTTCATGTCTAAGAGGATTCACTCCCTGAAAATGTGAATGTATCTGTAGTGTGGAGTATATCAATGGTCATGCATTTTCTGACAGGCTTGATCTTGAGGCTTTTAGCTGGACCAGATGAGGGATGACTTGTTTTCAACTCGATTTTGTCTAAATTTCTTTTTTATCAGCACTTTTTAATCTTCCGTGGAGTATAAGGAACACTGCACCAGCTCCGATGAACTGTGAAATGGTTGAAAGCCTTTAACATTTTAATATTTCCAGCTTTCTGTTTGTGTTAACTGTCACTTTAATTGTGTAAAATCACCGTTCTTGCACTGTTCTAAAGACATGGTCACATCTAAGGTCCTTTCCTGAATTCCAGAGTTTGCATCAGATAATCCAGAACAGTTATTTCAGAAAACACTCCAGTACCTTTTATTGTATTTGTAAGCATTTTTGTGTTTTGAAAGGAATAGTGGATATTTAAAGTGGAGTCATCTCTTTCAGCCAAAGTCTTATTTTACGATGCAATTATGTGCCTTGTCTTTTGCACTGAAACAGCGACTGTGCCTTTCGCATGATGGGAACCTTTAATTTCAGGTAATTAATAAATGTGAATTGATGTTTTCAGCCTATATGGTCACCCTGTGCAACGGGACCCTATTTTTAAGAAACAAAACGCAAATCCAAAAATTAAAGTCCTATGAAACTCTAAACTGGGGTTTGATGTTTATTTTCTGCTCTGATTAGAATAGGAAAGAGATGTGATGTTGCAGCAGTTGGTTTTACACTGAAATATACCCCTGAAAGAATTTGGATCCTGATAGCTGAAAACACTGCAGGTGCAATAAGGTGCTACCGCCTTGCAACAGTGCTTTTATTGACTGTCATTTCACCAAGCTTTTTTTAAATTTAAGTACATTCAGTTGAATTTATGTGGGTGCATGTCCTTAAAAAGTGGGCCAATTAAAACAATGTAACATTCAATGTAAACTGGGTCACAACCAGTGAATCCATTTATGCAGTTTATCATTTGTTTTAGACTTATTTAGTTACATTTATTTTTGAGAACCCAGAATGTTTATACAGCACAGAAAAATCAGATTGCATGTTATAATTTATTTTTTACATGAGATATTTCAGACTTTATCCTGATAAATATACATGGAACTAAGAGTAAAAAAAAAAGTCACATGTACACAAGACCACTACAAACTTCAGAAAGTCACCAGAGGCTCTTAGAGATACTTATAGACAGTTTTCTCCTCTATTGTCTGGATCTCCATCTTCACAGGACACTTGTAGAAGTGCGAGAGCAGCTCCTCGGTGTAGCCGACCAAGAAATAATACTTATGGGGAAGGAGCCTCTGTAGCATCACAGCACAGATGATCAGGATGTTCCCTCTGCGCTTAATAACCAGTTCGTTCGCTAGACAGCCATGAAACGTGCCGTACATGAAACGACGGATGAACAGATCTTCTATGGTCCTTTCTGCAGCACCGTCCTCTCCGTGGAGATTACCTGAAGATAGCCCATGTTTCAAACCCATTCAAATGTGTCGCTAGGGATTATATAAATGTTGTCGTATGAACACTTTACATAAAATCTAACATCCTTAAGTGCACATTCATGGGAGCCTTCTGGTTCGGGCATCCTCTTTCAGTGATGCACACAATAAATAAATAAATAAAGACATTCAGTGTGAGGCAGAAAATATCATTGTTTAGTTTTCTACAAGTTAAACAGAGGTTTTACACTGTTTATTCTGCATAAGTAGTAAAGTAAATGGCCACTTGCTTGTATGATGAGAGAGCCATCCCTTCCTGTGAGCGATCTGGTGGGGGGCCAGAGCCTGTTCATAGGTTACTGGTTTGTCCCCTTTACCCACACGAATACGGGCGGCGCGATTCTGAAACGACACCAACATTTACATTAAAGCCTATACGTGTGTTGGATATATACAGGGCTGACTTCTGCACGTTTATGAAGCCTTAGAACCCACCTTACAACAGACAGCAGTGGAGTGGAGACCCCTCTCTGCAGGACTCACCAGCCTCCACACAGCCTGCAGAGAGAAAAATACTCATATTAACCACTTACACATTCATTAACCAACATTAACAGATTATATTTATTTAAATGAGTAATCTACGTTTTTTTTAAAGCGTCATCTTTATAGTATTTGTATTTCTTTTGATTTTTGGCAGTGATATTTTTTAAATGCCACTTTTAAAATAAGTATTTGTCGGAATATATTTTGATAAGTTTAAACACCGAGTAAAGAAATAAATACATTATAAAAACACCGAGTTATTCCACTGAGGACCAGTTTCAGGTTCGGAGAGCTGACGGGATTACCGAGCACACGTTCACAGCACGCAGCTAAACTACACATTTAAATATAGCTTTTGATTTTAAGCGAATTTTAAGTTACAACTGACTCACTGTTAAAAGGGTTCTGTTTCTGCTCAAGGACGCCGCCATTTCGGTTCCATGTGTACCAGAAAGCCCCTTTTAGCTTCATCAGCGCCTACCAGCGGCTCCTCCTTACCACTACACCCACAGCGCCCCAGTTTTACAATATATATATATATATTTTTTTTTAATTTAACCATCATAAAGACATAACAAGTAGTAGCATATAATAAATAATAAATAATAATAAGAATTATTATAATAATTATTATTATAATAATAATTACTCATCAGTTTTCAATAAGAAAAAACATGTACAGGATTAACCCTCAGGAACAAGCATCAAGAACGTTTTTTACATAAATGTTTCTTTACAATTTGAACAGTTTCAGTCTAAAGACTAATAATAAACATCAGCAATAGTACTACTAATGCTACTATTATTATTGTTATTATTAATTATTATTAGTAGTAATATTTATCATTATTTTTTGTTATTATTATTAACAATAACAACAACAATCATCATCATCATCATCATCATCATCATCATCATCATCATCATCATCATAAAAGCAACAAGAAAATGCAAAATACTTTCCCTAAATCTTTTAACATTTTCTCTTAATCGTGCCGTTTTCAATAAGAATAAAGAACAAAACGTGAGGCAAAAATACATTTGTAGGTTTTATTTGTATTTTTTTTCTTGTATCAGATTCAGTAGTATACAAATCATTTGTAACTCCAGTGGAACAAATATATTGAATTATATTTACTCATATTTATAGCAGAACTGTGTTTATTGTTAGAAATACTATTGTACGATTTTACAGATGCTGTTTATTTGGTAACACCAGAACGCGTTTATGGTTCAGGTGTTAAGTAACAATTTAAGTAAACATTTATATTCTCAGAAATTTTAAAGTTATGAAAAGTTAACGATTGTTTGCTCTTAAAAAGAGAACTTTTAATGTAAGACTTTTATTTTGGTGGAGGCTGGCGGAAGTGTTTGTTGAGCCAGTGTCCTGCTGTTGCTGGTGTATACTGCGAGTGTGTCGGTGTTTGGCTGTTTATCTCGTCAGAAACGGGATTACTGAACACAGTTTAATCCAGTTTCATCTTCAGCAGTTATTATTACTTTTCCCGGTAGTTTCTGGACTGTTTGGAGATGTCTTCGCCGTTGGAAATGACAGAGTTGTACGATAACGCGTTGCTCGGAGTTCTGCAGCACGTCGGAAACATCCAGAATTTTCTCCAGATCTTCTTTGGATTTCTGTACAGAAAGACGGACTTCTACCGCCTGCTGACCAGTCCCAACGACCGCATGGGCTTTCCTCCGGGAGTGGCGGAGAAAATGGTCCTGAAGGTACAGTTTTGTCCGTCTGAGTAACTTTTCTTTCCTTGTTTATGGTCTCCCCTCATCCAGCATCTACATAACCTGCAGAGTAGAGCTGTACGATATGTTCTAAAAACCAGTACTGCGATGTGAAGATCACCTTTCTGGAATGAAAAAGGCTTAATGTTTTAAATGGTACCAATACATTTCAATATAACCTCATTACTATAGTAATGTACCTCCGCCAATTTCCCCCCGCACTGATTCGTCAACACCTTTAATGATTAAAGATTGGTCAAAAATAATTTGACTTTTGCTGGATTATGGAAGACCTAGATCTGTCAAACACAGGAACTCATCTGGAGCTGTTAGAAACACTGGCTTGTAGGAGGTTCATTTCATATTGCAGCCTTCTGTGATATCAGTATTGCAGAGGCAGAAATACATTGCGATAACAATTAGCAGTTGATAGGTCTTGCAGCTAACAGCACAAAAATCACAGGTGACTTCATAACTGTATATATATATATTAGTGTGTGTGTGTGTGTGTGTGTGTGTGTGTGTGTGTGTGTGTGTATAACTGTATACTGGATACAAAACCTTCTGAAAATTCTGAAATTCTGATCGTATACATTACATTCCCACATAAAATTCAGTTTATCCTACAAATGGCTGATCGCCCAAGATCATACAGGCTACTTAACAGCATCGTAATTCAGAAGATCCGGTGACATTCTGAAAAAAATAATACAGGATTAAACATATCTGGTTTGGTAAACACGTGTTTACCATAGGGTGTGATTGAGACAGTTTTCTAAAAAGTTGTTTGTAGAGAAGACCAGATTACACCCAGCGTTTCAAATATAGCACTGACCACAGAATGACCATCAAACATAACGCAACAAATAGGGCAAGGGGGGAGATTTGTGGGTTCTTATGATGGATTATTCCACATATGGGGATTTGTTTTTAGGTTATAAGTTTATCAGATAATGGGCAGTGGATTCTTTTCATTTACACGACTAATTAAAATACCCCTTTCGCTCTCTCCAGACTTTTAAGCTGTTTGAGAAATTGGCGGCTCATGATAGAGAGAGGGCAATGCAGTTTGCCGAAGAGTCGAAAGTAGTGCCCCCTGCAGTACAGGAGCTCGTGGTTGAGTCGCAGTCAAATGAAGCAGCACCTGCAGAGACCAGTCAGGATTCCACACCTGTCGCAGCTCCGTCCATAGAAATGGCTGCTGCCCCTGACCCCGCAGACATGGAGAGACAAAGCGAACAGCCATCTGCAGCAGCAGGTGCCTCGGATTCCAGCACACCTGAACCGTAAGCACTACGGTTTTCTTTTGGATTCAAGTACGAAGCGAACAGTCATAAACTTGAAGCTTTGTATGTCGAGACTGTCGTTTCTGCCTTAAAAAGTATAGACATGTATATACATTTTTGCTGTAAAAGTATTTGTAAATGTTAATGAATTTAAGCATATTGGTGAAAAAAAACCCACTACAGACTCTCAACGTCTCTTTTATTTAATAACCGTTTTACACTATTCATGAGCAGTAATAGTCACATTAATCAAAAATATGATACAATACTATAAAAAATACTTAAGCAAGAATGATGATAGAACTGCAGTTTAAGACAATACACATACAAGCATGTGTGTGCTGACGAATTATGCTGCCTTGTCAAAAAATGCTTCCTTATAGTTCATACAGTTTATACGGTCAGTTAATAACACTGATAATAATAATGCTACCCTGTGGAAAAATGCTGCCTTGGAGTTTGTACAGCTGCCAGTGCCACAAGGTAGCATAGATTAATAGGCGTGGCACTGAATCCCGAGACTGCAGAACTGCACATGCGCACCATGTGTCGCATGTTTCGACAGAACACCAGACCGGGTTAAAGTCACATGGTACAAGTTAATTTTTTGTGTGAGTAACTAATTGATAGTAACATGTTAATTTGACACCCCAAAAATATATATAAATAAATAAATAAATACATAGGCATATTATTGACCTATTCAGTCAGTCGACAAATCTCACTCATGTTTTGAATAATTATTCTTTTGTAATGTAATCCTGTTGATTACTGATGGCGTATGTCTGTTTTCTAGAGGGCAGGAGCGTTTTCAGGCCAGCGCAGACAGTTACAATGGCGCTGTTCGAGAAAACTACAGCTGGTCACAGGATTACACTGATGTGGAAGTTCGAGTTTTCGTCCCACCCAGTGTTGTCAAAGGCAGACAGGTACCTAAGAACCACAGGTATCAGTCCATACAGTTATCACCTACATGCTACTTTACATGAATTGGTTTTGTCTAATAGACATTCACAAAAGAAGGGCCCACCGGAGAAGTGTAATTCAGTGTAATCAGTTGATGTTGCATCATATTGAATATGAATTGAAGTGTTCTTTAAAATTCACCTTCTTGATTATTTGCTTGTTTTCTCCTTACAGGTGTCGGTCAGTCTTCAATCTAGCAGAGTACGCGTAGCAGTGAAGGAGGGAGCGTCTGAAAAGGTCTTGATGGAAGGTGAATTCTCACACAAAATCAACACCGAGAATTCCTTGTGGAGTCTGGAACCAGGACATTGTGTTTTGGTAGGCATTGTTTTGTCAATCTATTGTTCCAAAGACTGTGGAACTTTATTAGGTCAACTAATTATACAAAGTGCTGTGCAAAAGTCTGCATCTGTGCAAACTGAAGCAGTTGTATCAGCCAGCACACCGGATTTAACCCAATGAAGAACTGAAAGATTAAGTGACTGCATTGACACATACAATCACTCTCTCCTGTAATAGTGTTATTAATGCATTGATACTAATATTCTTCTATTCTCTGAGGATAAAAACACTTAAGGCTAAACAGCTTTTCAGATTTTCATATTTTCAGGTGGCAAGCAATTTTACCCAGTACTGTGTGTCCCGTGCAGAAAAAATTGAATGTCTTCTCATCTTTTTGCCCTTAGCTGTCTCTCAGTAAAACTGGGGAAGTGTGGTGGAGCGCTGTGCTGAAAGGTGAGGAGGAGATTGACGTCAACCAGATTAACCGGGAGCGCACCATGGCTACTGTGGACGAGGAGGAGCATGCCGTTTTGGACCGCCTCACCTTCGATTACCATCAGAAACTGCAAGGAAAGCCACAGAGCCATGAAATGGTAACATTGCAGAAAGAATTGGCTTTCGTTCGCTCAGATTGCTTTAGTGGGTTTAGTAGAAATCACACATGAAAATCACACTAGTTACATGGCAGATTATGGTTAAAATGTTTGCTTTTGGCAGCTGCTCCATGACTGGTCATCTTTGAACAGAGGCAGATCATACAACCTAAGACAGAAAAGCCTGTTACCTGTTATATGTTTTTAAAAAGTGTATTATTTTGGGGGTTACTGAGAGGCACAATTGCACAAACTGGCTCTATTGATGAGAAATTGCATGTACAATCCCTGGTGGTGCTGCAGCGAGCCTGGGTGGGTTGGAAGGCCCTGCCTTTCCCCAGCATGAAGCTGCCCAGCACAGGCACATGTTAAATGACCCAACAGAATTTGTGTTTAGCATTCTCCTCCAAGCATGTTGAACTGTCCAGTAATGATGTGGCAGAGATGGTTTGAAAAGATGCGGTGGCGCTCAGGAAGCATGTGCTCAGGGAAATACTTATTTTTACTGACCCGGAGGGGAGTAATACCATACAAGAACATCTTGCTAGGGCAGAGATAGAATAGAAAATCTTTGTCATTGCAATACACAGGAATGTACAGTCCAACGAGAACATCTATTATGATTGTGGTTTTATCAGGCTTGCATCTTCTGACACTACTCCAAGGTTTGCGCATGAACATGCCTTTGGAGGTAATGTTGAGTAATTGTGTTTATTTTTTTTGTCCGTGTTTCTGTATTTCTAGAAGGTTCATGAGATGCTGAAGAAGGGTTGGGATGCTGAAGGGTCGCCGTTTAAAGGACAACAGTTTGACCCGTCCATGTTTGACATACCACCAAGCGCCGTTCAGTTCTGAGTTTCGGGAGGTCTGGCCGATGAGTGAACAGCCAAAATTGCACCACACACTCTGAAGCAAAGCACTGACAACTCTGCACGGACAGTTACGGGGCGAGTGGAGTAGTTTATTGCAGTGTGACAGATGTTACGTAAGCACTGCAAAAGTCCTCATGCCTTTGAATTGCTGAAACTGTTGACAGGCTGTTCATTTTGAGTATTTCGGTTTCTGTAGGGGCACAGGGACCTGTTTTTACTCTGTGTTTGATTTGGCACTGTTTTACCAACCCATTATTACTGTGTTCTTAATAGCAACAAAATATACTGCTCAAAAAAATAAAGGGAACACTTAGACCACACAATGTAACTTCAAACTGTCCACTTAGGAGGCAACACTGATTTACAGTCTACACTCTCTCAGTGACGATCAGTCTCGCCTCCTAAATGGACAGTTTGATTTCACAGACGTGTGACTGACTTGAAGTTACATTGTGTTGTTTAAGTGTTCCCTTTATTTTTTTTAGCAGTATATTTACCTGAGTAAAAAGATCTGAGTAAAAGAATCCTTACTACATTTACCTGCCTACCAAATAAATATGTAGTTATATGTAAGATGTGAAGGATTGTAATGATAAAAGCGTAATTTAAAGGAATTTCGGTAGCAAAATGATTTCATTTATTCTCTTTTCAGCCTCAGTTCAGCACTTCTGTATGTTTTTGAGCCATGTTTGGTCATTTTTCATTTAGATGTTGTAGTGGCTGATGGAAACAAGTGCTGTTTTGTTTTCGCCCAATTTTTGATTGTTACTTGTGCTTGATTTTAATAAAGTACATTACGGAATAATCTCAATTTAATTTATGATTGCTTATTCCTTGATATAATCATTTTTATTTACCTTTTTGTATTTCCACAGGTGAAACTTAATCTGACCTACTTTTTCCAGATATAGTTATGTACTAATTAAATTCTAAGCAGTTTTCACCTTTTCTTAAAATGCTCAAGGATTTTCCCACATTTAAAAATATACTCACAGATGGCTCAACTCCTTTCTGTCTGACGCTTCTCACCACAGCCTTAACTATTTATATGAGAAAAGTGTAAAATCTTGCCATTTACCTACAAATATGTCTTCTACATCTCACAAACATTTTTGCAGTTTGTAGGTTTTATTTTGACACATCCCAATGTACACAGTGCTTATAGAAATATATGGTGCCAATACATGCACTATTCTGATATTTACAATGCAGATATAATCTGATAAGTCTTAACTTTAAAACCACTTGGCTAATAAGTGAGTTTCATTTGCAGCACTGACCCATCAAGGTCTGGACAAGACCAGAAGGTGCTGTGGTTCTGTAAGTTGCAAGGTGGGTCCTCCATGGATCAGCCTCGTTTGTCCAGCATTTCCCACAGATGCTTGATTGGATTGAGTTAGTGGTGAAGGGGAGCATCCTATGGAAGGAGGAACTGCCATTAGGGAACACCGTCTCCATGAAGGGTGAACTTGGTCTGCAGTGTTTAGGTGTCAAAGTAACATCCACATGAATGCAGGACTCAAGGTTCACACTGCTTCCACCTTCTTCCAGTACTGCATCCTGGTGTATCTCTTCTACAGTTAGATTACACACACCTGGCCATCCACGTGATGTAGAAGAAAACATGATTTATCAGACATAATCTTCAATTACTCCATGTTCCAGCTGTCAGAAGTAGGTCAGCATGGGCACTCTGACTGGTCTGCAGCTATGCAGCCCCATACACAGCAGGGGGCGCTGCACGGTGTGTTCTGACCCATGTCTATCTGAGCAGCGTTAACTCCTTTAGCAGTTTGTTCTACACCAGCTCTTCTGAGGGACCAGACCAGATAGACCAGTCTCCCCACAACCATCAGTGGACCTCGTGCACCCCTGACCCTGTTGGCAGTTCTCCTTCCTTGGAGCACTTTTAGTAGGTTATAAGTACTGCACACAAGGACCCTCCTTAGACTTCCCTAACACACAATAGGTTTTATTTTTTTCATTTCTTCATAGTCTTAATTTCACCTATTTAGACCTATTTATACCCACTCTGTGGTACATGTGTAGGGAATGGGTAGGGAACCCCTAGACCCTCTGTGACCACTCACACGGCACTGGGCCATCCATGCACTGAAAAGATCCAAGACCACAAGGCCCGTCCCCCAGCAGGGCGGATCCCACCGCAGCGACCCAGCTGGTCACCCCCCGACGGGAGGCCGCTCTTCCCACCAAGATCTCATGTAACACCCCCGGCCTGACCTCTGATAGTTTTAAGTTGTGTAGAAAAAAAAAGATAAAACAATAAAAATACAATAAACATCCAAAACCTTTGAGAGCTAGTATAACTAGCACTATGACTGTGTGTTATGCTAGCGGCAACAATTGTTGCTGTGCTTACATTTACTCTTCTTACGGTGAAAAGATGAATGCAGGCACATAATTCTCATTAAATATTAGTAGTAGACCTTTTAGAAAATGTGTTCAAAATATTTTAGTAATATCTATTAAGGTATTTTACGAACTTCCTCATGTACAAGTTTGAAGCAGACATCTCTTTCCAGAGGTGCAGGCTGGATGAAAAGGGGCGGGGCCATGTCTCCATTCAAGTCAAAGTCAAAGTCAAAGTTAACTTTATTGTCATCTCTGCTATATACTGTACAGGTACATAGAGAGACGAGACGACGTGGCTCCAGTTATTACATACACACATTTAAGACGAGACAAGGAGTGTTAAATATTGTTTGGATATTTACACAAGTCACATGACATCGATACAATTTGCATTAGCTGCCCAAAGCCAAAACAACACTTTTAGAGCTTCCAAAATAAAACGGCAACAATTGTTGCCATTGGGATTAAATGGGTTAATACACTTATCTTCCTCCAACTTGCTCCCCAAGAAGAGCCACTGGGACAAGATAAACAATGTTATTCATTTGACCTGCAGTGGTATTAATGTTGAGGTTGATCTGCGATTTGTGTGTGTGTGTGTGTGTGTGTGTGTGTGTGTGTGTGTGTGTGTGTGTGTGTGTGTGTGTGTGTGTGTGTGTATGCAGTCAGAAACAAAAGTGATTAGTGTGGATTTTGAGTTTAGTAGCCTCACATTAAACATTGCTCAAGTCTCCAAAACTACAAATGAAATACTTATGTTTCTCCTCTGTTCTTATTAAGGGGGGAGTTTAGGAGAAAAGGTCAGAAACAACGATACTGCTTCAGTTCTCCTTCCAAGCCATTCTGAAGTTTGACAGAACTTCTCAATACCCTGAGTGACTGTGGAGAGTGGTGATCTAAAACGGGCTGCTGCTCGTGGCGTCAGGGGAGAAGATGCTGCGGGCGCGCGCTACCACTGCGCCCCCTAGCGTTACGCGAGCTTCCCTCTCCGTGGCAGGACTTCACAGTTGCAGCGGAAAAGAACTGTACTGCAGTCGGACGGGGTGTTCGAGCAGAGAGGGGCCGGGAAAGCTGACAGAGCTCACCTCATCCGATCGCTCGCGTCTATTTAAACATTTCTGTCAGCACCGGGGCGGCTCTGCGGAAGCGCTATCGCGGTGTTGTGGCGCGGAGGGTACCCAGCTCGGATAACAGATCCACCAAGCGAGCAGAAAGGAAGGGAGACATGGCAACGACAACCTGTACACGCTTCACCGACGAATACCAGCTTTACGAGGAGCTCGGAAAGTAAGACAGCATTTTTGTTACAGCCTCCGTGTAGCCGGTATGTGTCATTATTAGCCTCCTAGCCTTATGAAGTTGTCGACAACACGCCAGCGCTTGACAGGGATCTTTCAAACGACAGTCCAAAAAACTTGCAACGTTGTAATTTTGGGTTTTATTTTATATTGTACTCATTTCGTTGCCCGACCGCCGCTGTGGTAAAATATCTATCTCGAGATTGTGACATTTGGAGAGAAGGAAGCGGCTGTTTGCTGTCTATAATCTGAGTGTGGAGAGGAGCATGCCTGCTGCCTGACGTGAAGAAATTATTTTACTCTCTCCCCCCTCCCTCCTCACTTAGTATTGCGTTTCTTTGCCCCGTTTTCCCCCTTCAATTATTTACCGTCCCAGCGCAATCACGATCGCGGCACATACTTGAATTTATTACTTAATTTCTCTGCAGACTGGTCCTCGGCGGTTCTGCTGATTTTTAAATATGACGAGCCTCCAACGGTCATGCTGTTGGCGATGACTTGATGCTGAGGGAAAGTCGCTCCTGATTGGCTGCGCACTGTCCAAATTTGCATTGCAATTTTTAAAGCCTCGAATCTTTGTTGTTCGATCTTTGGAGTCGACTCTGATTCTGAGTCGATTCTAAAATAATAATAAAAAAAAAAATCTAAACATGATCACGGGGAACTGACAACGTAAAATTATTGTGTTTAATTATCAAATGTTTTTGTATTAACATAGAATATTGGACAAAAGGTGCTGTTTTTAAATAGTTATTTATATTTTATTACATAATTAAATTAAATGAAAAAAAAAGTAAATAAAACACTGGCTTATGTTGTGAATGAAAAGGAATCTTGATGTTTTCAACCACATATGTAGTTCTTCAGGGACTTATGTGAGTTTAACAGTTTGATCTCTCTAAGAGTGTTTGGGGAGTTCTTATTTTATTCCTCTCTCAGTGTCAGGTAAAAGTTTGCGTATTTTGAGCGAGTTTGTTTGATTGGAATCTTCTTTCATGTTCAAAGCAAAATACAGCAAATCTATTGATGTATGTGTTTTTTTAGACAGACAACAAACTGGAACGTCTCTGGAAGAAAAGCTTTGGAGTTGACTCTCTGTTCCCAAATGCGTGGGATTGGAGAATCGATTCTATTTGGGATCGGCTCTCAGTCGTAGACGTTGTGTGGGTTTACTGACTCCACAGCTGGGTTGTCTGATGAAAGACAAAGTAAATAACTAAAAAAAAGCCCAGCATCTTCCTTTTAAAATAATTTCAGAAAAAGCACCTGTCTAATAGTTGCATGGCATACAGAAAGAGCCCAACCTTATAGTGAACATCATGTGAATATCACTGATATAGAGCTGGAGTCACGTTATATGGTGTTGTGTTAGTATAAGCTAATTAGCACCAAGCAGTAACCTCCTCTGCAAGTCTAGAGATCCTCCTGGAGTGGCATGCTCTGTTTTCTGGGTGCTTCATTCCACTCCAAGTGTGCAGATAATCATGTTTCAGGCTTCTGCATGGGCTGATCTTCTTCAGGCTGCCTTCCACCTCCTGACAGGCGGGCTGCACCGAATCAGCTCAATGTCTCCTCAGAGACAAGTGGAGCTGGCTTAGCTGCTAATAAAAGCCATTTTCCCGTCGCACTTCATGAGCAGCAGAGAAGAATTCAGGCTCTGACTCTGGGCACTGTCTTGGCCGAGGGAAGCCTCCATCCATGAGCGTCCACCGTTTTACAGTTGCTTCATTGTGACCCTCTGGAAAACATGCTTTAGGTTTCTCTCTGTTTAGTTTTTACCCATCTTTTAGATCAGGGGTCACCAACATGGTGCCCGCGGGCACCAAGGTGCCCCCAAGGACCACATAAGTAGCCTGCGGACCTGTTCTAAAAATAGCTCAACTCACCAGTGAGCAGCATCTAACATTTAATTTTGTCCTGTTGCAATATTTCTTTAATCACATTTATACATTTATACAGATTTGAAAATGAACAATATCTACAGAAAAGCATTTAAAACATGTTTATTATACATGAAGTTCAGATAAGTTTAGGTAAACTATGTTATAGGTATCAAACTGGGAGCTCATTTGATGGCACAGTACCCGTGAAGTAGCTCTCAGTTTCAAAAAGGTTCACTGGGTTTAAATCAATATCTTTGCATATGCATATGGTTTTCTCAAGGTTGTGCATTTTGGCTTTCACGTTACATGACTACCCCAGGTCAGCAGACACGCTGGCCAAAACGTGTAGAGTGTATTGTATAACAGCAGAAAGATACTCTAAAATTAGCAAGTAAAAGATGACATCAGACATTAGTGTTGATGTCCCCACAGGTTTTTGTTTTGCATGCTGTGCTGAAAATATTATCAGAAAAGAGGTCTGACGCTTTTTTAGATGTCTTTGTACTTTTTTAGCTATTTATTCCCTGGCTGTTGCTGGACTGCTACTGTCTGAAATGCTGCACTAAATAAACATTTGTTTGTTCAGGAATTTATTCTACAGAATTGCCCAGCTTTATAATGTGTGAAAAGCCTGAGGTCTAATGAGGTTCATGAATAAACTGTCATACATTTTCCTCTCAGTTTGGCAAATTAGAGCTTGGTATGTTAGCAAATGAGATATATTAATATTTTTAGCTTTGACATATACTCAAGGAATTTAACGAAACCAGCAATTGTGCTTCATATAGTCCAGTTTAGTTTCCCTGGAACAAAGGCATTTCGAATTTTGCAGCTGTGCGACCTGTGAATTTTGCACAAAATTCCGATTTTCTCCAAAAAATGTTTCTTCTTTTCTTTGTCTTTTATTTCAGAGGAGCTTTTTCAGTCGTGCGACGTTGTGTCAAGCTGTGCACAGGCCAAGAATATGCTGCCAAAATAATCAACACCAAAAAACTCTCAGCAAGAGGTAAGTGAATTGTGCAGCAGGCTGTCTGCATGGTCATGCACTTATGCTAGGCATTGTTCCCAGTTCTGTAAAAGGTAGCTTTTATACTTTCCTGCCTCCAAACAGTATTTATGGCAAGAGGAACCACGCAGGCAGCAAAAACATGTTGGTGTCATCTTTGTAGGTGTTAGAGTACAGACTAGTAAATGCAGTCCTAGTCTATACTCTAAAATGCAAGCTGACTGCTTCCCATGGTCCTGTGGGAAGCAGTCAGCTAGCTGAATACAGTAACCGAAGTACAACGGTTGTAGTCTCCGCCTCAGACGTCACGCCCACGGAACGTTGGCTAAACGTCTGCTGCATATGGTACACTTAACTGGAAACACTTCAGGA
>JBBPDE010000034.1:10825254-10836874 GCA_037974605.1 Nannopetersius ansorgii | reverse complement strand
AGAAAGAAAGAGAGACACGCGCTCCGGAAAAGTCACGAATGTGAGAGAGAGAGAGACGCGCGAGAGAATTTCTTTCCATTTTCTTCCCAGGCGCAGCTTTTAGTAACGCAAGGATATCGTCACGTTCTCGCGAGACAAATCTGATCTCGCGAGATCTCGTACCACCCCTAGTAGAAAGGCTTATGTATTGTTGGGTTAGGTGTTGGCTAGTTATTATTTGGACAGTTGTTGTATAGATGCTCTGACTCCAGTATCTCGGTTAAACAGCTGACTCAGATTTAAGCTGTTTTTCAGGTAAGAAACAGTTGTGGACTTAAGCACTGATGTACATCGCTCTGGATAAGAGCGTCAGCTAAATGCCGTAAATGTAAATGTAAAAATACATTGTAAGTTCAAAACTTTTTCTCAAACCTATCAAAAAAATTGAGTCTCAGCCACCTGTCAATACATTAGTAAGCATTTCATTTCAAAACTTTCTGTGAGGTGTCAAAGATTTCAGATGTCCGGTTCCTATTACTACCATTGTGAACTATTCTGTCTTGGACTTTGAATAACTTTGTACTCTGAATAACTTTGTGAACATACTAACTAATTAATTATATAGAAATTTAGAAAAGGCATTGGAATTTATTCCCATAGGCTTGCTGGTATCTGACATCTAACCTTACTACAGGGAGCAGGTCTGCTTTTGCTCTGGGGTGTCCTCTGGAGTTTGACGGTGATAAAGGGGAGCTAAAAGGCAATGGGCTTCGCACCTAAGGCTGCAAAGGCATTAGTCCTGCCCTGCTGTGCCAGAGAGAAAGACGTGTTGAGGCACCCGGCCGCTAAGCTCTCCTGCTGTGGAAGAGGAAACTCTAGAGGGTGGGAGGGAGAGAAAGAGAGAGGGGCCAGCAGTAAGCCTTATCTAGAGGACAGGAATAGCACATTGAGCTCTGCTAGCTTCACACCCTTAGCGAAGAGGAAGTACGAAAGAGAGCGAGAGTATGTGCTCTTAATAGGAGCTATGAAGGAGAAAGTGCAAAGAGACATTGAGATTCTAGTGGAAGGGCTTTGTTGACCGTTCTTGAGTTTCCGTAGACATTCTTAAGAGGCTTATCAACCAGTAGGTTTCTCTGGGTACTCTTGTGTGCCTTGAGTGGGAGACAGAGAGGTGAGGAGAGAGAGAGAGATGAGCCAGAGGTTGAGAGGTGGGATCAAGCGCCACGAGTGAGATGCAGTCAGGTGAGTCTGCAAAAACCTGTTGCAACTCTCCATTTGAACCACTCCCCACAGAAGCTGAGAATTTACTTTTATCCTCATTTTTAAGAGGGCTGTAACTACTATGCTTATAAAGCCAGCAGGGATGAAGGAACCAAGTATAAAGAGTCAGTACTATCAATCCTGAAGATCATTTTGCCGATTAAAATTAAAAATTAAAGTGTCATTGCTAGTTTGAAAGGCTGCAGTGGTGCTTCACTTTGAGAAAGTGAAGATTTAGCCTTCAACCTTCCAACGATGATAGTGCTGTGTTCTAGGGGAATTCCTAGCTAGAACTGTTTAAGACTGAATTGAGGTACAATATGGAGAATAATCCAAAAAAAAGGAGATTTCAGTGATTTATAAAGCTGTAAAGAACCTTATAATGTAAACCATCTTTAACAATTTAAGGATTCTTCCATGAACCTTCCATTGAAAGGTTCTTTAGGGATGATTATACCATAACAAAAGACCCTTTTGAAAGTAAAAAGTAAAACTTCTTAAATGGTTATTGGCTTTTTTTTTAATTGGACTGATATAGAAACCTTTAAATTAATTAACCAATAAATGAATCATTTTTGGTACTGTTTTAAGTAGTACTGAAGATGAATGTACCTAATTTTGAAACGAATATTGTAGCAAATTACTATGTGATAAAATACTTAAATCATTCAATTTAGAGATTCTTTGTGTGTGAAAAAACAGGAAAGGAAACAAGAAATGAGCGTACTCTATACTCATTATAGGAAACCTATTCTGGACTCATTTTCTGTCCTAGACATATTTTAAGATCTTTGTAAGGGGAGGAAGACCAAAAAAGCTGCTTCAACAGCTTTCACTTTCTGCAAACAACAAACAAACTAATGAACATGCTGCTTATAGATGCCTTAAACACTTGCTTAGATCTTGCTGTGCATTGTGAGTTATGTTTCTAGCAGGCATGTTGTGTTTGATGGATGAAAAGCTGCTGTTTGGATGTTTGGCTTTTGTCCTGTGTGACTTTGTAGTGTGTGTTTTGTGTTCGTTCTCTGTCCAGCTCGCAAGCAGGAGATCATTAAGATCACGGAGCAGCTCATCGAGGCCGTCAACAACGGAGACTTTGAGGCCTATGCGTGAGTCAGTGCCACTTAGCCCATCAGCACCGCATACAGCACACTGAATGCCTGTGCTACCTTCACAACTAATCACAGCGCACTGAGCTTGAGTCATGTGGAGATTATGTGCAATAGTTGTATTTGTTACCACTGCTGACAGCAACAATGTGCCAACGAGGGTGTTTTGTAACAGGAAGATTTGTGACCCGGGGCTGACTTCCTTCGAACCTGAGGCATTGGGTAACCTGGTGGAGGGGATGGACTTTCATCGATTCTACTTTGAGAACTGTACGTGTAAGCAAGAAAGGATCAAACTCAAACATTCCCTCCCCCACTACACTCTTACTTCACACCTCATCACTCATGCTGTCCATTCATTGGTCTCTTTATGTGGTCCTCTGACTTTATAAATCCAGAATGTACAGTACTGTTGAGCCACCTCTCAGTTCTTCCTATTTGCTCCCAAAGACCCAGACTTCCTTGTATTTTTGTGTAATCTTGGGGTTCTTTCAAACACTCTGATTTTTAGCCTAGTCCCTGAACCTGACCAGTTTGTAGATACATGCTGGGATATACAAATGGTGTCATCTATGCAGAGAAAAGCAAATTGGAGCGGAAATCTTTAGTTGTGATTAGCAGTACAACATGTACATGGGTCAAGAGAAGGTCTACACACTTTTTTGCTCATATTGTATAGGTCAAAGGTACATATTTGTAATTCAGATGGGCATATTCACTTAGAATATAAAATAACAAAGATATGTCTAAGTGCTTGTTTGCCACTCAACCTAATGTACAACATTTATAGAATAATTGTTCTCTGCATCTCTGCAGTGCTGTCTAAGAACAGTAAGCCCATCCACACCACCATCCTGAACCCACATGTGCACCTGATCGGCGAAGACGCCGCCTGCATAGCCTACATCCGTCTCACGCAATTCGTGGACAGCCAGGGTCGGCCACGCAGCAGCCAATCAGAGGAGACACGTGTGTGGCACCGTCGCGACTCTAAATGGCAGAACGTGCACTTCCACTGCTCGGGCGCGCCGGCTGCCCCACTCCAGTGAAGGTAACATACATTTACACTCCATGCAAAAGTCTTGAGTCACCACTTGTTTCTTCATATGTGGCTTCCAAGAGTCAGACGCTCTTGTATTTTTTATGTAGTCTTTAGGTACCAGGCTTCCTGGACGTCATTCAAAGACTCTCCTTTTCAGGCCAGTCTTTGAACGTGACCAGTTTCAGAGGAATGTTTTTTGTTTGTTAAGCCACACAGTGACCTACGTATGAATCATTCAAGCAGAACAAAGACCATCAAACTTAATTCACCTAAACCTAAACCAGTGAAGAAACAGGTGATTCCAGAGGATCAGGCTGGTGATCAGTATACTGATGGTGCTGAACATTATACCCATTATACCCCCACCTTGTCATCTTTAGGCACTTTGCAGTCTGTAGTAAAACATTTGAAGAGATTGTTTCCAAAATGCTATAAAGTAATCCCCTGCTTATATGCGGATCAACAGTCTAGAACCAAAGTATGCTGGGGTGTTTATGTTAGGGCGCGGCGGTTCGCAAGGCAATCAGACACCTGAACGAAATGAGCCTTGGATGCTCAGCACCCACCCATAAACAACCGGCACGAGGGCGAGGGGGTGTGGCAGACAAGTCCCAGGACATTATTTATTTCTACTTGCTGCTGATGGGCTTCTGCCCTTTGACGCATCTGTGGCAGCAGCAGTCCAGAATTTCCCCTGTGGTACGTCTCGAGTGTTCTTGTGTTTTTCGTTTTGTTCTCCTTAAAACCCTGTATTTTTATTACTTTAAATTAAATTAATTTATTACTGTATTTACCAAAGTTACATAACCAGGCTACATAACCAGGTTTACTGTTCAATATTTCTATTTTTTTACTGTAAAAATCCCCACACATATAAAGTAACCCCTCAGTCTAACATGGATTTTCCTGAGAACCAAACTGTATTACCGCCACCAGTCCAGCGGCATAAAAAGAAGAAGAGGCCTGTTGCAGCATGTAGCATGACTGCTCTGTGTCTTGTCCTCGTATTTTAGTGTTTTAAACCACCCCCCCACAGTTTTCAACTGTTATCTCAGTTTATTTAGAATTAGTAAGCTTGCCCTGTCTAAACCTGTGGGTAGAGAGTTATTTCAACGTTTCTTTTGTGTACAAGTGTTTGTTTTCGATCGCCGCACACTGCTAATACTAACCACTAATGCTAATGGTTTTCTGATTCTGATGATTTATTTACCTTTACATTTTCTTTAAGGCTGATGCATTAAACTGAGTTTAACCTGAAATTAAAGTGTTCTCGAAGCAGATTTGGAGGCACTGTAATATTTAGGGTTTACACTGTTGAGTGTTTTTTACCAAAACACAACAACGTGGTTTTCCACTGCATGCGGGTGCTCTTGGAACATAACTCACGTGAAAAGCAGGGGATTACTGTATAGGAAAGCTTTTGAAAAACTTCAGCTTACACACACATTATTATTAAACGATATAATGTTAAAAGAAAAAATGGTAACCGTTAAATAATGTACGTATTACAATGAATTTTAAGTCTGTTCCAGACGGAGTCTATGCATTTACCGTAACTCTCAGCCTGCGCTGCTTCAGAACAGTCAAGTCCCTGTTCTCACATACACCCCACTTTTTATATCTGATGGTGCGCTTGTGATGCATAGTTGCGTCAATCAATTTCTAATGGTGAAGGTCAGGATTCGTTGTAGGTGAGGTACTGAATGTCCTCACAAATATAGTAATACCCAATGTGTGTGTGTGTGTGTGTGTGTGTGTGTGTGTGTGCTAGAGTGGGACTGCGGTAGGACGTCTTTTGACAAGAGTGCTCATGCAGAGGAGAAAGGAGAGGGAGGATGAGGGGGACGACAGGAAGGAGTTCAGCGTTGGAGAGCTCAGGATCTTCCGGCCTTCCAGCTCTGCCGCACAGCCGTCTACGCCTGCATGCAAAACCACGCCCGTCTCTCTACCCACTGAGCTGCTCTCCACTACTGCACCTCTCTCCATCCCCACTCCACAGGCCAAACACAACAAACACCAGTACACAAAAAAACACACCACACACCACGCCACAGTACACTGCAGCTCACCACGTCTATGCCAAGATTCACCCAAGTGATTGACGACACAAATATCAGTCCCAAAGAGCACAGACTCTAGATAACTGATAACTGGTCCAAGTGTTATAACCTACACAATGCCTTCTTACCTCCAGTCCACCTCTCCCACCCTCACCTCACGCACTCCACTCTCGTCTCCATTGGCCTTATGCCCTACACGTCCAGGCACTCCTAACTATAATAGGTCATGTTTCAATGAAGTACTATATTGGTATTGTTATTATTATTATTATTATTATTACTCTTATTATTATTATTATTACTATTATCATGGTTACTACTTTTATTATTACTATTTGTCATTTTAAGTATTGCTGTTGTTCTATTGAGGCTGTATCTTTAATAGTCAAATTATTGATGCCAATTGTACATGGATTTGAATTTTTTCCAGAAGCATGGATTTTTAGTATTATTCAGTGGGGGATTTATTTGTTTATTTGAATCAGATGAAGTCTACTTTTGGCAGTATTGTGCCGGTGTAAATGTGTGACTACTCATGACTGTACGCACAATGTGAAAGGACAAAGGGTCTCGCTCTAAAAAGTCGTCCGTTTACGCATTAATACGTTTTTAAAATGCCTATTATGTATTGTCGATCAGTCAGCCTTGTGCTTGCCTCCAATTCGGAATCAGAGTTATTTGGTCCCATATCGACGGCTTACAAGAAGGTTGATAAATGCAAGACTTGTTGAGGGTAGACTTTGTCTTATAAGGTATTGCACTGATTCTAAGAGTAATAGTAGTCATTCTGAGGTACAGAGGAATAGACTGAAGTTGAGTAAGACATGATGAATGAGGTGTGTGTGCTGCATATGGTCTAGAGGAAGATTATAGAGATTGTATAAGGTTATTAAGGCACAGTGTGGATTTGCATAGTGAGGTGTACAGTTAAGGTAAAGAGAGACTATGTATTATATATAAATCTATTCATCCAAGTCAACTTGTGCACCTTTCAACCTTCGCCCTTTTGGTGGTTTTCGTTTGTCTGTATATGCAGAGTTTTTTAGATTTTTATATATTATTTATGCGGCGGTAAGACTCTCCTTTTAGGAAGCGGAACGGGGACATGCTTTGCTGATGTCTCATTGTTATGGAAACAAGCCGTCTTCTGTCGACCTTTTGAATGTGAAAGTGTTAGTCTAACTTAAAGGGAAGCTTCAGTCTGTTATGAGCTGCTCACACCACAGTAGAACCATTTTAGGGTGAAGAATCTATTTAAATGGACGAAGACCCTCCACATAATGTGATAATGTATAAATAAAAAGATACCATTGAAAGGGTTCCTCCTAGAACCTTTACATTACTTGATTATTCAAATTTTTAAGGTTCCTCACCAAAGTTCCTCGCATCTCATTTACAATAATGAAACCACCCACTGAATCTTCTTCAAGGAAGTAAAGCTGGTTCTTCTATGGCATCGCAAGGAACCTTTATTCTGAAGAGCAGCCAGCCTTCTCAAAGCGTCGGGAAATATACTGGACAATTGCTGTTCACAT
Organism: Nannopetersius ansorgii; assembly: GCA_037974605.1. Lineage (NCBI taxonomy): Eukaryota > Metazoa > Chordata > Actinopteri > Characiformes > Alestidae > Nannopetersius > Nannopetersius ansorgii. The sequence goes on along the minus strand of JBBPDE010000034.1, from coordinate 10,829,889 downwards.
TTTGATTCGGTTTGTTTGGTTCCGCTTTGTTTCACTCTGAAATGTGAATATGGCTTTTTGTAGCATGTCACTGAACCCTAGGCTTCATTTTGGGAGAGTGGCAAACTCTCTTTGTGTACGATGGACAGTGTGAGACCTCCACTTTTCGCAGCAGTCTGAGCAGCATGTCCGCAATGGCGTCGTTATTTCTTTCCTCTCTGTGTTTAGTATTGCAAGGAGTCATTGAATCCTATGGCAGATTTAACTTTTTAACAAAACTAGGTGTCTTGTAAAACCGCTCTGTAGTGCTAACATACTCTAGGTGGCAGTTACTTGCATGACATTTGAACCTGAATTTTCCTTTATTTTCTACTGAATGCTGGTGACTTACACTCCGCTAATGATTTTCAGAGCTTTGTAAGTGCATATAACTATTTTTGTCTCAAGAAGATGATGATGAAGACGATGATGATGATGACGAGTATGACTATCGCAGTAAAAAATAGTATGTAATGATGATTGTATGGCATGCTTTTGTATAAGGTTTCACTGTTGTCTGAGCAGCATCGGTCGATCCTACGTGAAGTTTGCCATGAGGAATCTGAAATGGCTATGTGGCTCCAGTCAGTCTTAACAGTTAGATTGGATCCAGGCTTTGGTTAACCATCTCTAGAGGCTTTTTTGAGGTTGATGGTGGAGCTGAGAAGGTGTGTATCAGTAATCAAATCCTGGTTCTTCTATGCTGAAAGGCTCTACCAGTTTCTGTCCACCACAGATGGAATGGATAATGCGTTTTTTTGTTAAAGAAATCAAACCAAACCTACTGTTGGTCTGCTGAAAAATCAACCCCTAGAGCTGGAAGCCAATCAGTACAAATAAAACAGCAGACTGAGTGATGGGTTAGTAACCTCATGGCTAATAATGTGTGTGTGTATGTGTATGATTCACTGCTAGTGACACCTCGCTGCTCTCACAACATCAAGCCAACAGCTATTTGTAGTGTTTCCTCCTCGACTCCTCTTTATCCTTATTTTGGTTCTTGGTTCTTATTATTTTTTCTTTTAATTTCTACAATGCTGAGCCTTCTCAATTTCTTGTTTCAGGTCTCATTTTTGGAGGACGTTTGTATATAATCTCTCTTATGTAATACGAGATTATGTGAATCCTAAATGATTATTAGAAAAATTAGTTTATGATGAGTCCCATGTTTCTCTTAATTCTTCTTATGATTATTATTATCTGTTCTTCCAATGTTCTCTCTCTCTCTCTCTCTCTCACTCTCTTTCTTTCTCTCTCCCCTATAACTTAAGGAGATGTGTTAAGATGTTATCAATATGTTACCAATAAAAAGAATAATGTGAACAACACCTACTAAACTTTTTATTCCAGCATTAAGATTAGAGCCGCTGCTGTTGTTTAAATTGGGAATTGAATAATCTTTTTTCAATTTTTCTTTCTTTTTTTCTTTCGTTTTCCCAACAAAATTCTAGAAAACTATTTGGGATAAGCTTTTTTATGGCTTTTTTTTAATCACCCAAAAAGTATGTGTTATTTTATATTAAAGTTACCAGTTATTTAATATTTAATCACAGAAATGTATTAATCAACTGCTGTAAGAGCAGGAACATAAATGAGGCGATGATGTTCAACATGATGTTGTGGTGATTATATAAATCATCTTGGTACACATGTTGGTAAGGCTGAAAACACCACAGACTAGACTGGAACGCTCCAGAAGTTATTCCTTGTTATAACCTTGTTATTCAGTAAACCAGCTAAAATAATTCCAAAACGTGAATAAAAGACTCTATGTGTAGATTTATGTTTTGAACTTAATGCCATGACATTGTCTCTGTTCAAGTTGTCTTATGCTCGTTTAGTGCTGTAAATCAAACGTATGCTAATGGCTCCACCATGTGGAGAACACTTAGACTGCCTAGCACGCCTTTAAAATGTAGTTCTATTTAAATCATTTGCGTAACAGATGTGGGCAAATATGGTGCTCAGAGCTCAATTACTCTTGGTGTATTGTGGCGTGTAGCCCAGATATCGAATACAGAGGTGTTATCCACTACACTCACCAACCATATTACCATGTTATCATCAAAATTTTAAAGTAAACACTAAGCTGATTTCCTGAGAAGGTTTTTCATTGATACTTTTTAAATCAAGTAATTGATTAGGATCTCTTAGTTTATAGATGAGGATTATACTGAATAAGTGTACAGTTACACAAGCATAATTAAGATTTCCCTTTTATTCCTGCAGTGCTTAATCTTGCATACAGCTGGTCCGAGTGACTCGCACTGTGATCGTAGAGGCACGTTGTAATCAATAACATTGATGGGGTCAGTATCTGAATGCTGGAGCTGCTTTTTCTGTAAGATAAGAAGACACGCTGAGTGTGATTTCTGTTTCAAACAAAGGACGTAATCTGCACTCTGGGCCGTCTCCACGGTTCCTGGGTGGTCGATTATCTTATTCCTTTGGTTTAGCAAGACCTTGTGAGCCGACCTGTGTGGTCTGATCACATCAGTCAGCAGACCACTGCAGGACTTTTTGGGCAGAACATTTGCAATGAGGGGAGAGGCAGTTCTCTTCCCTAGTCCCAATCACATGCCACAAAATCATAACTAGTAGCAGCAGCAGTAGCAGTACTAGTAGTAGTAGTAGTAGTAGTAGCAGCAGCAGCAGTAGAAGTAGTGGTAGTAGCAATAGTAGTAGTTTTAGTAGTAGCAGCAGCAGCAGTAGTCTTAGTTGTAGTAGACGTAGCAGTGGTAGTAGTAATAGACGTAGAAGTGGAAGTAGTAGTAAGGATAGTAGTAGTAGTTGTAATAGTAACAATAATAAAAATAATAAGAATCATGTACCTCGGCCCCGCCCCTCTGTGACGTACCTCGGGGTGACGCAGGACCCGGTCAGTCTGCAGGTTTGAAAGTTGAGGAAGGCGGTTGACCGGCCGGTGGATGTTCGGTGGTGGTTCTCGTTTTAATTTAGTTTTTTAAACTTTACGCCGCCGCGGGGCAAAAACCTCCGCTCCTCACCAACCGGAGGTAAGAGCCCTGTTTTGCATGTGTGGACACTGTTCGTTACTTATTTGACAGCCTATTTAGCTGCCCGAGCTAACCGCGGGTTAGCTGCAGTTGGTCTCCGGGCGAGACTAGAGTAACCCCGGGCTCCAGAGAGAGCTTCTGCCGAGATATCCGCCACCTCAGCCGCCCTAGCAGAATGGAAGACGCCTAACGTTAACTCGCGTCTGGCCATCATATTTTATTCACGGCTTTTCAAATAAAGCAACAAAACATTTCCATTTTTAACAACTTTAACACCTAAAACTAGCAGTCAAACGAGTCTGTTCAGCACCACAGCGAAGATAAACAGTTACGGATCACGTGATCTAAGCAGTCAGGAGGCGCAGTGCAGCTCTGAGAGGCGAGGAGAGTTTCTGTACAGAATCAGAACTGCACGATACAGTAAAGTAAAGTGGTCCCTTATAGACACTTATGAACACACACCAGCACCGCACATAGTGTGAACAATGTTAAATTCTTTCTCTGCGTTTAACTCATTCACCAAGTGAAGCAGTGGGCAACCACCAACAGGGGGTGCATAGGGAGCATAGACCATTACAGTATTGACAAACTATGAATATTGTGATTATTCTGCGATATACAGTGCCAATCAAAGGTTATGCACACTTTAGGTTTTCTAAATTTGTAATCACTTGAGTAAAATACTCCTTTCCTTGCTAACAAATAAATGTACAGTATCTTCACCATTTGAATGCCTTTCTAAGCCAGAAAATGCTATTTTTTATTCACTACTAATCTACAAAGGCCACCTAATATAATATGTATGACCAGACAAGTGTTAGATATTTAACGGAATATTAAGTGATGAAACTTATTAATCATTTTTGACCTTTGATGGGTATTGTATTGTAATTACAATTAAGATGTCTTTCAGCATATATCATGGTACAGGCCAGGCAATAAGAAAATAGATCATTTACTTTTTTCAGTCTTAAAGGCACCATAACAAAAACAGCCTGTTTAATTCTAAGGAATAAACAGAGGTTGAAAAATGGTAGGTATACACACATACACAAACACACACAAACAAGGCTTCCTCATCATTAGTAGTTCGTTATTGCTGGAACATGGTCACAGCAAGGCAATGTAAAGTGGTCTGATGCATGATTCAATCACTTAAAGGTTTAGGGTCGTCTTTATTTTTTCATGCTCCCATTCAGCTATATATATCAATAACAAACCTTGAAGCATAATCTCATGTAACATGTCAGGTTGTATTTCAAATAGAGTCATAAGAGAATTTTGTGAATCTACAGCTTGGGCCGGAGTAAGTCGGGACAATCTTGGGCAATTCATAATTATTATGAATATAGAGAAAACAGTTGAGTACAAGTTGCAGGCACTGCTGCACCTTTTTGTAACCGTGGTAGTGCATTACGCGTTTGAGATTGTACTTTACCACTGGAATCCAGATAGCAAGCCTTAGGGCAGGGTTTCTCAAACTTATTTGTCCTGGGGACCCCCCACACCCCACCCCGGGTTCACACATAAATAAATACACTATTGCCAAGTTACAGATATGTAGTAATTAGGCTGTTATAATAATATAATTGTTATTATTATT
>JBBPDE010000034.1:10803809-10814832 GCA_037974605.1 Nannopetersius ansorgii | reverse complement strand
AAGCTTAATTCAATGTAGAGTAACTGATAGCTTAGCTCACTACATTTTCTAAGTAGCTTGCCCAACACTGCATTTCTGTGCCAAGGACACCTTGACTTCTGCAACGACCAGGTTTATGTCCTGAAGAAAATCTGCTTCTGAATGGCTTTCCGTTTTAGACGTGGTCAGTTATGTATTTGCATCTCTTTGGTCACTCCCCGTTCTTTCCCAGTCACGTGCATACACACCCAAGCTGGCCGAGGTTTGCATTCACTCTTCTCAGTCACATGGATACAGACACATACAACCTTTCTATCTCTCTTGCTCTCTGCCTCACTTTGTGACTAATACAAATACACTCTTGCACACACACAAACACACACACACTGTCCTTGTGCCTCTCTCTCTCTCTCTTTGCACACACACTTTTTTTTTTTACCTTGAGTCAAATGTCCCTCTCCCAGCATCCCCTTTCATGCGCTCTAAGGTGCATGACTGCTGCTTCGTTTTCCATGCTAAACACATCTCATAATACCACAGCGTGCTGCCTCCTTTTGGAGCCTTTAGCTCATTTTGTGTGATGCATACCAGCCTTAGTATGTCTGCACTATAAGAAACATTTGCTCCAGTACTACCAGTGTCATTTCTCATGTGTTTTTATGTGCTATAAAAGCTGTGCTTCAGGTGCTATTCAAATTAACGCATTAATAAAGTGACTGTGCAAGTAATGTAAAGTTATTATTGTTCAAACATACAGGGGAGCCAGGGCCCCATAATGCCATGTTTGATATGAGTTCAGACCTAAATTGTGCGTGGCCAATGAGCTGATAAGAGAACACCTATGGGCGTATACAATAATTTGGGCTCTCTGGTCAAATATCTTGTTTTGTTCATTTTCTAAGTGTAAATAATTGCACATCCTCTTCATAGACGTACTAGATATTCTTCTGCACAATTACTCCTTAATTGCTGAATTTAAAGTTATGGATCATGTATGTCTCATACATGGGAGGCAACTGGTAGCCTAGTGGTTAGGGCATTGACCCTGTGATCGGGAAGCCGCGGGTTCGATTACCAAGACCGCTAGGCACCTTTGAGGTACCCTGAGCAAGGTACCGTCCCTGCACACTGCTCCCTGGTGGTGTGTTCACATATGACCAAATTGTCACTTTAATTTTTTTTTTTTACTTTCACTTGCACGTAATGGCTACGTTTTTGAATTACATAACTAAATAGTTAGGATGTGACAAAGTAATTAATCGTGCTTTGATGTAAAATTCATAATTCCAGAGAAATTTACTGATTTCGTTCAGTGTTGAAGACGTTTGAAGAACTGACTGCTTCTTGAATTTCCAGAAAGTTGTTACAGAAGTTATGTTCCATATAAACACTCACAAAACAAAATGGCGAGATTTTAGTCTCAAAAACCACCATTAACGCGACCATGTTGCATAACGTTCAAAATGCTTTATCTTTACTCCATTTTACTGTTTATAGTTTTAAGGCTACAGTCAACAAAAGCGCTTAGCTGCTTCCGCCAGTGATACTAACTCTAATCGATGTGAATTAAACTAACTGAATCGATTTGAACTGAAAATAACTTTAACCTGTTTCTCTGTGTTTTTTATTTGGACCTCCCCTATTCTCCTTTTCACTGTCATTCTTGATTTCTAACACACTTACTTTCCTTCCTCATTTCACTCTTTTCTCATCTGTCCATCTAACCCTGCACATCCCGCTCTGGCACCGCCTGCTCATTGTGGCTTTGTCTTGTTTACATTATTGTTTTTGTTTCGTTTCCAATTACTTGTGAAATGGCACTAACCTGACATGTCTCTAACCCACATCACTCCCACCTCACTGAATGGAATGTTTTAAATGTGTGTTCACACTGTTCTCGTGTTCCACATGTGCTTGGACTCACACTTGTTTATGTTCTCTCCTTCTGTCTCGCACTTTTTTTCCTTTGTTGTCTTTGTACGTAATTTCTTTTTATCATTTCATGCTCCAAACGGTTAATTTCACCACTTTTTTCTCTCTCGCTTTCCCTCATCCTCATGGCTGCTGTGACCCTTTCGGTCCACCACCCTCCATCCCCCTTCTTTTCTCTCCTCCCCTCATCTCCTCTGCTTGGCTGTGGCCTGTAGGCTTCTATGGCCTGGATGAGTCAGACCTGGATAAAGTGTTCCGGCTGCCCACCACCACCTTTATCGGTGGCACGGAGAGTGCCCTGCCACTGCGGGAGATCATCCGCCGCCTGGAGGTGAAAAACGTGCACACAGATACACACATCTCATGTAAAAATGTAAATTTATAACATAATACAGCTATTGAGTCATAAAGACTCACTGTTTTATCCTGGTGAGACCAAGGTCAACGGACAGCATGGTGGATAACATACTTGGGACGTTTGAGGCTAAAACACTATTACAGATAAATACGATATTCTTAATATTAAAAAAAAAAAAAAACATTGCAAACTGTTAAACTACTTCCCAAACAAAGGCATCTTCTATGTGTTTAAATGTAAGAACAGCATTGATTTGGTTTATTGTCTTTTTTGCCTTAGTGCCCAGATTTGCAATCATTTTAACATAAATGTATAAATATTGCAATAGAATTAAGTTATTGGAATAATATTGTGTTGGTTTCCTCCTCAACGCTAATACATATAAAGTCAACACAAGTAGATGGTTTTTGCAAGAATGTTTATGCTCATAATTTGCTGGGAACCCTGTGGCTCCTTGTGTTAGATGGCTTATTGCCAGCATATAGGTGTGGAGTTCATGTTCATCAATGACCTGGAGCAGTGCCAGTGGATCAGGCAGAAGTTTGAAACGCCTGGAGTCATGCAGTTCAGCCTGGAGGAGAAAAGAACACTGTTGGCCCGCATGGTCAGGTCCACCAGGTACACACACAGCAATGTATCTTTGCACATATACACACACATTTGAGAAGTTTACACTGGCTGTACAACAGATTTCTGTATTGTTTGATAGTAGTTCTGTTGTTCTGCTCAGCCAAAGAAAACTAAATAATATATTTGAGGTATGTGTGTGTAATTGCTTTATGCTTTTTCTACTGGTCAGATTTGAGGAGTTCCTGCAGAGAAAGTGGTCATCGGAGAAGCGTTTCGGACTGGAGGGCTGCGAGAGCCTCATCCCCGCCCTCAAAACCATTATCGATAAATCTAGCGCAAATGGTGTGGAGAACGTCATCATGGGCATGCCTCACAGGTGCGACCCACAATGTATTTCTGCCCAAAAAAATACTTTAGGTATCTGTGTGAATTCTGATATATCACTTAAACAAGAGCTTGTAGTATTCAAACTGTATTTGAAAAAAAAAAAAATAGTTATTGAATACTACTTGAGGGGCAGCTGGTAGCCTAGTGGTTAGGGTGTTCGCCCTGCGATCAGAAAGTCCAGGTTCGATTCCCAGGCCGCTCGGCACAGCTGAGGTACCCTCAACAAAGTACCGTCCCCACACACTGCTCCCCGGGCACTGTGTTCATGGCTGCCCCCTGCTTCACTTGGTGAATGGGTTAAATGCAGAGGAGGAATTTCGTGCTGTTCACACTGTGTGCAGTGGTGTGTTCACATATGATCGAATGATCACTTTCACTCTACTTTAATAGTTTTTATAGTAGTTGAATGAATAATGCATAGTATTTACCAAATAAGTCAAAAGTTACTGAATTATTTGTTGTATTTTCTGCTTAACTTATCGTAGTAACTGAATAAGACATAGTAATGTATGTATGACATAAATTGAGCTATTATGTAAGAGCCGTGTCTTTGTGTGTGTATTTAGGGGGCGCCTGAATGTGCTGGCCAACGTGATCAGGAAGGAACTGGAGCAGATCTTCTGCCAGTTTGATTCCAAACTGGAGGCTGCAGATGAGGTCAGAAGAGTGATTATTTGCTTTCAGTGTGTATGTAAATACTATCATGGAAATGTAGTGAAATCAGTAATGTGGAGCTATTATGTTATGGTTATGTTATGATCAAAATAAGAAAATAGAAATAGAAGCACTGTTAGAGGTATCCTTTTCCAAGATGATTCATGGGTATTTCTGAAAACTGAGATTTTGTTATAAGAAAAAAATCCACACAAGCACGTTTTCAAAAATCTCTGTCCACACGCAATGGCAAAAAACCCTGTCAAAAGTATGCCAAGGCAGCAGGTGGCGATATAACCTTAAACCATATAGCATTGGTGACCAATCAGATGCTTTAGTGGGTGAACGTCATTCCCAGAGACGGTCTGTGTTTAATACAATAGCATCAGAAGCTGACTCTGACATCTGTATCCTTTATACTGGATGGAGAGTAACTCCACACATATAAACATGTCAAAACTTCTAATAAGGTTGAAAGCCGTAGTACTTAGTAAATGCCTGGTATTGTAGATAAAAAAAAACTATTGTAAACATGCAGCATACTGTGACATCATATGAGTGGTGCACAGTATGACACAAAATGGTCCATTTTCTTAAAATCTTAGTTTTTCTTCTCCATGCATTTTTCAAAAATCAGCGCTTTGGCTGGAGTTTTCAAAAACCTCAGATTTTACCGACCAAAAAACATAATGTATGTGTGCACAAAAGGCCTAAACGCAAAGAGAAACCTCGTGAAATACCCGTGTACGTGTAGACATGGCCTAAGATAATCTAGAGTCTCTAATTCAGAATAGTCCACCAACCTAAGACTTATAGCCATCCAGTAGTCAAAAACTGACCGAAAGATTAATACAGAGAAAGCCTGTATTGATGTTTGATTTTTATGCAGTTGATTTGAATGCAGAAAACATGCCATATGAAACAAAAGAGCAGGACCCAGAATGTCCAATGTGTGGGAGTTTTTTCCTAACAAATAGAATTTAGAGTGGTAACGGCACAGTAGCATATGATAAAATCTTTTATTAATCATTTATTCAAAGAAATACAATTTAAAAATTAACTGCATTGTTAATAGCAGCCATACAGACCAGTTAGTTGTAACACACTGGTGTGTTGGTGTCTGTCTGTCTGTTTGTTTGTTTATGTAAAACAGGGCTCAGGTGATGTGAAGTACCACTTGGGGATGTACCACAGGAGGATAAACCGTGTGACAGACCGGAACATCACACTGTCTCTGGTGGCCAACCCATCACACTTGGAGGCTGTGAACCCTGTGGTGCAGGGCAAGACCAAAGCCGAGCAGTTCTACTGTGGGGACATAGACGGCAACCGGGTGAGCAGCAGCACAACCATCATCACTCCCTGCTTTTATAGTGTGGATGCTACTTGCCTTACTTTATAGGAACATATGGGAACATTACCCCGGGAAAAAAGTTGTGTGCGTGCGTGCGTTTTACTTCCAGAGATCTAGACTTTCTTGTATTTTTTATTTGGTCTTTAGGAACAGTTCTCCAGAAAGGACTTTCAAAGATAAATTTTCAGTCCTGTCCTGAACCCGACCAGTTTCGGAGGAGTGTTTTTGTTTGTTAAGCCACACAGTCCAAATTACGACCTGAACCAGAAACGGATGCAGATGATTTCAGATGATCAGGCGGTGATCAGTATACTGGAGGTGCTGAATGCTGAGTGGCCTGAACACCTTTTTTTAGGAACCTTTTACCTTAGGCACTTTGAAGACTGTCATAGTAAAAAAATGCAATGTATCTCAATATATTTCATTTAATCTGTTGTGTACCAAATATAAGACAGTTTATTTGCACCAAGGTGATTCAAAGCAAAATGGAAAGGCAAGAGGGGTGGCTCAAGATTTTGTACAGTACTGTGTGTGTGTGTGTGTGTGTGTGTGTGTGTGTGTGTGTGTGTGTGTGTGTGTGTGTGTGTGTGTGTGTGTGTGGCTTCTCAAGGGGTTGTTACTTCAGTGACAGATTTACCTAAGAACACCTAGAAATCTGTCTACTAGAGGTAAAAACTGGATGAGACACTACTTCCTTATGCTGAGTAGTGATGTTTCTGAGGTTATTCCCCTGAGTTCTAAATTGATAGAACTGCTCTGGACACACTTTTATTGATGATACAGCTGTTTCAGTTTCCCCTTTGGTGTCATTCTGGATCCCACTCTCATCTGATGCTCGTGTTCCTCCCTTAACAAAGGAGAGTCTCTTATTAATGCTTTGAAGTCTAGCTGCTTAGATTAGTATAATTCCCGCTTCCCTTCATAACATCGAGATGGTTTAAAAGCTTGTCTTCTTGGACCTGGCATCATTTTATACCTTTTGACTAACTAATGTTTTTGGCTGTGTTCAACCTTTCTCTAGAATTCTACATGTGTGCCTTTTTGTAGCTGAATATCACATCTGGATTCTAATTTTCATGCTTTTTTAATGTAGTGGAGAAAATAATTAGCTTTGAGGAAGCGAATGTGTGACACTGAGTGTCAGGCTTTTTAATCTGTTGAATGCGTGTTAATTTTGACGTGTGCGTGTTTAGGTGATGTCTATTCTCCTCCATGGTGATGCAGCATTCGCTGGCCAGGGCATCGTGTACGAAACGTTTCATCTGAGTGACCTGCCTTCATACACTACCCATGGCACAGTGCATGTGGTTGCAAACAACCAGGTATGCCCAAAAACCGATACTGATCAGCTACATTGTTAGAAACACCTACTTTGTGTCAAAACAATCGAACCAAACAATGTCCTATGACCAGAAACTGACCACTGGTGAAGAACTAGAGGATTACAAACGCAAACTGCAGCATCAGATCTACAGTGTTCAGAGAGTTCACAATGCATAAACACTCCAACAGCACTGCTGACGCACACACGCATGCACTACCATGTCAGTGTTTCTGCTGTACTAAGAAAGCATAAATACGATGTAGGTGGATCTAATGAGGTGTTTACTTTCATACATGAAGCATAAGTTCTGATGACTCTTACAAAACACATTCACTTTAACATCTAAACCTGTGCGCAGTGATTTCACTCTCGGTCTTATTTGTGTTTAAGTTTCTCTCTCTCTTACTGGCAGATTGGTTTCACCACAGACCCTCGCATGGCACGTTCCTCTCCGTACCCTACTGATGTTGCACGCGTGGTCAACGCCCCCATCTTCCATGTTAACGCTGACGATCCAGAGGCCGTCATGTATGTGTGTAATGTAGCGGCCGAATGGAGAGCCACCTTCCACAAAGATGTTGTGGTGGATCTGGTGAGTGTGCATGTTTCAGCAATCCACAGAAAGTAGTGGAGTTCTGCAGTGGCCCCAGATTATGCTCATAGTGTGTTTATCCACAGATCTTTTTAAAACACAAAAGACTGCTGACTGGAAATTAAATGTGTGTATTTCTGACCCGTCTCGTCTTGCATAGGTGTGTTATCGCCGCAATGGCCATAATGAGATGGACGAGCCCATGTTCACACAGCCCCTGATGTACAAGCAGATAAAGAAACAGAAGCCTGTGCTGCAGAAATACGCGGAAAAACTCATTGCTGAGGGTGCCGTCACACGACAGGAATATGAGGTCAGAACACACATAGCCGTAGATGCCAGTCAAACACCTTACAACAGCATTGACTCATCACGATGCCCATAAACCACAATTACGAATCACATTCCTCTTGAAAACAACTTACCCACTTTATACTTTCCACCAAAACAAAAAATACTGACCACATTCTACTGGTATTTACTGAATTGACTGATCAGTTCTATGTGTGTGCTTGCGCAGGAGGAGATTGCCAAGTATGACAAAATCTGTGAGGAGGCGCACGCTCGCTCCAAGGACGAGAAGATCCTTCATATTAAGCACTGGCTGGACTCTCCCTGGCCTGGTATGTGTGTTTTGGTGTTATCTGGGAAACTTTCCTTAAAAACGGAACAAACAGCCATTGAATACGATGTGAAATATATGTTGGTATTTTCTGTTCAGGTTTTTTCACTCTGGACGGTCAGCCCAAAAGCATGAGCTGTCCCTCTACAGGCCTGAGTGAGGAGGAGCTCACCAGCATCGGGCAAGTGGCATCATCTGTACCTGTGGAGGACTTCACCATTCATGGAGGTATTTAAATGCTCAAATTAGGGCCTCACAACATGTTCATTCATGACGGTCACAAATGTAACATTTGCAATGCTTTAAATGCAGTAGACTGCAGTATACACATGAGCTTTTAAACATAACCGTAATGTTTTTACTATGTGCCAGGAGCACACAGGATGTTCCACATGAGGTTCCACATGAATAATGATATGAGGCATATTGAAGTAATATCTATTGCAATATATGCAATACTGTTCAAATATTTGTCATCTGTGCGTTTTTTAACAATATAAAACTGATTTGGTTTAAGGAAAAATGGACTGCTAGAATAGCTATTATAAAAGGAATTCGGATGTGTCTGAATCATGAACAGATTCTATTCTGATTCAGAATTCTAATATTATTAAGGAGGAATAAATTCAATGTCCAGCTTTGTCAATATTGTAAGCAGTTATTTATGTAATATAATATACACTAGAGAACAACTCAAAATACTTATTGGCATGTAGTTTTCTAATACTTGAATCTGAATTATGTAAGTTATCAACCCCACCCCCACCCCCTTTCTCTCAGGTCTGAGTCGTATTCTGAAGGGTCGTGGTGAGATGATCCGAAACCGAACAGTGGACTGGGCTCTTGGAGAGTACATGGCATTTGGTTCCTTGCTCAAAGAGGGCATCCACGTCCGTCTCAGTGGTCAAGACGTGGAGAGAGGAACCTTCAGGTGTGTCATAAATATTTTTGTTATATATACTTAATATACTTAATAAATATTTTTGTTGAAGGACTTTGATAAACACTATCAAAGGAATAAAAGGAAGCTCACCACAAGACGTAATAAAATAAAGAGTATTTTTATTTCTTCCAGCAAGGGAACAAATCACAACAGTCACAAAGTCTTACAGAGGAGTTGTTCAAAATCTTAAGACTGTGCTCAGCACTTCACATCTAGCAACAAGCAGTGTTTATGTGACATCCTTGTTTGTAGTTCATCGTCAAAACAAAGCCTGTAATCAATCTAATGTCAAACAGTGTGCTAATATAGAGGGGAGGATTCCGTTTTCTCCGTTCTCAAACGCTCCGAGTTGGGTCGTCTTGTCCTTCCTTCACCTCTGGCATCTTCCTTATAGATGAAGAAGATACAGAAAAGACAGTTTCTTCAGAGAAAACATATACGCTACTGCAGAGATAGACAGGTTGCATAGTGAACTTTTGTGTACTTCCCCAGAGTCTATTCTTACTTTGCTTACACAACTATAAGAACAAAATACACAGATGATTACATGTGTGCTCGAATCCTTTAATAGGATAAGATTTCTCCAACAATTTCAAAGGCATTTTTAATGTTAAATACGAAAAGTTTTAGAGTTATGGATTGAGAAATTCAAATTCTGAGAGTGCAACTTGCACCAGTAGTCATTAAGGCTGTTCTGCACTTTGCTGTGTACCTTTTAAACGCGCTGCCTGTTTTTTTTTGTATTTGTGTACTTTGTTTGCCATTTCTCTGAGTGTACATCGGTAAACCTGCAGCTGAGCTCACTCTCTTGCTTTCTCACTCTTCACCAGTCACCGTCACCATGTCCTCCACGACCAGAACGTGGATAAGAGAATCTGCATCCCCATGAACCACGTCTCCCCCAACCAGGCACCATACACTGTGTGCAACAGCTCGCTGTCTGAGTATGGAGTGCTGGGTCTGTATACTCCAAATATTACCACACAAACACAATGGTATATGGATGAGTGATGGTCACTTAACCCTTTTTTCCATTCCAATATCAGATTCTTTTTTAAAGAGCTAGTCTTGAACAAAATGAGAGATTATTTAATATCTCTAAGATCACTGCTAGTACTGGACACTAAAAATCTAATGAAGTTCTCTCAAACTAATGTGTGTGATTTAAAAAGGGTGCTGGTGACCCAGGAGAAAGGGACCCTTAGCAAATGCTTCACAATTGTGGTAAATGGTTAGAAGGGGTTTTTAATTGTCAAAAGTTACATTTTAAATGTCATATTTATCAAGGGTTTTTGCATTTCATTAAAATAGGTGGCCCTCGACCAGCTGTACAAATATCTACACCATCTAATTATTATAAATGTACTATTTTCAAGGGTTTTTTTTTACAAAATGTACATTCCTTATTTGAGTCACAGAGTAAGGAAACAAGTAAGATGAGTTTAAATGCCTGTATGAATAACAAGCCGATTGTAATTCAGCTGAAAGCATTTCTCCCTTATAGATATGGCTGTAAATGTCATTTTTCCTTTTCTCTCTGTCTCTGTCTTTCTCAGGTTTTGAGTTGGGTTTTGCCATGGCCAGTCCTAACGCTCTGGTTCTGTGGGAGGCTCAATTTGGAGACTTCCATAATACAGCCCAGTGTATAATTGACCAGTTCATCAGCCCCGGCCAGGCCAAATGGGTTCGCCAGAACGGCATTGTTCTGCTGCTGCCACACGGAATGGAGGGCATGGTGAGCCTGAGACACCCACGGAACCCTCATGGCTATTTTCTTTTGAGTTTTGCTGCAATTATTGAATAATTAAACAATTTAAAGGCTGATCCTAGCAGTCCAGCCAATACAACACATGTAGCATCACCAAATTTGTCACATCACAATCTGTATTAATCGCAGTTCAGCAGTTGCGACTTCAGTGTCGCAAGTGGTGGGTTTTCTTCTTTCTGAGAACTGAACTAATAATTGTTTGCGGAAACTGCAGATATTCTCCGCATTTTTTGCTTCTATTGGGCTGGACATCAGTCAGATGAACACAGGTTTCATCTGACTGGAGATTTGAAAGTAGCCAATCTGAGAACGTTGTTTATTTCTCATTGCTGCTGATTGTCTGCTGCCCTGTGATGATGCAGTTCAGATTTTTTTCTTGTGGAGTGTCTCGAGTGTTCTCTTGTTTTTCGTTTTGTTAAAGTGTATTTTTATTACTGTATATTAAATTAACTTACTACTGTAATTACTAGTGGTGCAACGGATCACTGTTGATCCGTGATCCGAACCGATCCCTCTCCACGGTTCGGCACGCATGTGATC
>JBBPDE010000034.1:10745170-10757622 GCA_037974605.1 Nannopetersius ansorgii | reverse complement strand
TAGCCAATCAGCATCCCTTATGCGGTTGTCTCGCCCTCACCAAAGAAAAGAAAAAAGCTTTGCTGTGGCTGAGAGCCGGGTCGGATGAACAGCTTAATTACAGTAACGCGCCGCATGTTATTGACAGTAACGGTAACGGCGTTGTAGCGATGGAAACAGTAACTGGTTAGATTACCCGTTACTGAAAAATTACTTTTTTTCCAGTAACGCCGTTACTTTAACGCCGTTATTCCCATCACTGATTATGACTAGTGGTTCCTGAACCCCTTCACTACATGTTTTGGTGTTTTCTCTGTTCCAACACCCCTGATTAAGCTGATTTGCTCAACACACACTTCTGAAGTTGAGAAAACACCAAAAGGGCATGGAAACTGAGCCACTATGTATTTAAAATGAATGTAATTTTGCATTCGCTGTCATAGTGCTACAAACAGATGCTTTGAATCACAGATGCTGTGACTATTGTCTTTTCCAGGGATTTCCAGGGCAACAGTATGGATCTGGGATGGGGGCTGGAGGGCCGTACCCTGGCCAGGCCATGCAGTATCATGCCCCCCCGGGCCCGCAGCGGTCAGCTCCTTCACCCTCATACACGGGCCACAGAATGCCCCTCCAGCAGGGCAACATGGGCCAGTATCCTGCAGGACCAGGAAACCCAGGACAATACTATAAGGTACACCTGCTTTTAATGAGCAATCAAGCCTTGAGACCTCCTTGTTGCTTTTTAATTCATGTTTCAATGGTACCAGGGTTTGCGCTAGTGTAGAATCCTCACAAGTGGCTTTTGCGGCATGCCAGCATTATCAGATTTCGTGGTGAGCAGGTTCTTGCTTCAGCATTGTGAGGCAAACAATCTGCTGCTTTGTGAGAGTGAGATCCTTGGAATCTGATACTTGCTGCTGCTGCCACAGAGAACTGAATTCTGCGTCTGAAAAGATTTTGCAAATGTCACTTACAGCAAAAGATCAGTCTGTTCTGTGTGTAGGTGGTGGATATAGAAATTCATAAATAAAGCCTCTGCTCAATTGGTGCTCTGAAATTGTTGTTTAGTAACAGTTTGAAGATGAAAATTTCATGGCTGTTCTTGACTCATGCCTCTGTAGCTTTGTAAAAGGGTGTTTGTTCGACAGAGTATTTTTGTTAACTGGTGAGTGATTAAACAGAATAACTTTAATTCTGTTTTAATCGGGTATCAGTTTGAAGAAGTAACATTTGCGATTGCTTTTTTGTTTTTCAGGCAGAGCAGTTCAATGGGCAGGGCAACAGCCACGGTGGCCTGGCCTCAGGGGTGGCTGGAGGCGGCGCCTACAACACATTTAACCAAGCACCTGTGAATGGGGTCAGTGCCCCCTTCCCCTCTCTCTCTGATATTGCTCTTTGTCTGTGGGCTGCTGAAAGCTCAAAGTAACTTGGCGGTTTGCAGGGAGCAGCCGGTTAATATTTTACAGTTTCATGAATGCTGTGATTGGACTTTGTTACTGAAAGTCTAAACTAACTTAAGGGAACGCTTCACCTAAAAATGCCTGTCTGTAACTGAAGTGGTGCCAGTAACTGGTCACTCTGTTGTTTGCAGAAGGATCATCTCTAACCCTTATTCATTATAAGGATTAGGGTTTTTAGGGCCCCATGAACTTATTGCGAGAGATCATGCTGCCTGATGGGCTGGAAGGTGTGGCAGATGTGTGATACTTGCGTGTTTTTCAGCCTGGACGAGCCATGCCTGGATATCCTAGTTCTCCCCTCCCCGGAAACCCTACTCCTCCCATGACCCCAGGCAGCTCCATGCCGCCCTACATGTCCCCCGGCCAAGATGTGAAGTCTCCCTTCCTCCCTGACGTCAAGCCTAACATCAACTCAATGCAGCCCCCTACAGGTACCACTGCATGTTGGCAAATAGCTAACAGTACATCCTTTAAAGTGCAGCCTTGAATGTAAGCTGTATGTCAATGATGCCATTCTTTACACCAATTCATTCGATTAAAAAAATGCCAGGTTACCTTAGACCATTTTGACAGATACTAATTTTGTCAAATCTTTTGTTTGTCCTGTGACGTCTCATGTGGTTGAAAATCATGTGTTTTATGAATTTTATAATTAAAAGACCTCAGGCTGACGATGAATGACCTCTTACTGGTCAGCTGAACTGCCACTTTAAAGCCTATTTAGCCCTTAGCCAACTTTTTTCTTGATTGTAGGGAACCCTAGTGATGACCTGCGGCTGACCTTTCCTGTTCGAGACGGGGTGGTGCTGGAGCCCTTCCGGCTGGAGCACAACTTGGCTGTCAGCAATCATGTCTTCCAGCTACGTGACTCTGTCTACAAGACACTCATGATGAGGTGGAGCATTTGATACCTCTGATTTCATATAACTTTCTCAGCCTGTTACTTCCTTTTTAAATGACGCTTTGATATGGAGCATTATCACATACAGTACCCTGCAATGAATAGCCTAATCAGTCGCAGATGCTCTTTATGTGCTGGAAGTGATTGAACAAAAATAAATAATTTGAGTCAAAATTAGTGATTAGATTCTTAATCATGACACACAAATTATAATGTGTAGTGTAGGTGTAATGTGAGAGTTCAATTTTGTAGGGGCCTCATCAGTATATCGAAACAATACCTTCAATCTTTACGAAGCCTTTCATTGCTTCATTTGGGTAAATTAAGCCCTTTTTCCTAAAAATGTCAGTATTTATTGGAGCCCGACCGATATATCGGCAGGCCGATATTATGGGCCGATATCAGGCATTTTCCAAACTATCGGTATCAGCATTTATAATGGCCGATAAATGAATATTTCAAAAATAAAATAAAAACAGATGAAACACCCTTCAACCATGTCATGAGTGTTTGCGTTGTATAGTTTGTCCACCAGAGGGCACTTTACAACGTCCCTGTTGGCAACACTCGTGTATAACGCAACACACATCCTACAACCTGCTGATCCTGCCAGAGTCGGGCAGAGAGAACCAGTTATCCGCGAGTGAGATCATCAGTGAAGTGTGTAACTAATGTTAGGGAAATCTGTTAATGTTTTGTTGCGCGTTTCTGAAAAAAAAAAAAAAAAGTATATATTTATATATCGGACGATATATCGTAATATCGGATTTTAAAATCAACAAATATTTGTATCGGTATCGGCCTTCAAAATCCTTTATCGGTCGGGCTCTAGTATTTATTGCAATAAATATCTGGACAGGTAGACTATCTACACTTTCATAGCATCCTTCAGTTCTAATATTCAGTCAAAGTAAACTGTCATGTCAGCTATATATACATATGCAGTGAGATGAGACACCGTGGCTTAGGATTTAACTGTGTACCGAAGGACACAGAAAATACACACATATATATAAACTTGAAACAGCATCTGAAACGTCTGCAAACGTTCCATCAGCAGTCAAGTGGAAAGAAAACAGAATACTGCAATGTAACTGAGTCCAACTGATAAATCCACTGTGTATTTGTTTAGGCCAGACCTGGAGTTGCAGTTTAAGTGCTACCATCATGAGGACCGGCAGATGAACACTAACTGGCCAGCCTCAGTGCAGGTGAGCGTGAACGCCACGCCCCTCACCATTGAGCGTGGTGACAACAAGACCTCCCACAAGCCCCTGTACCTGAAACACGTATGCCAGCCTGGCCGAAACACCATCCAGATCACCGTCACCGCCTGCTGCTGCGTAAGTGTGTCTGTGTTGTGTATCTGTGCCTGTTTTTGCCTCTTTGATCTTTTAGGTACTTAAAACAATGTACATATTGTGATGCTTTTGAAAAATTGGATCTCTGCCTTCGTAGTAGAGCAGGGCTCATAAGTTCTGTCCCCAGTGGGCTGGAGACCAGTGTATTTTGTTGATTTGGCTGCTCCAACCCACAAACTAGGGCTGGTAGTGAACTGATGAGGTGAATCTGGTACAGATTGAATCTAGTGAAAACATTTCATGATTTAGGACTAAAGTGCCTTGTTCTGCTTGAGTGATTCATAAGTAGGTCATTGTGTGGCTTAAGAAACAAACATTCCTCTGAAAGCAGTCAGGACTGTACTGATAATGAGAGTCTTTGAAAGTCATTCAGGATGCCTGGAGAACTATTAAAGACTGGCTATTTGGAGGTAAAATACAGTCTTATGCTAAAGTTTGGCAATGCCTTGATAAATAGCAGATTTTGGTGATTTTGTAATTGAAAAGACGTTAACACGGTCTCTCTAGGGAATGGAAAAATACACAATATTATCAGCAAACATTGCATAGTTAATTTTTCTGAAAAATAAATAAAAACATTATTATGACATTGTGCAATACTTTGGGAACCCTAAGAGTTCCAAAGTCTCAGATACTTTTAACAAGGTTTCAGACCTTAATCAGGTCGTTAGATGTGATGCGTGGCAATAGCTGTCATTCTGTCATTAGTAAGTGTCAGTTGGTGCCAATTTCAAAGCTTTACAAATACTCTGCCTCATCAAACCTTGTGCACAGACTTATGGACACTCAACAACCATGGGTTCCTCAAAGTCTGTGAAAGACTCTGAAAATGAAAGTTATTCATGCCCACAACGCAGGAGAAGGCTATAAGAAGATAGCAAAGTGTTGTCAGCTTGCAGTTTCCACCATGAGAAGTGTAATTTAGAGATGGCAGTTCAGGGGATCTATGAAGGTCAAGATGAGACTCGGGAGTGGTGGTGCACCGTTAACGTAAAATATAACCCTTTCGCCACAATCGTCAAAGGCAGGTTTGGAGAAAAAAAGGAGCAGCATTTCATGAAAAGAACACCTTGCCACCTATTAAGCATCTATTATACTTTGGGGTTGTGTTGCAGCCAGTGGCACAAGAAAAACATTGCATGGGTGGGAGGAAGAATGCATTCCTCTAAATACCAGCAAATTCTGTAAGCAATCATGCCGTCTGTAAAGCTGAAAAAAGGATGGCTTCTACAACAGGACAGTGATCCTAAACATACCTCAAAATCCACCAGGGACTACCTCAAGAGATGCAAGCTGAAGGTTTCGGAATAGCCATCACAGTCTCCTGATCATCATTGAAAATTTTGGGGTAGATCTTAAAAGAGCTGTGCATCCAAGACGACCAAAGAATATTACAGAACTAGAAGCCTTTTGCAAGGAAGCATGGGAGAAAATCCCAAGTACAAGAATTGAAAGACTTTTTGCTGGCTATAAAAAGCGTTTGCAAGCTGTGATATCTGCCAGAGGAGGTGTTACTAAGTACTGATTATGTAAGGTGCCCAAACCTTTGCAGAGTACCACAATAATGTGTTTATTTTTCATCTTTCTTCAATATATGGCATAAAAAGTAACTCTGCATCAATGTATGTTGAAGAGACTGTGTTTACACCTTTTCAATTAAAAAATGACATTTTATTTATTGAGGGGTGGCCAAATAATACTGTATGAAGAACTGCGGAGTGGCTCAAAACTTTTGCGCAGTATTGTTTGATTGAGCTTGTGCTGGATTCTGACCCTCTTGGGCCAGAATGAATGATCCGTGTTGTAGAGAATGATGTTGCCAAGCACACATTTTATAAAATACTGCTTAAATGACCACTAAATGTAGATTTCTCCCTCTCTCTTTTCATCCTCTAGTCTCATCTGTTTGTGCTGCAGCTGGTCCATCGGCCCTCTGTGCGCTCTGTGCTGCAGGGGCTGATGAAAAAGAGGCTCCTGCCCGCTGAGCACTGTGTCACTAAAAGTGAGTGAGTCTTTCCCCTGCATCTCTACTTAATTTGTTACTATAGCACTCCTTCACCTGCACTGCATTGCATCATTTTACTATCATTTGTCTTGTGTGTTGTTGCTCTGGTCCCAGTCAAGAGGAACTTCAGCAGCGGGACAATTCCAGGAACCCCGGGGCTTAACGGCGAGGATGGCGTAGAGCAGACGGCCATCAAGGTTTCTCTCAAGTGTCCAATCACCTTCCGCCGCATCCAACTTCCTGCACGGGGCCATGACTGCAGACACATACAGGTCAGGACCAGTTTCACAGTTCTGGGACATGCAGGATTAAATCAATGGTGTGATTTATTGTTCCCACTGTTCTCAACAATAACAATGTAATCTATTGTAATACAGCTATAAAATATAGATACTGATTCTTGTATTTAGGGCTCTCTGTAACTGACTTGTAAAATTAGTGATTATACTTGTAACGTAGTCATGCTTGGGTGATAAAATTGTCCTATCTGTGCTTGTTTCCCCCCACCCAGTGCTTTGACCTGGAGTCTTACCTGCAGCTTAACTGTGAGAGAGGAACTTGGCGATGTCCTGTGTGCAAGTGAGAACTTTGCTCTACTATAATTACATTTTTTACTTCGGATAAGCTGCCTCATGTAGGGTCACAGTGTTTTATATTCAAACAGCTTATTTTTGAAAATACTCTCCAGAGGACACCTAGTCTCAGCCTCTTACTGCTGGTTTTCTTCTACTTCTTTGATTTTCTATGCTGACTGACTGACTTGTTGCACGCTGGTCTGTTGTTGTGGGGACATTTCCACGCCCCGAAACGTGACGCTGAACGAAACGAACTGTGATTGGTTGTTTGACATGTCTGTCAAATGTCCTTATGGGCAGGCCTTGGCCAAAGAAAGCTGCTATGAATTCCAGACCTTCAGCCGTCAGTCTGAGAGTCTGGCTACGCGAGACTAGAGGACACCTAACTCAAGCTTTGTCATACATTAACAGCTTTTTTTGTTTGTTTTTGGGGTTTTTTGCAGTAAGACTGCTCTTCTGGAGGGGCTTGAGGTGGATCAGTATATGCTGGGCATTCTCATCTATATCCAGAAGTAAGTTTGTGTGCGTCAGCTTGACCTTAGTGCAGTTACATTCTTCTCTTGTACAGTCTTCTCTTTGTAACCAAGGTCATGCTTGCCGTGAAGGGCAGCATTTGATAGTCTGTACTGTAATAGATTGCACAGTAATGTTGTGCTGTAACACACATGTATTCTAGAACCATTTTGTTTCCAAGCAGTTTCACAAAAGCATCTTTTGAAATCTATTCCCTCTGACAGCTCGGACTATGAAGAAATCACCATTGATCCCGTGTGCAGCTGGAAACCGGTCCCTGTGAAGCCAGACCTGCACATTAAGGAAGATCCAGACGGTCCGGCTCTGAAGCGCTGTCGCACCCTCAGCCCCAGTCACATGATCCTACCCAGCGTCATGGAGATGATCGCAGCGCTGGGACCGGCCTCCTCGCCATACCAGTCCCTACCACAAGGTGGCAGCAGCAGTACACCTGATTACCCCAGCCAAGGTACAACAACTGCATATTTTGCTGATATAACAGTGCTTAGACCTCTGTATGCTAAGTAGAAAGTAACTGATAAAACATGTTCAAGTTTGATTTTTGTCCTTTTGTTCTTTTGTTCATCTTAGCTGCTTCAGGATATTCTAACCAGCCAGGCTTCTCTGACTTTCCCAACGCCCCTGGCACTCCAACTCTGGGGGAGTTTGCCTCAGGGCCTCCACCCCTCTCCTACCAAGCTGACCTTCCCAGTGGGCTCCTGACCCCTGAGAAACCTGTGGGTCACCCAATGTCTGGACAGGTAGACTATCTACACCATTTGTGAATAGCATTTTAGAAATAGTACATTTGATTCATGATGCTGGCTTCATGATAATAGATAACTTAGGGCTGTTTCTAGTAGATGTCCTGCCTTCTGTCTATGCATGCACTGTCTTACTGTCGCCTTTCTATCGTTCTTTTCTTACTTTTTTAACCACAGATTCCTCACTCCAGTCGCATGGACCCTTCACACAACCCTCTCCAGCAGCAGCAGCAACAGCAGCAGCAACAGCACCAAGCTCTGCACAGTAGTTCCAACCTGGGTGGCCCAGGAGGACCCATGCATTCGCGCAACTCCAACCAGAATCCCCGGCTGCACACGGACAGCTTTGGGCTGGGTGGACCAGGAGGGCCTGGAGATGTGGCAGAGCCTGCCCTTGATGTGAGTAACTTTTTGATGACACCAGATGGTCAGGCCAGATTTAGTATACTGGTGGTGCTGAATGCTGAGTGGTAAAACGCCTTTATCTAGGCACCTTGTATCTTTTAGGCACTTTGATGCCTGTCACAGTAAAACATTTGTAAACACACAGTAAAGTGAAGTTTGTTGCCTTATTCTATGCAAGCCTCTTACAAAAAACATCTTTAAAGCTAAGGAAATTCTTTGAATTACTGCACGGGTCTCTGTTCTTTTCGAACTATTGATTCTAACGACTTTCTTCTTCTTTTTTTTTTTTTTGTTAAAGCTGCTCCCGGAACTCACGAACCCGGACGAGCTGCTGTCCTACCTGGGTCCTCCTGACCTCCCCAACAACAGCAATGATGACCTGCTCTCACTGTTCGAGAGCAACTGAGCCAACTCACATCTCCCACATCACCTCCAGTTTAGCCACGCCGTCCTAAAAATGACTCCTCTCTGCCCTAGATATTCTCCGGCTATGAGGAGGTGTGGGCGTGTCAGGGCTGGGAATCCTTGCAGACGTTTGAGTCCAATTCTTTTACCCGCCATGTTCCTTGGAGACTGGAATGCAGTAATCCTCACAGCAAGGAAGGTGCAGAAGACATTTTAATGAGTTAATGTTAGTCTGCCTCTGAACTGTTAAATTTTGTTTTTTTAGTTTTTGTTTGGATTTTATTTTATTTTTTTTTTTATTTGGAAGAGCTCCTGCAAAAAACATTTGTAGAAAAAGCACCTCATTTGTCAGACTTGTGCTTGGTGTAAATTATATTGCGTCGGGGAGGGGCAATAGCCCCGTCGTCGTTTGTTCTTAATCACGTTCAAACCAAGTGTGAAGTAGTTCTGATGTTCTTTAAAAATCTTGAATTTATTGATACGAAGAAGGAGGATTAAGCTACGCGCTCTATTTGAGAACGGGGGAGGGGGGGGGCGGGGCAAAATAGTTCTTGCCTCTTGTCATAAGCTCAATGTGAGTAAAAGCTGGGAACGCCAACGGACCTTGCAGACACAAGACACAGACACACCTTACCTCAACAGGTTCAGAAAAAGAAAAATAATCCACCACTAAGCTAGTGCCCCAGCCTATATGGTCCAAACCATTACTTGATCTCAGCAACATGTGCTCGTCCAAGGATCAGATCACACTTTGTGTCAGAAGATGCCTGCATGCCCTTGTCCTTCTCCTCGTTGTTTAAAGACGCCTTCATGAAGAAGATATCATGGTAGCATCAGGGGACTGTACTGTATGTGTTGGTTTGCGTCATTTGCCAAACTCATTGGGGTGGGGGGGAAGAGGCAGGGGTTTGACTATTGCATCAATCCAGCAGCTACTCAGTATCTCTCTGGCATGTAGTCATCCACCCCCCCTCTGTTTTCCCACCTTCTCATCCACTGACCTTCGTCTTCACACTCTTGGCACAAACCTCCGATTCTGTCACAAATCGACACATTTGTGGGCATCAGTTTGAGCTGCTGTTAGAAATGCAAGAGGGTTTTTTGCTGTTAAGTGGAGGACTTGACAAAAACGTGACTGATTTGGTGGAGGAAATGAATACAGGCTGCAGAGTACAAGCGACCCAATCACACACTGCAGATAGGGTATATGTCTCTTTGTCTCTCTCTCTCTCTCTCTCTCTCTCACACACACATACACAAGCTTGCTAAAACTCTGAAAAGGGTGCATTCAGGTCCTCAACTTTCCCAGTGCAATGTCTGGCTGCGTCCTGTCTCTGTCACATCATTTGTGTTTGGCTTCTTGCTGGTATAGTCGAACGGCGATACCCAAACTTGTTACTGACAAGGAACAATTAGGGAGTAGTGTTGAAAATATGTACAGATATAGGACTATTATTGTTACGGACGTGAACACACACTCTACCCTATGATGATAAAACACACAGGCGTCTCACACACATACACACTTTTTAAACACTATGACATTTTGATTTTGTCCAGTGCGCTCTCGTCCCGCTCCCTTTCCACACTGCCCTGCCCTTTTCAGTTCGGCCACGCAAGAGAATGGACAGAGAGAAGAGTCTAACCATCACTACCCCACTTCCCCGTCTTGTCTTATTTTATTATTAACGACCGCTTTCTGGACGCGGTCAGCTACGTGCAGTTTGTATCATAACAATCCAGGGAAGGTCAGGAGTCATTGGATGTGCAATTGTTTTGGAAGACATTTGTGTATCATAATTTTATCTTTGATTATATAATTGTTATTATAATAATTATAAAGATAATTGGTGGACCTGTATGCATCTCTCTTACGTGTGTTATCTAGCAAAGTTTATGAATTTGTTAAAAAAAAGATAAGGAAAAAAACAAACAAAAAAAAAGGTTCATTTCCCATGAGACGTGATGTGACTACGAGGGTTTTCAAGACGAGAGCTGAGGGACTTAAGACCAGCACTAAGTCACACTTACTGTTAATCCCAACTGTTTGGAAAAAAAAATGTTTGTCATGTGTAGGTGAATCTTCAAGTTCTAACAACTGAATTAAACTTGTAAAAATTGAAATCATTTTGTTTTTTCTAAAGATGTGAAATATTTCCATTATGTTTTTTAAGTAAAGACTTAAGCCCCACCGTGTTTCATTTGCATTATTTGCCAAGTTGTGATGACCCCCCCATCCACTCAACATAAGGCTGTCATTATATAACGGGGGACAAGCTCCCAAACCCCAAAAAATAAGAAAAAAAACTCAACAGCCTCCGGAATTACTGCCAGTTGTAGAATCAAGAGTGCGGTTTGTCCATGTGACACTGCTGAACCACAAACAAATGATTGGCTGTGGGTCCTACGAATACTGTATTGTATTAAAGTGTAAATCTAGATGCCGAATAAGTTAGACTATCACTGCCTGTCAGAGATTTGTAAAGTTTTATGAAAACGATAATTCTATTAATGGTTATTGCATAGTGATGGACTAAATCCCTCAGCTAATTGTAAAATTTGGCAATATAGTTTTACGTTGGTGCGTGTATTGGGTCTTTACCGTAACGAGACGTGTTTTCTTACGTGGATTTGAGCTAATTCTAAAATATTTTAACTAAGTTTTCGGAGGGGCGTGGTTGTTATTGGCAGCAGATTAGAGTCCACGCAGGTGGGGTTGTTTCCCCGGAGCTGTTGTGTTGGTTTTGTTGACCTAGTGGATCTCCGATCTGCATGGTGCTGCTGCTGTGTGTTTAAGTCGCACTTGCTGCAGGATCCGAAGAGAAAATGCGAGTTTGCTTCAGCGTGAACGCTGCTGTCGGTTCATTTTAACGAAGCCACCTCATAAACCCTATTTTTGTGCCTGAAAAAGAGCCGTGGTCGGTTTTCCTCCCCACGATTTAATGGCGACTTTAATCAACGGGCGACGCCCTCGCGCCATGACGGACGTCGCTGATCGCTCGAACATGTTTCACGCACTTCGAGTTCATTGGTCGGAGCCCGGCGACCTTAACCACTATTGGCCCAGCGCGCTGTCAATCAGCGGGACTCCCTCATACTCATCTGGATCTGGAGGATTCTCCTGAATGTGGAACTCCCGGGCTCTCTGATTGATCGCGCCGCACGTCACTCGGCATTCCTGTGTTTTATTCGTTACAATTAGAGGCGATGGCGGGGAAAATGGGTTTCCGAGTTTTTTATGCTGACGTCCAGTCTGCCGATAAACTGCGGCACGGAGTCGGTAGTGACGGACACATTGAAACGCCGAAGCGCGTATCAAGTATGAGGGGGGCGTGGCAGACGAAGCCCCGCTTCGAGGCGTGTATCTTTTAAGCAGAAAACCAAGTAACCGATAACAAACGAAGCCTCGGTGATATATTTTTTACGCATTTTTTTTATGCAACTTACATTTGAGAGAGAATCCGGAAGAGCAGATGCGTTTTAAAGTGTTTTAGGGAATTTTTAATGAAGTTTAAAATAAAACTACAGTATTACAGTACTATTCGCCTAGTTAGGGAGGCTGTAGTCTCGCGTAGCCAGACCTTCAGACCTTCAGTTTAGCCAACGTTCTGTGGGCGTGACGTCTGAGGCTGAGACTAAGGAGGCTGCGTTTAAGTCCAAGGACTGTGGGAACCACTGACAGGTCACATGACACGGGGGAAGGAGAACATTTTCCACCTGAGCTCTGACATTCCCCACTGTGGGGGCTTTATTACATGTGTTTTATTAAAAAAAAAAAACATTTAGGCCATCAACAAAGAAACAAACACGGGTAGAAATGTCAATTTCAAAATTGACATCAGGGGTGTGGTGGTAAAATAAGAGGTGGGTGAACTACGAATTCTGTGATCACATTTTGAGCATAAACTATACTATGATGTGCATCTAGATCAGTTGAGAAGCGGGTAAACTCTAATTCTGAAATTTCAGAGGTGGGTAAACCGTGTTTACTTGCGTTTAGCCTACACTACAGCCCTGGGAGTGATTACACTGGTCAAACTCTTACACTGATACACTGGTCTGGGGGCCACTCAGCGGGCAG
>JBBPDE010000034.1:10730175-10745070 GCA_037974605.1 Nannopetersius ansorgii | reverse complement strand
ATGGTAATATTGAACTCAACATTTCTGTTTTTATTCATCCATGAAACAAGTTATTGAAACGTGTTCTATTCTACTGTCCTTACAAATAAATCTGTTGAAATATCTGTTGAAAACATTTTGCATGGAGGTTTTCTTATGATTTTTGTTTATATTTATGCTTGGAAATAATATATTCCCATGGGAATTCCAATGGGAATTATTGGGAATAATTTATTCCCAATAATTCCCATTAATTTCCATAATTCCCATTATTTCCATGGAAAGTTTCCAATATGGAAGCTTAACTTACCACGGAAATTTACCGGAAACTTTCCGGAAATTTACCGGAAATTTTCCGCCCCTTTGCAACCCTAGTGAGCAGTAGTTTGAGGAGTGGTTTGAGAGTCACCAGCCCACAGCAGTAGGAGCAGTTATAATATTAAAAACATTGGAGGAGCCCACTTCCGTTCCAAGTGCAAAACTGCCACTAGGAGGCCTGCAGAAAGGGGTTAATTACAGTTAAATGATCTCTGTTCGTGTGTTGTGTTCAGACTGACCTCCCATGCTGAGCGCTTTATGAATAAACTCTGCTGCAGGGTAGAAATTAACGCTCATGTCGAAGGAAGGGGAATCATGAGCCTCGATGCCATGGTAAGTGATGTTCATGCCCTCATAATACTCTGCCCCGCCCCGCCATTTGTTCTGAGCGCAGTTCAGGATGTGTGTGATTCCAAGCTTTATAAGCTCTCGCCGGTCTGAAGCAATATCTCTGAAAGACAGACAGTGAGTTTAATTTCTTAAAATAAAAACAAAACAACTCAGTGTTATGCCCAAATATGATCATTGCTGTATCATAACCAGCATAAAACTATGCAACAGTAATGTTTAACTCTAATGTAGTTAAGGCAGGCACAAATTATTTCAACCCTACTTAAATTATTTTGTTACATTTTGGCCAATAAATGATGTAAAGCAAAGTTAAATGGCATGCCCAGATGTGCTGGATCATCTTCGCCCTCAAAAACTTCTTTTAAACCTGAGGTCTAATATCGCTGACAAAAAAAAACCCCAATTAATTATTGACTTCTAGTGTTAGCAACACGAGTCATAGCTTGGCGGATCAACTGGTTGATCTGGGATCAGTGGAAAACAAATGTACAAATATTATTTTGTAGTAGGTTTTATATCCTCAGTTACCTAAAACTAATACAAAGTTTGCTACTAGAAACATAACAGTATGGAACATTTGGGCTAATGGCAATATGTACTAATCTGCCTATCTCCATTTCTATAAGGTTCATCTACCCAGATTAACATTCTGGAGAGGTATAACACTTATTAAACACCATATTAGGTTAGAACAATGGTCAAATCTAATTTAAACGTATCTGGTACGGATAATTTTCTGCCATTATCTGCTAATACCGATTACAATACCATTGTGCGTCCCTAGGTGATACTTATAAATACATTATTTTAAATAATCTCAGTTATTCTTCCACAATATATCAAATGCAAATTAACAATAAACGCATTTGGTGATTTTGAGGTCTGCAAAGGAAGCATGTCTCTCATACTAGTAAACTCAGACTTTAAGAAGATGGAAGAATGTTAAATACAGAATCAGAAAATCAGAATCTGAAAACTTAATTGATCCCGGAAGCAATCGCTTAATACATAAATATGATTATGTTAAAGGGCTATTAGACTTTTTGGATTACCTGAGGGATTACAAGATTACTTATATTAAATATATTCTGATCCTTAAATACTGAATAACAATACTGTGACATCTTCATTCACAATTAATTTGGCATTTAAATATTTAAATTAAACAAAAAGGTTATATTCTATAAGAAATGGTCATTAAAGTGACTACCACACTTTTGGTAAGTTTCATTTGAGAAATCTAACAAATATTGTAATAATATCGTAGTAACTGATGAAATACAGACAAAGACAGAGGCGCAGTCAGACTTTTGAAGCCAACAGGTCCGCAAACTTGATGTGAAAGCTTTTAGCGTTAAAAGGCTCGTCGCGTTACTATAAAGATGAAAAACTCACTGGTCTCCGATGTAAAGTCTTGGCCACACCTCGTCTGCATGATTACAGGCAGTTTTCCCCGTGTAAAGAAGCCGTTCTAGTTCAGAGACGGTTAAAATCGGAGAGCCTTTGTCGGACTCCCTCCTGCTGGGAGATCTGGAGTTGCTCCGTGACCGAGAAAACCGGGACATAAACGCCATCTATGGAGATTTTTAACGGAGCTCTGAAAAGAAAACAAACACAAAACAGCACAAATTAGAGTTTGGCGGGATAAATTACATGAGGGTTTTTAGAGAGAGCTTTAACGGTGTAGTGAGGTGCAATAACGTTGTAAAATCATTTCTTTGTGTAAAGACGAGCTTGCTAGCGAGGCCTGTTAAACTGAAGGGAATAAAAAACACGACAGGTGGTGGACGCCTCTGGCGCGTGCAGGAGGCGGGAGCGTGTTGTTGTTGTTCCTGTTCTTTTAAATAAAATTATATTTCCACATTTATCACAGTCTTTGAAAAGGGAGGTGTCGCAAAGCTGATATTAGAAACGGGCTAACGTTAGATTAGGCAGCCACTCCATCGCTGTTCAGGGGCGCAGATAGAAAACACGCGAATTCCCAGCCTACCTTCCATTCGTCTTTTTCAGAAAATACTCCCCAAAATATAAACTTGTTTGCTCGCCGTTGAAGATCCACCACGAAGAAATATTTCGGCATATTTCAGTGACTCATATTTGTCCGCCTAGGTTGTGTATCCATAGCCTGTGGAGAAGCTGGAGAAACGCCCACCTTCTGGTCGAATTTAAAGGTACAATGCTGATCCCATGCAGCTCTGGCTTCGCTGGCTTAGAGATATTACTCATTGTTCTGCCTGCTGTGCGCTCAGCGTATACTACTGATACTACACACATATATTAACATGTATCTTGATACAAGACTGTATTGCATATTCATATTTTAGATTGTATATTATTGTACATTATACTGTTTAGTATACAGTATATTGTTAATTGTGACGTCACATGTTGTTTTATAGTGTTGTGCTTGAGAGACTATACCATCGACTATCATATTCCTTGTATGCACTCGCTCACATACTTGCCCAAAAAACGAACGCAATTCCTGATTCTGATATACATGGACAAAGTGTATATGGATGGATGAGTTTGGTGTGAAGGAACTTTACTGGCCCGGACAGTGTCATGACCTCAACCCCAGCCAACATCTGTGGGATGAACTGGAAGTTTGTGAGCCGGTCCTTCTCGTCCAGCATCAGTGCCTGACCTCATAAATGTTCTGCAGAATGATCGGGCACAAATTCCCACAGAAAGACTCCAAAATCTTTTTTTTTTTAACTTTAAATTCCATTAAAGTACCCTTATTCTCTAAATAACTTATTCTCTGAATAGCATTTCAAATAGTGACCCAGAAGGTTTTAGCATTTATGTAGATGCTGATTACATAAATATACTCTACAGTAGGTCAAAACACACTGAGCAGGTTTGTTGTAAGAAGGTAGCCTATGTGGTGCACTAAGTATTAAAATGACTGTTAACAATTATTATTACTACTAACATTATGGTTTGAGGAGAGACTCGTAAACGTAAACGAGAGAATTATGCTGAGGATGGAGCTGCCAGGGAAGAGAAGAGGAAGGCCTAGTAGGAGGTTTATTGATGTGGTGAGGGAGGACATGCACACAGTTGTTGTGAGAGAGGACGATGCAGAGGACAGAAGGAAATGGAGACAGTTGTTCCACAGTTGCAACCTATAATATAATGGGAGCAGCCAAAAGTAAAAGAGGATTAGGTATTTATAGTTGGGCATGTTTTGATATATAGAGTCGGTAGGGATATATAATATTTAATGTGCGTTTCAATTTACCTAAAACATAAAATGTTTTAGTGTGTTTTTATTATATGTTTTATCAATAGTCAAGTTAGATCAAACAGTTTTTTGTTGTCATTTCAACTGGATACGCAGTGGTATCGTCAGCTCTGTTGTCAGTACTGTGCAAAAGTCCAGAGACACCAGACATATTTTGATTTCAAAGAACCAGACCTTTTCGTTTTGTTTTAAACATTCCCCCATATACTGAATCACATTTATTTCCTCTGCTTGTCCGCCCTCATGTGGACAACCTTGTTTATTTTTTGTGTTTTCCAACACTATCGGCCTTTAGTGATAACAATTTTATATCTGTGGTCATTCCAGTGCAGGGAAATGATTCACCCTTTTCTGAAGCGATGCAAAACATGTGCAAACTGTGTAAAGCGAATGATTTGTGATTTAGTCCCGGAGCTCCAGGTAATAAACAAAAACACAAACTCCATTTTCCGCGCGCTGCTGGCAGCTCTCCTGTTGTCATAGCAACGCGACTCGGGCACGACGACAAATAGCTTAGCGTTCCACAGCTCAGCTCGCTAGCAGCTTTCACACACGAGGAAACGTTTTTGTAACCGTAAGTCTCATTTTATGCAAAACGTTATTTCCCCCAAAGTTAACATAACTTACTGCATATTGTTTAGTCCCCCAAACCAGACAATCGGCTCCGTTTGCCTGGAAAAGGATGGAGCTTTGGTCGTTGCGCACCTAGCCTAGTCTGCTAGCATGTCTGGCCTCGGCCTCACCCTTCAGCGGACTGTGTGGGAAAAACTGAAGTAGCGGAACAGACCTCTGGGATGGAGCCATAACATTCCTGCACTGGAGGGCTTGGCTGCTGTTTGTCATTAAAGGTAAGGCGTGGGAGCTCTTTTGTCTTGTTCAGATAGCGACAGTTTACAAATTCGTCTACATAAGTAGATACGCGTTCGGCTTTAATATAACGCCGTTACTGGCCATGTTATTTGGTTACGTGGCCGCTTAGCCAGTTAGCATCGCCCATGAAGTTGGCCACGCAAAAACACCTTTAGCTAAGTCCACTTTCGGGTCAAAATTAACACTGACTTTGAGGTACACGTTCTGCGAACCCGAAAGCACACCAGAAAGACCAGGTTCAGGAAAAAAAAAAAATTCGGGCTAAAATTCGTTTCAGTTTTGTTTTGGGTATACGCTTAGCATACCTGTCTGCTGTCAAATCATTCAGCAGTGTTGGCTATTAATAAATACTGGGATGTAACTGAAGAAATAGTTCAACGCTCTGTGTGCCGATGATGGTATTTGTTTATTTGACTTTAGTGATGACTAGTGCGTCGTTACAACTGAATAACAGCTTGGTAATCACACTTAAGTGGCTGTTATTTGAGCGTACAGTGTTTACCAGTTCAAATCGCTGATTAGATTAGGGTGGTAATTTATGTATTTACTTTAACTGCCATCCTTTTCTCTGAAGGAATACTATCTCCCAATGTTGGGGAGGGGATAACATTACCGATTTCCTTGGAAGGCCAGCATATTTACATGCACAGGACAGGGAAACATGAGTACGGGGAAGCCAAGTGCTCTCAAGCCCCCCAGTAAGATTGGTAAGCCTACTGGTGTACCAACCAAGTCATCCCCTTCTTCAGGTGAGATTGTAAACTAAGAGATTAGATGTCTCTGTAATGTATGTCACTTACATGGCACATGCTGACTTTAAAACTTTTTTTCATATTTATTTGCAGCCACACCCAAACCTATAACTGGCATCCATGTAGTTAATGACTCAGTGGCCGAGTTCTCAGTGGGCGAACGTGTGTGGGTGAATGGAAATAAACCAGGCTATGTTCAGTTCATTGGCGTCACCCAGTTTGCACCAGGCCAATGGGCAGGCATAGTTTTGGATGAGGCGATAGGGAAGAATGATGGCTCTGTGGCTGGAGTGCGGTACTTTCAGTGCCAGGACTTACGAGGTATCTTCACACGGCCTTCCAAACTATCCCGGACTCCGGTTCCTGAGCGTGCGACCAATGGTGCGCAGCCCTTATCTGGCCAGGTGGCCTCTGCTGTCAACGCTGCCGCTGACAGTCAAGCCGCCACTGCTAGCAAGACCTCAACAAACCTGACCACAGTGGCCGGTGAGTCTGCCACCAATTTGTCAGAGACAGACTCAGCCAAGAAGGGGAAACGGGAGCTGAAGATTGGAGATCGTGTACTGGTAAGAATGTTCATTCTTCTTACTCTGTATAAAAAACAAAGTGTATTTTGGTCACATGATTTACTTAAAAACCACAAACCGCTCCAGCCAGGAGATGATTTTTATTTACTAAACAAAAGAACTTTCTCCACACAAAAAAGGTAACTGCGCTTATTAGTATTGGAGCATACACAAAGCAAATCTGTTTTTTGGGTTTTTTTGCTTCATTCCACATTAAGCCTAACCCTGTAAAATGTTCTGCTTTGCCAACCACACCCATTCGTGCAGATCACAACTTTGTAATGGTTATATTTGCTCTTTTATTGCATTTTATTGGATAAAACGTATACAACCGTGTCTGTTGTGCTAGATGAGAAAGTATAAATCAGCTTGGGGAAGCCATTCAGCACACAAGGCAGACGGATAAACTTTGCAAATGTGGAATATCAAGCTGCCTTTTTAGATACAACAGGCTGCAAAACATTATTTTAGAGACCAACTATAAAGTACAAAGTACAGTTTAGGATGAGAGGGAAGGTAACATGAGGAGAGGTTGTTGGAGAGAAACAACTTTTGACCGGTAGTGTATTCATTAGAAGGTTGTGGATTCGGATACCAGGCTTGCTTGTGGCAACACCAAGCTACCTGGGCGCCCCACTTGGTGGCAGCCCACTGCTTCATTTGGTGAATGGATGTAGAAAAAGAATTTCATATTGTTTACACTGTGTGCTGTGCTTTGGTGTGTTTAGGTGTGTCTAAATATATGGTAGGCTATTGAAAAAATATATTTATTGCCACAAAAAAGCAAAATAAAGGCAGAGAAAATTTATAGTTTCCGCGTTATTGTGGGGTGTAAAAATATGATTTCAGTTCTCCAAAAAAATCAGCGTGTGACTGGATCCACGAGTCCTTGGGGATTACTGTATTTCATTTTTGTACATAACAATTACAGACTGTAGTCTATTTGTTTCTAAGCATCCACTGATGAATGGAATAAAGAGGGCTCATCAATAAATGTATGCACAACTTCTAAAAG
This sequence comes from Nannopetersius ansorgii, assembly GCA_037974605.1. Lineage (NCBI taxonomy): Eukaryota > Metazoa > Chordata > Actinopteri > Characiformes > Alestidae > Nannopetersius > Nannopetersius ansorgii. Next base: position 10,737,969 of record JBBPDE010000034.1, on the reverse strand, counting down.
AAATATTTTTGAATAAATAACAAATCCATTGCATTCCTTGTCACAGGTTGGTGGAACAAAGGCAGGCGTTGTTCGTTTCCTTGGTGAGACTGACTTTGCAAAAGGCGAATGGTGTGGGGTGGAGCTTGATGAGCCACTTGGCAAAAACGATGGAGCAGTGGCTGGTGTCAGGTAGAACGATGTCATTAATAAACATGAATGTCTTAGTGGTTTGAGTTTGTATACCTAAGCTGTAATTTCTATGCCCTTTTTGTCTCCTAGATATTTCCAGTGCCTGCCAAAGTACGGCCTTTTTGCTCCTACGCACAAAGTCACCCGCATTGGCTTTCCTTCCACCACCAAATCTAAAAGCTCAAGACGCAGATCCATCCTGCAGCACAGCCCCAGCGCCTCCTCAGTCAGCTCCCTGAGCTCGGTTCCCTCCTCTATTGGGGGCAAACCCAGCCGTGCAGGCCTGGTAATTCTTTCGCACTCACTTCAGTTCAGTTCCATCTGTTGAAGATAGATGAGATCGATCTGAAGAGATTAATTGGTAATAAGTCAAATTTGAGTGAGTCGAACAAAAAATGGTAAATGGCAATTATGTGTTGAAGTACAAGCTGTTTAATAACCGATTAAACCCTCAACCCTGACACATAAACTGTTCATCATTCACTTTCAAAGATGTTGAAAATGTATCAAAAGATAATTCCTTAATAATTCCTTCCAGATTTATTTCAGATTTATTTCCTTTTGATTGTCCAGCTGACAGAGACATCGTCTCGCTATTCACGGAAGATCTCAGGGACCACAGCAATGCAGGAAGCTCTGAAGGAGAAGCAACAGCACATTGAACAGCTCCTGGCTGAGCGAGATCTAGAGAGGACAGAGGTGGCCAAAGCCACCAGCCATGCAGGAGAAGTTCAGCAGGAACTTGCCTTGCTCAGAAAAGGCCAAGAACAGGTTCTTATGGGTATTAATTATGAATTAAAGAAATAACCACCAAGTCTATGTCATTCATGACATTCAAATCATACATGCATTTGTACAGTTTGTAGACTTGCATTCTTGTTTGTGTTCAAGTATGCCTTGGAGATGGAGGCAAAGTTGGACCAGTTACGTAGGCTTGTGGAGACTGCAGACAGGGAAAAAGTAGAGTTGTTGAATCAGCTTGAAGAGGAAAAAAGGTGAAATACCACTGTTTTTAGTCTTGTGTTGTAATCAAAGAAAATGCTACAAATAAATGTTTATGGACGTCTCTTTGCTCTTTTGCGCAGGAAAGTAGAGGATCTTCAGTTCCGTGTGGAAGAAGCATACATTACCAAAGGAGATCTGGAGGTAAACTTATTCTGTACTTTTAAACATAGACAATTAATTTGAATTACAATTTGCATCATAATATATTAGTGGTACGAAAACGGAATAAAAAGTTGATTGGTTAATTATAAATACATCTGCAACATCAGCCTATTTTGAATGAATGTCATGAGAGAACCAACACATTTGCGTATATCTGTTTAATAACACAAGTCAACAGGTCAAAATCATCATAGACATGTTTATGTGGGTTCTATGCGCCTATCTGACTTCACACTGAAAATATTGAAACCGTTACTTGATTCGTGCTGCGGTTTAATAAAATCCGCTTGCAAGTCTAATGCAAATCTAATTCAAAAAGTTGATGTGACTGAAAAAAACTGATAGCAGATCTGAAATGAACTGTGTGTTGTGGTTTCTGATGATTACAAAAATATTGTTTTTGTTGACCCGTGTAATCATACAGCAATTTAGTTCCGCCATAGCAAAATACACCTGCACCTGCAAGGGAGGGAATGTAAAAATACATCATGACTATTTTTGGTACATGCAACTACACCGGTGACGAAAGTGATCCTTATGGGAATAAAATGCTAGATAAAATATGAAATTGACACTTTAAACAGTTTGTTTTGCTTTTACCTCATTGTCTAGTGTATTTTTGTTTAGTCACTCCAAGCAAAATGCTTGAAGTTTTTTATTACAGTTCGTATTCTTGTTATTTGGATTCATTCTTGTTGCACAAAAGACATAGAACTCTGCTTTCTTATTACATAATAATGCCATAGTTTGGGCTATAATGTTTGTATTGTCGTGCACTACCAGTCAAATGTTTGTAAAAATACATTTTTTAAAATAATCTTAGTCTTTTTCTCTTAAGGTTTATGTTAAGGTTTTAAGTACTTTGTTAAAAGTTCAAATTGATGCACATGTTCAAATTTTTTCAAGAAGGAAATTTTAACTTTATATTAGTTTGTTATATATTTCCAAAGAGTATTATTCAACACAGTGTCTATATTTGTGTATGTTCTGTTTTATTCTGTTAGTAGGTGTGTCCAAATTTTCGACTGGTATTGCAGATGTAATTAACATTTAGTTCATTTAGTGACACATTCACTACCTTCATTCATTCATTCGTTCATGCTTTCTTCATGTCTTTCATTCTTTTATCTTATTCTTCCATCCAGCCATTCATTCATTCATTTGTTCTTTCATTCATGTGTTTTATACGTTCGTTCACATGTTTCTCATTTTTGGACTTTTATTTCAGTCAGACTTTTTTGCTCTTCCTTGACTCATTGCCTTTGTTTTCCTTGGATTCTTGTGGCCTTTCTGCACCCCTTTCCACCATCCCGGGCTTCTTCTTTCCACTCACACAGCCCTTGTGTCACGGCTGTCTTTGCCCTCATTCATAGAAGAGGATGATGTCAAGGCCTGCATGAGGCTCTTCGTACTTGGCTTTGGGCTTGCATGTGACTGCAGCGCTGCTTTTCTCTCTTTCTCCTCTCCTCTCTCTACTAACAGACGCAGACCAAACTGGAGCATGCCCACATTAAGGAGCTCGAACAGAGCCTTCTCTTTGAAAAGACCAAAGCTGATAAACTCCAGAGGGAGTTAGAGGATACTAGGGTAATTCAGTTTTGCACCATCAAATAAGGCAGGCGTCCGGACGAGCAAGTTTGCATGAGCTGTGTCACAGGACTGAGTGTCAGTTCTCCATGTGTTTGTCACATACTGCCTTTTCTTGGCATAATGGAGCGAGGTAGGTTCGGAACTTTAATTTAAAAAAAGTGCTTGACAGGAGGATGGCAACGTCAGGAAGTATTCAACAGAAATGCGAAATATCCATGCAAAATGTGCATATGTATTTGTGTCCCAGTTCTTGGTGAACGTCATGAGTTTATGGATCGACAAACAGTACTGATTTAAGAGCCACCTCCGGTGCTGTAGTGCAAGCAGACGCTGCCAAGCATGTAAAAAATGTGCCATGTCTTTTTGTCAATAAGAACAATGTAGCAAATGTGTGATAGCACCATGGCTTGTGCATTGCCGTGAATGATGTGTCTAACAGTGCTAAGTGCCATGAATGATGTGTCTAACAGTGCTAAGTAGATGATGTCACTTCCTAAATGCCTTGTTGTAGGTGGCTACGGTGTCTGAGAGGTCGCGGATCATGGAGCTTGAAAGGGAAGTGGCTGAACTGCAGCTACGACTGCGATCTCAGCGAGCAGAAGCCGGATCAGCCTCACCTCCGTTACAGGACAAAAGGGTCTGGTCCTTGTTCACTTCATTACAGTTAGTGACATCAGTGAACTGCTTCAGATGAACCACATAGAACTCAATAGTAGTGGGTGCAGGAATCAGGACTTTCGTTAAAACCATGCTTATATTCGCTGTTATTTTTTTGTGATGGTGTTAATCACTTACATCCTCTATTTTCTTACAGGTTAGGGAGATGAGCAGTGAACTGGAGGCAAGGCAGAAGGAGGTTCTTCTCCTCCAGCAACGACTCAGCTCCTCTGATCAGGACAACACCTCCCTTCAACAGCAGCTGAATGAATTGGTATGCTCTATTTGTAGGCCATTACTGTTCCTTTTGGTGAATTTTGTTATTCTTCATTACTTGCGTTGTAGATGCACTCATTAACTGGATTAAAAATAAAAACAACAAGTTTTCATATACATGCAGAACTGTAATGACTACTTCAACACAAAAAAGAAATAGATTTAAAGAACTGTTTATATAACTGTCCACAGCATTTGGCCACACAGGGACGTTTTGTTCCACTTTATCACTCACAGTAAGTCAAATTGCACCGTAAACTATATCAGTAAGTCCGCACCACCTTAAGGTTATGCCCGTTCCAGAATGAGGCGCATGAGCAGACTTCCATTCTTTTTTTTTTCTTTCTTTATTTACAGGAAAACACAAACTGGCTCGAGGGCCAAGAACAGAAACAAGATCATAGAACAGACACAACTCAAAGCTGTCTGACAACCCATGAACCTAAAAGCAGCCTATTTAAGCTGTGAACTAAACCCAAAACACATGGTAATCATGTTAGCCTCATCCCTGGCCAGCCGACGTTCTCTCTGACCAAGGATGAGACCATGCCCTCAGTCAACATAAAATTCCTTTGACAAACTTAAACAATAGTGGGCATGACTGGGGATGTGACAGCTTCCAATGTTTGATAGCAACACTACCCTGATAGTTCTAGCGCTAAACTACAGAAGTAAAAAGGTGGATTCAAAATATGTCTTGATTGATCGACTGGTTAATCAAGACATCCAGGTGATGGAGAGTCTGTCTTTTGTCCAGTGATAGTTTAGCTAAATCTTGCACCATATTGAGATTGATGACTGGGTAGATTCGTCAGAGCTGTTGGGGATATAATGGGGCGGTTTAGGGAATTTTTGTTTAAAATTCATTTGTACTAGGCATTTGCTTTTCATTCATAATCATAAATGTATACTGAAAAGTCTTAAAAGTCTTAAAGGTGTATCCGTATGACCAGCTGACTCATACTCATTTCTGTATTCACTACTCTTAGAAGCAGAAACTAGACACAGCGTCTGAAGAAAGTAAAAGCGCTGCACTATCCTTGCAAGGTAAACATACATCTGTTTAAGCATTTGTAGTATTCTTTCCATTGCTACAGTATGCATATAGAAAGGTGTTTTGCATATACAATCAAATAAAATATTTCACTGGTCCATTAGGTTGCCAGGAATCATAATTGTGTTACATACACTCTGTCAAATGCTGACCTGCAACAGTACGAATTCTGCATTGTATTGTGCCTTATAGAGCTGGAGAGGACTATGCAGACAGACGGGGAGCGACTGAAGCAGCTATGCAGCGAGAAGGACATGCTGGAGAAGGAGATAGCATCTAGACAGCTAGAGGAGCAGAAATGTAAGGAGGAGCACGAGAGGCAAAAGAAGGAGCTGCAAGAGAAACTAGGTCAAATGGAGCAGGAGCACATCAAAGCACAAGAGAAGCACACGGAGCTGGAACGGCAGGTAGCAGAGCTGCAGCTGTTTAAGGACAAAGCCCAGGTGAGAAGTGACCTGAGCAGCAGTGCAGAACAAAAGCATTTATCCTTTTGGCCACAGATGACCTTTGTAGCTTTTATAGCTTTAGGAATTGTGAGTCATATTTCACTGGGGACTTTCAAGAGGAATTAGTGGAATTATTTTGAGCTATACTTGAGGGCATATGAGCCACTACAGATTCACTACAGTTTTGGTATTCTCATGTTAAAATGACCTCTATGCATCCTGCTGCACAATTGTGTTTACATGTGTAGTCTGTGGGACTGGAAAATAGGAATGAAAAGAAATGCAGATCTTAGTAAACCCATGTTCTGATGTCCCTGTGAACCATCCAGTTATAATAATACATTTTATTTATCTAAAGGCGCCTTTCTGGCACACAAGATCATTTTGAGATCAACTTGACAGTCCAACATAGCAGGAACCAAGCAGTAAACTGTAGTACCTGCAATGTCTATAACTGTACATATTTGTCTAAAGATCTAATAGTTTTTTTTCACATGAATAAGTTGAAATGAATTTAATTAATTCCAATAAGAAATAATTTAGCTGTCCTCAGATAAAAAAGGATTTCCTTTGTTTTGATCATCTGTTTCGTCGCTGTCTCTGAATAACGCGGCTTTTCTCTACGTCATGTCAATATTTCATGGTGAATGGACCAAAAATTATTTTATATAAATCATTGTGTTACCATAAAGTAAATAAATAAATGTTTTTAATGAATGTTAAGATTTTTCTTTCTCCTTTTTGTTTTTGAGATATATTATTTTAAAATGACACCATATTTCATATATTTCACTGTAGAGGAGATTATTTTCACTTAGAAACCAGGAGTGTTCAAATTCTTGCATCCAGCTGTACATGGAGTTTTGAAACCCACTTTACTCCCAAATGTTCACATTACATTTCCCTGCGTATTGTTGATAGTCCCTTTGTGTTTTCACTAAGTCCATTTTTCTTTTTACCATAGAGCACACAATCTGCAGAAACCTTGGAGGAGCTGAAACAGAGTAATCGACACCTGCACCAAAAGGTGAGGAAGCGGTTGACTTTTTCAATAATGATAACTGGATCTTCTGGGCTTTTTTGTGACTTTGAAATGGTGTGATGTGGATGATGTCATGCTGTTATTAAGGCTTGTTTTTGGAGGATGATTGGACCAAGCTCAAAGTGCTGTACAATAGGAGGGTATTTAACAGTATTTTGGAATTTATGGCCTTAAATTTATGACCTCAAATTAGAAGACTACATTCTAATTAAATTCTTTGTAACAGCATTTAATTATCTTGTAAATAGAAAGATAAGGTTTCTTTCAAACAAGCTGTGTTATATATTGCAGCTGTGTTATATATTGCAGCTGTGTTATATATTGCAGCTGTGTTATATATACAGCATTTTGCTTGCCTCCAGACAGTAATCTCATCTTTGTGATAAAATACAGAAGTGAAACAAGTGGAAATCCTGATACCCAACAGGGTTTTTTTGTATATTGATGAAGTTGTAAATATGTACTCCAGATTATTAAACCTACTGGATTCATTTACTGATTGCTACACAGAATGTAAAATTATGTTTCGTCCTAAACATTATTAAAATGATTGTAAGCCATAAGTAGCTTGAGCAATAGTGGCAATGTGCAGTATTTTGGCATATAATCCTCAAGTGACGCATTCTCTCCAAATGTCACTAAAATAATGATGCAAACTCACCAGCTGTCCTCTTTCCTCTGAGCTCATCTTATGGGCTAGGTTGAAATTTTTTAGTCAAACAAGCTTTAAAGTGCTTTTTGGTTAACTGAACCGTAACAATATAGCTGTTTGATGAGTGGCATAATAATGTAGCCACACAGCTGTTACCCAACTCGTGCCCAGCTTGCCTTCAAGCTGTACATGAAGCATGTTTTTTTACACTCGTGTGCCATTATGTAAGCACTCAGATGGGCTCTGCTGCTGCATTTGAACTTTAGGCTGTAGGGTTCTGCTTCGCCAGTAGGACCAAAACAGTCGGCCATCCGTACTCGTGTAAAGATAACGCTCTGTTACCGAGGCATCCATGGGGCCGATGTGTATTTAATCACAGTAGCCACTGTACAGATGGCTTTTTGACCTTTTAGGTCATGCTTTGCGAAGTAGGATAAAAATAGGACATATGTGCACTCACACATTCTACAGAGGATCTTATACCGTAGATCTATACCCAATTTTAGCACTGTAACAATACAAGATCTTGCAACAAAATGAAACGATGGTTAAAAAAAAGGTTCAAACAGTCCTGGTTGTTACACACAAAACGTTTATTAGATTGATCACATAAAAATGTGCAATGTCTGTACATTGAAAAAATATTTTTAAAGTATGAAATTGTAGGGCTGGGCGATTTGGCCTAAAATCAAAATCTCGATTAATTGAACATTTTAACTCGATTACGATTAATGAGCGA
>JBBPDE010000034.1:10629582-10657709 GCA_037974605.1 Nannopetersius ansorgii | reverse complement strand
ACGAAAGGTACCTGACAACAAAACACAACTGTGACCAACTGTGTTCTTTTTGTAGGGTCCAATAATCAGAATCAGAATCAGAAAACTTTACTTATCCCGGAGGAAATTGATGTGAGCAATAAATAATAAATGAAGATAAAGTTTTCTGATTCTGATTATTGGACCCTACAAAAGGAACACAGTTGGTCACAGTTGTGTTCTGTTGTCAGGTACCTTTAGTTGCTTTTAGATTTAATTCGTTCCCTCTATCAGTATCTATAAGAAAATACAACCCATAAAATTCTCAATATGATCAAAGACAAAACAATAATGCAGGAAAAAACATGTCCAAGTAATACAACTATGAACACAGTGGCCTATGCATGATATGCAGTTAAACGAAATAAGCAGCATGAAAGCGTTAAGCATGTTCAAAAAGCCTTTAAGTGACAAGGATAGTAATTTATTAAGTCATAAAATGAAAACTAATCATAGTGGTAAACTTACATTTCACCATGTTACTTGTGGTGCATGGTGTGTGTGATGAAGTGCGCCCTGGAATGCCAGCACCCACTGCTCGACCTTTTTTAAGGGACAGAACAGCTCCTCAGATGGGGTGAGGGGAGGTGGTGGCGGGCCCCCGCCAGTTAGACCGGCTTTAGCCTCCTTTCTGTTAGCTACATGACAGAGAGAATATGCTACATCGTGTTTACTAAATCGTTCAGTAATTGCGTGATCAAATATGACCTTTTAGCAGAATGGTTTTGTGTTTGGCTCAGAGTTCTTCTGGCCCCAGAGGGATTACACCTTATTAAATAAGAAACCATATATTCCGAGTCAATATACATTGTGATTTTAACCTAAAGAAATGATTGTGATTTGACAGTCAAAAGGATGTGGAAGGGGTGTTTAATTATTTTGCATTATAATAAAAGGGGAGGCGATATCAAATTTGCAATTGAATTTATTTTACACACGCATTTACTGTTTTTTGCCAAGCTAACTCTCTTTCTTTAGCCGATGCTGCCGTATTGCTTTTTTCACTACGGTTTGCTTTATTTCTTCGTCTGCGTGCATTAAAAAAAAAACCTCCAACTCCGCCTCTGTGAAGTGCGCCGCTCTCTTTTTTCACTTCGACTTTCCATGTTGACTCGTGAAATCGGCGATCCATTGGAAATGTCTTTGTGTCTGCACCGTGAGCGTGCAGTAACTCTGGGTAACCAACAGGAGGTTGATTGAACTTAATCTTCTCCGGTGTTTTGGAACCGACATACTCATGGTATGCGGGTTTGGGGTTAATCAACCCAGAGGTTAGGATTTACCAAATGGTAAGTTAACCCAGCTTTCTGGAATACCCCCCAGATCTCAGTTATTGGTAAATCTAAAACACAAAAAAGAAAACAGACCACAAACAAAAACAGAAGTTTGCATAAAACCATTTTTAGTAAACAATGCCTATAACCCAGCATACAGAATCAACTGAATACTTTTAACTTGGGTCATTTGGTACTGTACACTCAACAAGAGGTACAAATTTGTTCAAATCCATGAAATGACATACCCAACGTCATAAAATGATGTGATTCCAAATTGAGTCGAGGGAAGGGGGGGGCCTTCCAGTTATCCCAAGCTTTTTTAAAACATGGTTTCACAAAGTGTCACTCGCATTCCACAGAAATGTTTGTTTTTTGGGCATCATAAATAATTATTGCTAAGCCGCTAACTACTATACATCGGCTTAAGAAAACTTTTTTTAATATAAAAATGCAGAAAGTTGGACTATAACTGCATGCTTTGGAAGCACTGATCTACAAGTATATAAAATACAAAAAAGAAACATGTCAAAACTAGCATGTCATATAGCGGGATAAATATCTTTAAAAGTATCATGTAGGACATGTAGAATATGTACCGTAACCTAAATGCATTTAAGTCACTGTTTAACACACCCAAACAAGTACTACCCCCTAAACATTCTCTGTTTGCTAAGGCAATAATTACATTAAAAACGGTGTTTAAGAAACTGGGTTGTTAGTCGTTCCCTTCTCGGAATCAATGCTTGAGCCATGGGTGAGCTGCTATCGAGGCTTTACTCCGGTCGCCGTAGTCGTACAACAGCTCTTCTCCCTCGTCTATATCTCTTGAGGCGATGAGGATAAGGTGAGGTATTCCATTGATGTCATGGAGCTTGGTCTGACAGTTGCCGTTTTTGCTGTGGTTGATGAGCCTTCCCATGCGGTCGGTTTCTTTTGTGGCGTCAACACTGATGGGTACAAGGAGGACAGTTAGCAAGAGCAGACGGGCAGAAAAGCTGAACATGCTCTGAAAAAGTGTCTGAGTGAACCTTTTGGTTTCCGAGGATAAACAGCAGAATTCACTCTGGCTGTTATAACTTCATGTTCATTGTTTGAATGTATTGATCTAAATATGTCTAATTAGATATAACTTGGTAGAAATACATTTGATAAGGCATGATCAAGACTGTATAGGTTCCATACTACAACTACATTACCTACAATGCTGTGCAGATTGCATTTTGTTTTTGACATTAGTTCAGGGTAAATGATACTGGTTTTGTAGGTCAGTCCAGCTGAACAATGGCAGATAGTTTACAGAGAATAAGGAAATAAGGAAGACAGAATAACGGTGCTGTAACCTACCAATAAGTTTTGCTGAGATACTGGAAGTAGTACATGTAGCAGCCAGTAGTAGGATCTTGTGCATATAAAGCTTCCCTTTTCTTGGCATCAGTTTTCAGCAACAGATCACCATGGTATTCCACCACATACTGTCCTTTTTGAAAGTTCTGTGTGGCGAAAACCCCTCTTCCCTTCCCCTCAATGTATTTGACCTATGGAGAGCACAAGAACATATTCAAGCCTGTGCAGCTGATCATCATGATCCCAAACCTTCACTTCTTAAATTGCTGAGGTTTACCATCATTCCGTTCTCTATCCCTTTTGTGATCAGCTCATCTATGTGCTGCTTCTCTGCACACTGTAGACACAAAACAGGCATGATAAAGATACAAAAGCAGTGTCACAATGCCACAATGTTTGTATGAGTGCAATCACACATCGACACTTTTAGGAAAGACATTTAAAGAAAATACAAAAAAAAAACTGTAGATCTTTGAAAATATGATCTAAACAGATTAAAACTTTTGTATTTAAAAGTTATATTCATGCATTACCTTTAATTCAGTTTTGCTTTTCCTTGAGCTTCTTCGTATGGGATAGTAATCTGTGACCTTCCGATTCTGGGAATTCTTGCTCTCTGCACTGATTGTGAGACCAAGAGAAGCTGTGTTAACGATTTTAAAAGGTAACTTCACAGACTTTGTATAATTTTTGTATAATTCAATTAATCGGATAAAAAAAATTAGGTTTGGATTGAAATAACGTATAGTAAGGAAATGTAATTTCTTTACAGTGGTGGTGAATAAAGCCAGGGGTCATGCCGTCTAAGACATATATACAACCACTTCATTTATACCCCAAAGCAACCAGTGCACCTACATGTCTGAGTTTTTATAGGCAGTGAAATAATGAATCTGAAACAATAGGCAAGAAACCACCACAACTGTAAACAATTGTGACTCTTGAGAATTTCAGACCAAAATTATATATATTATTGTAACAAAAATTAGACAAATTGCCCATTGCAAAAACTGTGACAGGCATTGACAAAACAGTAATAGTGTAACAAAACAAATTGCCCATTGCAAAATTGGTTCACAGTACATAGTGCTCTATGTAGGGATTAAAATACAGACTCCTGTTACCAAACAGAATGTAATAAGTCCCCAAAAAAGCAGCTTGCGATTTAGACATTGTGCAGAACTCCAGAATGGACATGCTGTACACTGTGTATGAACTGGAATTTTATAACTTTCATAGCGCCCTCTAGAGGAAGCAGGGAGATGTTTGATTCAAAGTGTATTGATGTAATACTGTTAACGATCAGTTGTTGATGAAATAAAAATAGATAATAAAGGATGGGTATCAGCAGATATTAAAGGCTGCAGTATCTGTATCCGTATCAGACACTTAATTTTAACCATTAAATAAATCAGCAATTGCCAACTCCTGGGACATCATGTACAGAACATGACCAGCTCCTGCAATTCAAAGACTGTAGCCTTACACTTTCTGAGAAGACCTTTTCACTTTCACTTTACGACAGACTGCTTTCCTCTGACAGTGAGGGCGAGCACCATTGCCCTCTGGAGTGACTTCGGTTGCCGAGGGTAAATAGGACTGTACAAAATGCAGCGGCCTCATCTGTTCTTCTGCTCTCTGCGCTGTATGCTGGAGGTCTTCATTCACAGCCAAGTTAGGGAGGATTATTTCTCCTTTTACAGTACTAGGTCTCTTTGCTGTAGGTCAGAAAGAAGGGCACACAAAACATCACCAGGGTATCTTATAACACCCCCTCACAAACGGATGGAAAAGAAAATATCACAGAACAGCATGGGTCAGTTTGGTCATGCAAAACACCCAAAATATAAAATTGACCACATTACTTAGCACGTACAGTTTTTCTGCGCCTCGGCCTGTGTGCAAAATATCCTGGAAGATTTCCCGTCTTGGATGAGCTTGACAGAGATCTCCTCATGACGCTGTGCCTTCGAGGCAGTGTGGCTGAGGAAACTGTGAAGCGTTGAGTGTCCATTGCATAAGACGTCCTGGAACACAAAGATGAGATGGCCTGTTGGTCATGGATAAAGGCTCAGATCAGATGGCAGAGTGACACTAGAGCTGAATAATAACAAACCCTGGCCAAAGTTACACAACCACGCGTGAGAACCAGATATATCCATTCAGTCAGTAGTGGATGTAATGAGTGAACAATAGCAGAGGATTCTTAAGTGTCCTGTTTGAAACCTGCATGCCTGGTTCTGAGATAAAGGGATGCTGCTTGACTCCTCTCTGAACGCTATGATGAGCAGCGCCGTGTTGTTGAACACGCCCACACAACTGCTGGGCCTTTAAACTGGCACTTCTCAACATAAAACAGCCTTCAACGACGCCCTTTCATTCTACTTAGCAGCCTGAGACGTTTTAGCGAAGGCAAAATTATGAAAAGAAGGCAGAATATTCCCTAATATTCCCAAATTTCTAGTAGCTTCTCACGATTACAACAATGGAGACAAAATAGTTCGTGTGGGACACTTCAGCTTCGGCTACCTAGCCTAGCTGGCTAACTAGAAGAGGCAAACAAAGCTGATGTGTGTTAAATATGCGCAAAGAGACAGGATATCGGATGAATAGTGATATGGGTGAAAGAGTGCACCTACCGCGTTCATTTCAGCCCTCTTTATTCTCGCTCGTTCCGGCGGTGATGTTTTTGGCTTTAGCCAGCTAGCAGAAACCTGGTTTCTCTCCGCACTTTCCGTCGTCCAGGCGGTGCTGAGTGAAGGCATTCCACTGCTATGGACCACGGGGCTGTTTTAGCGGCTTTCCGACGCTAAAAAATGAAACGTTTCGCTCTTTCATTTACTGTACCTCGCCCCGAGCTAGTTCTTTACAGTTTCACGTCGCCATGTTCCCACTTTTAACTCATTCACGGGAAGAAACCATGTGAGCATTTTTAAAAGACCAATAATACTCCGTACTACTGCTCCATAGGGGGCGCTGTTGGGTGTGTTGATCTTTAGACGTTCAATGAACCCGTAATACATTTTACACAAAACCAGTGACGTGTACAGTATACTTTGAAAATATTTGGGGTTATTTTTAATGTACTTTACATAAGTATTTACATACATATATTTAATTCTATTTTATACTACTTAATTATAATTACATCGATGTTGAATCCCACAATCTGTGTGTGTATATTAAATTACATTATTTGGTAATAATATAATTATTCTTAATTTTCATTTTTAAACTCTTCATTCATATGTATTTTTTTACTTTTTGACCACTAAATGTAAACAATTGAACCATTAAGTTGAATGATTTCATATAAAAATTGTACCTATTTGGACACAAGACCTCATTTGGGTGATCTGTAGGAGGATCTGTGACCCAAAACAATTGAAAGACCTGAGGATTACAGAAACACCACTCATGATGTGTCTAGAAGCACAAGGAGAAAAGGACCTGAATCTGATGTATAGTTACCCATTTCTTATTATATGTGCTCAGATCTGGCATATACTGCTATTATCCAGTGCATTCAGTCTAGTCAGTGTCTAGTGTAAGAAACGAGCCCATAGAAATCTGCCGCCTCAAACTTGATTTATGACATTTTAGGGTGAGGGTCAGCACATCATAACCACACTCACGCTTAGGCTATATGGCCTGACCATGGCCCACAGGAATAAGGTGGTAACATCAAAAGGTTTCATGCATTATAATTTGGCATAATACGAATGATCATAACAATAATAAGTAGTAGTTACATGTACGAGATATACTCCAGGGCAACCACTGCGAAAACAAAGTGCAATATTTATCTTAGTTTGTTTATAGGCGTGACATACATTGTCTGACTCTGATGCTTCATGTCTATCTGAATATTTTGTGTCCGTCTGTACCTGTTGTCCAACGTGCTCCTGCCTTTTATGTTTACATTTTCACACTCAAAAAAAGCAGAACAAAAATCAGTTTGAACAAAAGCAGTTTCGAACAGTTGTGCACTCTTTGTTGTACAGTATGAGACAATCCATTTAGGTCTATTTATATTAGGGAATTATAATAATCTATACGGAATAATAAGAAGACAGTCGGCTCACATTCAGTACTGTCAGACCACAGTGAACAGCAGAGGTCAACACCCCTCCCCCCTTTTTTGTTTTTTGACCTCACATACATGGCGTTCTCGTCGGTGCTCAGCGTGTCACAAGAGGGACCCTCCTTATGAATACGTCATTTCCTCGGGGTTCTCGAAGACGTGGGTCACGTGATGCGGGTTTAGCGCTCCGCTTCTCGGACTACTTTATTTTTTTATTTATTTTTGGGGCCCAAAACGACGCTATCATGGCAAACGCGTTGGGCGCATCGAATGCTTTGTACTGTGGCTTTCTTGATGAGCGTCCGGTGCCGCTGTGGCGTGAGATTTCTCTTCGACAGGGAGAGGAAAAAAGCGCTGTTCTCGGCGGCCGAGGGGGGAAGAGTGTCACGTGACCCCCACGCGACTCCACGGCCGCTCGGTAAAGATGGCCGCGGCTGGTTAGAAAAACAAGCGGAGAGCAGAGAGACCTCCTCCCGAACGGCCGCGCGCTGAGAGGGGCGTCAGCACGAGCAGTAAGCACACCAGCTATTGTCTTATTTCATTAAAATATCGTCCGTTCTCTCATACGTCTGTTTTGTGTTTATTTTTTACCCAGTGTGCTGTATATTTTGTTCGTTTTTGTAACACCCCTACCCGCGTCGCCCGTTTTGGCCGTTGCGTGGGTGACGGAGCGCGAGAGGAGAAGTGTGCTAAAACGATTAGCCACACACGGCTATCCGCCGTTATTTTTGCGAAGGAGTGGCGAGCCAACGACCTCAAAGCTGTAAATGTCGCAGACAAATTGTTTACCACGTCTCGTTGACATTTTTAACAGTCGTTTGTGTTTTTCCTGGCTCCCAAAGTTTCAGTGCTGGAAGTCGTGAGTCAAGATTATCGCTAGCGTGCTAGTAAGCCAACTTAGCGCAAACAGTTCCGTCAGACATGGACGTTACGGCGCACTTTTTGTTTTGTTTTGTTTTTGTCAAGTAAATGGTCTTTTTCTGACAAAGACTGAGGTATAATAAATAAAAGTAAACGAGTTATGTTTTTAAATGTGTTCAGGGTGCATGGAGCTACGATATTTGTCTGTAAAACGGTTAAACCGGGTGGGCAAATAAGGTTCTCTGCGAAACGAAAGTGTTTTGTTTGTGTCGGGTAGCTAACATGTACCTCGTTAACATTAGTAGTGTCGTTAGCTGCGCACCACCAAGTGTTTTTTTATGAAGTAGTATAGACGTGAACGAGTAATTGTGGTTTTGTTGGCCCTCTGTTTTAGTGCATTAATATTGTATACGGCTCTGTAGCCGGTTGCCTTTTTCGGTTTGTCAAAGAGCAACGTCAGACCGGGAAGTAGTAGTTAGCAAGGCTAGCCGAACATGTTTCCTTAACACGTGTATCCGTATTGTCTCCGTAGTTTATATGGCATGATTTTCATAATTACATCAACATTCATTGTGTTGAAACAGGTATAATTAAAAGTACGTTTAGTACAGTAAGCGTACAGTAACATATGCGTGGAAAAGTTACGTCCAGACATGACAAACAAAAGCTATGTGTATTTGCTAATACTTTGTATGTGATGACATTTGTGTGACTGCTGGCACAGTTTATGTCTATCTAATATATTGTTTATTTTAAAGACCATACCTTTGTAAGCCGATCAGTAGACATATAAGCATTTTTAGTGGCTTTCCGTTTAAGTGTCTTCACGCAGAGTAAAAGGTGCATTGTCCATCAAGGTGTGTTCTTACAAGGTAGAGTGTGGGAATCATTTTTGTAGTTTAATATTGCAGTGCTTTAAATATGTTTTCAGACAATGGATCCAGGACAGGATTTACTCCTTGCAGCCCTTAGTGAGAGTGGAATCTGCCCAAATGACCTTTTTGACATTGAATCTCAGGACAGTGTCCAGTCCCTTGCCACGCAACAGGTAAGGTCTCTGAATACCGCATATGGTTAGTAAGTAATCATGAGATTGACACGTGACATTCTTCTGCATAAAATTGTTGATGTAAATATTACTTTACATGTGATTTTTTTTAAATGTTTGAAAATGTTTTCTGAAACAATGACTTCCTTTAAGTGTTTGAGTATAAGCCTCTATCCCTTTTCCTTTCCCTTCCTTAGTCAGTCTCAAAAAATACTCTTGACATTGGCCTGGGCAGTGAGGCAGCTGGAATTCTTAGAATAGAACCTACTGTGCCACCTTCACCTGCTGTCACAATCCGGGTAAGTTCTTTATGTTGCTTTAAATGATCTAAACCTAAGCTTACTGCCTTTGCCTAACCTAAATTATAATTAAAATTATTTATCTACATTTACCTTTATATTACCAGTGTCTTAAAAATTAAGGGGCATATTTTAGGGGATTTTAAATATAAGGGGCATTTAACAACTCTAATACACAGAGATAATTCTGTTTGCTCTGTAGTTTCTATATAGATTCTGTTCACATTTTTCAGACATTTTTTAAATAAAATTAAACTAATATGTAATCTTTTTTTTGTGAATTCTGAAGCAGAAGCCTCAACCCTCAACCACCACATTTGTCTTAAATCAGCTCAATCAGTTGCCATCACTGGGAACCATAGTTGTCACCAAACCATCAGCTGGGACCACCTCCAGGCAGACCATCACAGTAACAAAGGTGGTGCAAACAACATCTACAGCCCAACGGAGCTCCTCCGCAACCTCACCTACTCCCACAGTTTGCAGTGTGGTCCCGTCAAACCAGGAGCAGGTCAAACTAAAAGACCTTCTCAAGACCGGCAACCTGAAGACAAACAGCCTTGGAGAACTTATGAAGTTGAAACCTCCACCTGATATAGCTCAACCTGTTGCTACAGCTACAGGCACAAGTGAGTCCCAAGTTGTCAGCAATCTAGATGTTATTTTCTGCTGTGTATTACTGATCACATATGTGGAGTGCTGTCATACTTATTTTTGTCTGCCCAAACCGAATAAGCTTGTGTATGGTATTCAGAGACCCAGAATGTCTACATTTTAATACTTCAGAAGTCTTCCCAAAAATCTAATTTGATGTTATTTTTGTATCATTTATTTTTGTTTTGTATGTACTAGTATGTATTAGTTCCGCTTTTGGCGATCACATGTAAAATAAGTTGTAAAATCATAAAAACGCATCGTCCTGAACTGTAAGTTCAAATGAATCGATATATTGCCCACCTCTAATATGTGTGTGTGTGTAATGTATTTGTAAGTGCAGGCAAACCTTTGTTTCAGTATTTGATTTGTCCCTCAACAGTGATATCGCATATTGAAATTAATGCTTCATATTGTACAAATATTAAGACCAGTTATATTGCTGGTTTAATGATGCTTTTGATTTTTTAGTAATTTGTGCCACTATCATAAATTGTTTGCTGTGTTACCCACTCTCAGGAGATTTATGAATTATATATGAATGCCCCCAGAGGTCTTTTGTTTATATGAAAACACTTCTTAGGGTTTTTTCTGTTCTCATTTAATAGTTCATAAGTTTCTAATGGTTTGGGTTTGAAAATTCTATTGTACTACTTGGACATTTTGAACATTGAATGCATTTTTATTAGCAAAGAAATGAACAATTTATAGCCCGACTCTTTTGGAAATTCAACTTCTGTTTAACATGAACTTACAGTGCTCTCCCCTTTCAGAGATTATTTTGGTCTCCACAAAGATGATGAATAAACCAGGTATGGGTAGGGTTTAAATGAAAATTCAATAAAAAAGGTGTTTGCACAGGTGAAGCTTTAGTGGGGATTGTTCTTTGTGGTGCTTGTTCACATGTGAAAATAATTTGTTTTTGCCGTTTCATTTCTGCATTACTCTTTAAATCTTACAGCGGAGATAAACAATGGCGTGAAGAAAGAGGTCTCAAGCAAAGATGTTGCCAGAATCTGGGTCAATGATGAAATAAAAATGCGGAGCTTTTCACCTGTAAATGTAAGCCTTTTTAAATTAAATGTATGTATCTAACCATCATACTTGGTATGGAGCTTTGATAAATGCAATCGTTTGTATATTATTTTAGAAATTACCGATAATGAAGGAGGAAGAGGAACCAGAGGAGGAAGAAGAGGAGGAACTGGGACATGCAGAGACCTATGCAGAATACATGCCAATGAAATGTATGTATGCTAGGGATAGCACATGAAGATATCCTGAATTAATATGTATTTTTCATTAAATTAGATAATGTGGGTGGCACAGCTTTAGGCATCTGTCTGTGAGTGGGCTAAGTGTTGCATGCTTCTGAACGATTGTGTTAAATTGGTTTTCATCTTGTTTAAAATCGTTGCTGATGGTTGTCATTCACCTCGTAGTGAAGATAGGAGAGCGGCATCCTGACCCTGTGGTCGAAACCAGCTCCCTATCAAGCGTCAACCCACCCAATGTGTGGTACAGATTTTCCATTCCAGAGGAGACCATTGACAGGGGCTGGCTGTCTGCTCTTCAGCTTGAGGCCATCACATATGCTTCTCAGGTTTGTGATCATTAACTCCTGCATAATTGAAGGAATTACTAGTGCTTCAAATGCCTTTGTGGTGGCCATGAACAGGTCACCATCTTATAAAACTGCTACAGAACTGCCCATTACATATTTTAAATGGTCATGAATTGCTTTGGTTTTACAGCAACACGAGACATTCCTTCCAAATGGAGACAGAGCAGCCTACTTGATTGGTGATGGTGCTGGTGTTGGAAAGGGAAGAACCATTGCTGGGATCATATATGAGAATTACCTCCTTGGCAGGAAAAGATCTCTCTGGTACAGTAATGCTTTTATTGTCTTTACTTGTCTTGTTGGAAAGTTTTTCCTTGGTACTCAACTGTTAATTCTGTCTCCAGGTTTAGTGTCTCAAATGATTTGAAATATGATGCAGAGAGAGACTTGAGAGACATTGGTGCAAAGAACATTCAGGTCCATTCATTGAACAAGGTACTGACAGTGTGAGCATGTTACCTTTTACACTGGTTTGTATTTGATTTGAGGCTAAAATATTTTCGCTCTCTCCTTTAGTTCAAATATGGAAAAATTTCATCCAAACACAATGGAAGTGTGAAAAAAGGTGTAATTTTTGCCACATACTCCTCCCTGATTGGAGAGAGCCAGTCTGGTGGAAAATACAAAACGAGATTCAAGCAGCTGCTTCACTGGTGTGGGGATGACTTTGATGGTGTGGTATCCTTTCTATTTGATGGTTTTCCATTGTTAAGACATTGGTTTGTTCATAGAACTCAGAGTAAGAGAAAACATGCTGAAGTTGTTTCATAAGCTGTTCCAAGTTTGTTTCCTTTAACCAAACCAATTAGATAGTCTTTGATGAGTGTCACAAGGCAAAAAATGTTTGTCCTATTGGGTCTTCAAAACCAACCAAGACTGGACTGGCGGTTCTTGAACTCCAGAACAAACTGCCAAAAGCACGGGTGGTGTATGCCAGTGCTACAGGTGTGTGAGCAATGAATGGCTTGTTTCTTTGAACATAAGTTTTTTGTCTTCAGCTCTCTTGGCTTTTCTCATTTTATTTATTTTTCGTAGGAGCGTCTGAACCTAGGAATATGGCTTACATGAATCGTCTTGGCATTTGGGGAGATGGAACACCTTTTAAAGAGTTTACCAATTTCATTCAAGCTGTCGAAAGAAGGTTGGTCGACTTTTATGAAACCTCCCTTTTTATTTATTTATTTTCCTCCAGAGCAATGTCCAGAGGTTTTCTTCGACTGTTCTCAGTATCTGCAATTCATGCTGCTTTGTTAGAGCCTTTTCCCTTTTTGCTGATTTATTGTAGAGGTGTTGGTGCCATGGAAATTGTTGCCATGGATATGAAATTGAGAGGCATGTATATTGCTCGTCAGTTGAGCTTCCAAGGCGTGACCTTTAAGATTGATGAAGTTCCTTTGACACAAAATTACATCAAGATGTATAACAAGTCAGTTCGTCTGGTATGTATTTATGTGTACTTGACTGTGTCTTCACTGACACTTTTCATAAAGCAGTCAGTGGTTTACATACACTTTCGGTTTGATGCAAGTCAGTGAAAATTTTCATATCTCTTGTTTTCAAACTTATAGTGGGTGAGTGCTAGAGAGAAGTTTCAGCAAGCGGCCAACTTGATGGATGCTGAACAGCGCATGAAAAAATCGATGTGGGGACAGTTCTGGTCTGCGCACCAAAGGTTCTTCAAGTACTTATGCATCGCTTCCAAAGTTCGGAGAGTGGTGCAGCTCGCCAGAGAGGAGGTCAAGAACGGAAAGGTCAGATTAGATATTTTATCCGTATTTTTTTGATTGAGCCATAATTGATATAGAATATATCCAGTGTGTGCTTGCTTATTTATTTATTTATTTTTAAATTCAAGTGTGTCGTCATTGGCCTGCAATCAACGGGTGAGGCTCGAACACTTGAAGCATTGGAGGAAGGCGGTGGCGAGCTGAATGACTTTGTCTCCACTGCAAAGTGAGGATAGAATTTCTTCTTCTAAATCTTCCAGTCTTAATTCAGAAAAAAATTACCTCTTACATTCTCTGGTCATTTAATTGTGATTGAGGAAAATTCCTTTTGGGGAAATGTTTACAGGTCTTGTGTTTCATGATCTAGTATGGTCTGCTTTGTCTGGTTGCTTGATTTGAAAGTGATCAAATGCATTCCTACATCTGGCATTTTCCTAAAGCCTTGGTTACACTAATTAACTATCAGCTTCTTATAAAATCTAAAAAATTTAGGAAAATTTTGTACTGGGACTTTCAGAATGATTTTTGCAGTTTACTTGGTAATCAACCATATTTGTTAATCTGGGCATCAATATTTGGCAGTCATAATATTCATATTTGTAGCTTCATATTTACAGTTTAGCATGCACTACATGGTTTTGTGTTGCCTTATGGGCTAGACTTTATACAAAAACAACAATGGCTGCATATTGAAATATTAGGCCAAAGTACTGTCACCCTGCATATCTTTAATGTACTGGAAAAAAATTGCCACATGCTGCATATTAAATCCTGTTGGAAACAGTTTTCTAGCAGTGTGTAGTACGCTATTTCAGGAAACTTAGAATGTAGATTCTGCAAGTACATTGTGTACATTCATACGTATCATAGTTTACATGTGCATTTACGTATAAAAGACGTGTCCATATTTTGTTGATTGTGTAGTGTACATTTTATACTCAACTGTTGGTATAGGTTTTTTTATTCTGTTTTTTAATATTTGCTGCTCTTACCTTTGTACTGTCCACTTTCTGCTGTTACAGTGCGAATTTCCCACTTGTGCGACTAAAAGATTTCTTATTTTATATTAGAAATGCTGACATGTTCTTTTTGAATCGCTGGAATTACAATTTCAGTATTTATGGTAATAAGTTTGAATGAGGTTTGTATTTTGTTCTTAAGGGGAGTCTTGCAGTCACTGGTGGAGAAGCACTTCCCTGCTCCAGATAGGCAGAAACTGTTCAGCTTGCTGGGTATCGACTTGTCTGCAAAGAAAACGCCGTCACCAGCAGAAACGAAAACAGAGCAGAAAGGCACAAAGCGCAAAGGTACCTCTGACAAGCACGCATACGTACAATGACGCTTACAGTTGATCAAATAGCGTGTATTTTAAAACAAAGTAAAAGGTTAAGTTTTCAGTTTTGCTTTTTGTGTGGTGGTCTCCTCCCTAATCCTAAATGCATTTACAGGTCCAGAGGTTAAAAAGGGAGTGAAGAAGGCACGTAAATCTGGAGGCCTTTCAGGCAGCAGCTCTGATGAGAGCAATTCTGAAGATTCTGATGAGGATGCTGAAAGTGATGACAGCTTTAATTCAGCCAGCTCAGGAGATGATGAAGATGACTTCAACCCCTTCAAGGACGATTCCAGTGAAGATGAGGAAGATGGTTAGAATTTGTGAATAGGTCTCCTGCTAAAAAGCACCCATCTGTTGTTTGCTGAGCTTTCTGCAGAATAGTAATTTTCGTGCTTTTTATTTCAGATCCCTGGCTAATTCGCAAAGACTCTAAGAAGAGCAAAGAAAAGAACAAGAAGAAAAAGAAAAAGAGCATAGACCCAGATTCAATTCAAAGTGCCTTGTTAGCCTCTGGACTTGGTTCGACCAGGCCTGCTTTCACAACGCCTGTTCTAAAATCGACATCCAACAACACCGTGACTGCTGGTAGGTGGTCAGAAATGTTGTGTACTCACTGCACTAAAAGTTGTTTGCTGGAAAGCCTTTCTTTTTGTGGTATGTTCTATATAACCGAGTTTACAAATGGACCATCTTTGAATCACATCTGCATTCTTCTTATAGCTAAAAGTGAACCAGAGGAGAGTAGTTGTGTTACCAGCCATGATGCAGTGGAAGATGCCCAGCAGATGAAGAGAGAACTGCTGGAACAACTGGAGAAGCTGGCTGAGGATTTGCCTCCTAACACACTAGACGAGCTTATTGATGAATTAGGAGGGCCTGAAAATGTAGCAGAGGTATGTTTTGACCTGTTTGTTGGTTATAGTCCACTTAACTATTCCCACAAGTTATCCAGCATTTGGTGTGTCTCCTGCATTCCTCCTGTTGATTGACTGATGTTTTTAGATGACTGGACGGAAAGGTAGAGTAGTCAGCAATGACGATGGAAGTATTTCTTATGAATCAAGATCAGAACTGGATGTTCCTGTTGAAATCCTAAACCTCACAGAGAAACAGAGGTTCATGGATGGAGAAAAGGTTGTCTTTATTTTTTTCTTAATTTTTTCCACTTTGTGTGAAATTATGAATTTAGCTAAAACTGTTTGTTCTCCTTTTCTCCATATAGAACATTGCTATAATCTCTGAAGCAGCCAGCTCTGGTATTTCACTACAAGCAGACCGTAGAGTAAAAAACCAAAGGAGGAGGGTGCACATGACTTTAGAGCTGCCATGGAGTGCAGACAGGGCTATTCAACAATTTGGTAGGTGTTTTGAAATCTGGATGCCCGTTGATGAGAATTGGAGTTAATACTTGTTAAATATCTACATACATGCTTGCATTTTAGCATACCATAAATAATGAAGCATGTTCCTTTTTTAACACAACTTATTACATTTCTCACCATGTATGCTCATAGGCAGAACACACAGATCGAACCAGGTCACTGCACCTGAATACGTTTTCCTCATCTCAGAGCTTGCTGGAGAACAAAGATTTGCCTCTATTGTTGCCAAAAGATTAGAGAGCCTGGTGGGTAAAAAATCTTTTTTATAATTGCAAATAAGAAATCATGTTGTACATAAACACATTTTTATATATCTGCAAATTCACAGGGTGCTCTCACCCATGGAGACCGAAGAGCTACAGAGACTAGAGATCTCAGTCGGTTCAACTTCGACAATAAAGTAAGACCCCTTTCCTTTTAAGAATTTATAGACATGAGCTGAGCATAGGCTAAAATTTTGCTTTTTATTTAATAGTATGGCAGAAATGCTCTAGAAATCGTTATGAAGTCCATTGTCAATTTGGATTCCCCATTGGTCTCACCACCTTGTGAGTTTGAAGGTGATTTCTTTAAAGGTAAGTTGTTGTGGTTTTTCTTTCAATTTTAAGTGTGTACACACACCAAGCAGTGCTTCAGTATATCACGTTACACACCCAAATTGTACAGTGTGTAGTCTGACCATAAACCTTGATATCCACAGAAATCCGCAATGGTTTAATTGGTGTGGGATTAATCAATGTGGAAGACAGATCTGGTGTCCTCTCGCTGGATAAAGGTATGATATTGTTTCATTTGTTTAAAGTACTGTACTGTTCTTTATGCAAGAGACATTCAATCTCACACACACAGTTTAATGATTTATCTACTGGCGGTACATCTTTTAGATTACAACAATATTGGAAAATTCCTGAACCGGATTCTTGGTATGGAGGTCCAGCAGCAGAATGCCCTCTTCCAGTACTTCTCAGACACTCTGAATGCTGTGGTTCTGAATGCCAAAAAGAACGGAAGATATGACATGGGCATTTTGGGTAAAATACGTTTTTCATGTGACTTGTCAGTGAGTACTGTGCTGTAAGTTTGTAGATTACTTGATTCTGTTTAAAATCTGTTTTGCAGATTTGGGCTCTGGAGACGAGAAGGTTAAAAAGACTAATGTTAAGAAGTTTTTGACGCCAGGATATTCCACATCAGGACACGTTGAGCTTTACACGGTATATACACAGGCATTTTCCACCCAACTTTGTTGAAAAATGTTACAGATCATGTACATCTTACTGTTTTCAGCAGGGTTTAAACTGTGCAACTTTGTTGCTTTGTACAAACATTTGGGATTATCTTTTGTGTGTGTTTTTGTACTTCAGGTGAGCGTAGAGAGAGGCATGTCATGGGAAGATGCGACACACGTTTGGGCAGAACAGGATGGCCCAGACGATGGTTTCTATGTGCAGGTAAGCATATTAAATCTTTCTATGCATTCAGAAAAACGTAACTGTAGATCATAGTTCCGAGCTGAAGATTGTTTGAATTTATTGACTAGGTACGGAATAACAAGAAGATAGCAATCATGGTAAAAGAGGTCAACACGAAAAAGAGGCTCTTCATGGTGTACAGACCAAACACAGGAAAACAGCTCAAACTGGAGGCATTCGCAGACATCCGGAAGAGATGTAAAAAGGTTATTCTTTTCTGTAGATTCAAATAATTGGATCTTCTGGACTTGGCATATTGGAGCTTACTGAAACCCATGGTTGACTTTGACTTTGTAACTTTGTCTGAAACAGGTCCTTTCAGATGATGCAAAGCAGTACTGGACTGATCAGTACAAGTCTTCAGCTGACATTTGCTCTCATGCCTATTGGTGAGTGTTTAATGTTTTCAATCGGTGTATCTTCAAAACTAACCATAGTAATGAACGGTATTCAGCAACATGCAGCATTAATGTTTTGTTGCTGACAGGCGTGGGAACTGCAAGAAGGCTTCAGTGGGACTACAATGTGAGATCGGGCTGCGCTGCAGGATGTACTATGTCCTCTGTGGCTCTGTCCTCAGCGTGTGGACCAAGGTGGAGGGAGTCTTGGCATCAGTCAGCGGAAGCAATGTGAAAATGCAGATTGTTCGTTTGAGAACAGAGGATGGGCAGCGAATAGTAGGTGAGGTTACAAGAATAGTACTCGGAGCACACTGCTTAAGTGCTTGTTCTGTGTCCCTTGAGTGAATGTTGACCTTTTTGCTGTGTTTTTTCCAGGCCTAATCATTCCAGCAAACTGTGTAGCTCCCCTGACCAACATCCTGTCCTCGTCAGACCAATCTCAGCAACTGGCAGTGCAGCAGCAGCAGATGTGGCAGCAACTGCACCCACAGAGCATCAGTCACACGGCCAACACCTAGCACGGCTCCTGGGCCCTGAGCAGACACAGGACTTCGGATCTGCATCACAAGCCAGCCTCCTCTCCTCTTCCTCCCTCCTGGCATGTAACAAGGAAGAATGCCCTTGAGTGGCATTTAATAATTCAGGGTTCATGTCCAAAGACGGCCCAATCCCAAAAGAGGCTTGCTGGACTACAGACTCAAGCTAGAAGGCCTCAGAGGTTGAAGAGGACGCTTTGGGAGAAGGGGAGATATTGGTTCAGGCTGCGCTGCCTTTTTTAGGGCTTTCTACCGCCAGTCTGCCTGCCTGTGTTCACCACACATGTTGTGTAAAGCGGGCTGCAATGTCACCCATAATTTGTTTGCACAGGTCAGCACTCAGGGGTAAAACCATCAGTTCTTTCCCCTCGTAAAATGTAACGCATGCTTTGCCTTATGTTTGGACTGTGTACCCACCCTGTGCTGGTTGATCACCCAAAGGGGTATTCATCATTTTTACATTAAAACTTTATCCCCAGTTGCTGTTTTGTTTCAGGTGACTTGGATCAATGTATTTTGTTGCCTTGGAGGTGGTAAAGAAATGCAAATCTGCTTTCTTGAGACACAGGTTCGAACTTTGAGGCTCTACCTTTATTCGATTCCAGAACTCATGTCCACAGGCATTAAATAGCTTGCCTTCAGTTGTAGTTGCAGGCTAACTATAGGTTTTTTTTTTTTTAAACCTTGACCACCTTTGCCAAAACAGTTACAAAAGTACACAGCCACTCAGGTGGCTGGAGCTGCAGAGCTGTTGTCAGTCAGCGCCAGAGCTAGACTGGTCAAATCCCAGAGGAAACATTTCTGCATTGTAAACCACCTCTTAATGCACTTCACTCCTCAAGATCAGTTACACACTCAAAGTTTAACACCTTTTGGTCCCAAAATTGTTGAATATCCCTGCAGTTACACTCCAAAGGAATGTGCTGGCTTACCAGTGGCTGACAAATCAGAATGCCCTCCCCTGAAGACTTCTCGACTTGTGATATCAGGAGCTGTCATGTTGCATGATGTAAACAATTACTAGGATTTTTGTTTTATCTGTTCAGAAAGGAACGAAGTCGGTGTCGGAGAGGATTAGTTTTTATATATATATTTCAGTCCATTTTCCTGCTTTGCTGTTTAGTTTAGTATGTATTTAAAGAAGGTGTTGACAGAATACGGCAAGGTTACAAACTGGAATATGCTCTGCTCAGTGTTGCAGAGCTTTTGGTTTCTGCATTTCCCATTTCTTTCTTTTTCTCAAACATTTAATGTACCCTGGGCTGAAAGGCTACAAAGCCCCCCACCCCACCTCGTTTTTTTGCTGTAAATGTTGACAGGGTAGGTGCAAATGCTAGGTTTCCTCATTACTATATCTGTGTATAGTTGCATATCTAAAGTCATGTTTTTGCTTAAGATATAGATGTTGAAACACTTTAAGGACAATGTCATTTCATCCTTGCACGAGTTGCACTACTGATGGATCTGTTGTACAAAGAAATTGAACTGAGTGCAAGATCTCTACCTCTTGCATATGACCAATAAATCTTGTGGTTAACTTAATCTGCAGTGATTTCTGACCTGAGATTTTTATATTGACTACTACTGTGGAACGTTGTGAGGTGTGATTGTTCAAAGTAGCTCCATTCAGAAGTGCTGTTCCTGGACCAAGTTCTTTTAGACCACACAGTGATGTGTTCCTAGATCTACTGTCCTATTTTCAAATGCTTTGTGAATAACACACTTATGACCCTCAAACTGTAGATATACTGATCTAAGATCAGATGTATTAATTAAAACTGTTACTAAAAAGGGTGTATCCTTGATAAGGGCCTGTATTTATGACGTTCCAGTAATGTAAAGAACTGGAGGCATTTCACAAAGCAGGATTGTTCTGCGTTAAGGATAGTTGAACATTTCAGTTCTATCTTGCAGTTGCAAAAAAATGACTGCATGTCTTAGGTGTCACTTTCCCTTTTTGTAGGTATTGAATTTAGATTACAAACTACTACAATTTAAAATGTATGTGTAATCATATACATACAAAATTTTACATTTATATTGGATAGATTGATGCATAGCAAACAGTGGCTTAAATGCATTAATATGGCTGGAAATAGTAAGTTTTTTAAACAAAATTGTTCGAGACCAAACGACCTTTTTGCTTGCACAGAGGAAAGGCCCGGTCTGCCCAATGGCCAGTCCACTGCTTTTTACCATCTGACCTGAGACAAACTTTCTGAAGGGCCACAGCTGAAGTCCTTTGTTCGCCATGCTGACCTCGTGGTTGTGTTCTAACACTGTAGCACTTTATACTTTTTAGTTCTCAATCCCAGACGACCAGCCAACCCTGATTATTTTTTTAAGAACTGAAGCTGAGAATACGAATAGTACCGTGGAGCCGATCAGAAGAATCACACTTCCACTCAAAATAGGTATATACTTTTTTTAACTTTAAGTCATCGACTCTTTTCTCACTAGTTAATCGGTTTCAACCTTTTCCTTCAGAAAAAGCAACCAGAGACGTGAAGTGAAAATGGGAAAATAGTCGTTATGTCGCCACTTTGGTTGGGCGGTCTTGGTTTTCTTTATTTTGATTCAATAAATGCATTCCTCTAAAAAAATAAATAAAAGCTTATTTTTTAAAGAAGTGAAGGTATCCTTAAATGGTGTGAGTTATTAAACTTAGTTACTGTTGGTGTTTTAGTGTATTTCTGTTTGTGTCTGTGAGTCTGTGTCTGTGCTGTGATGGACTGGTTGTGGGTGTCAGTATAACTGACGGCCATATTTGCCGGTGCTGCTCCGCCGTAAACAAAAAAAGTGTGTGGCGGCGGACGCTCCGCTGGGTTTCGGGACGTGTTTCTCCCGTGATTTAAGATGTCTTTGGGTATGTCTTACAAGCCGAACCCCCACCAGCACGCTGCGGGAACTTCGGGGAATCCAGGTGAGCGAAAAAAGAGCGAGAAAGTGCTCCGTCTCCGTGTGGTTTGTGTCGAGTGTTAAAATGTTGTGGCTGCAGGAGGAACGGGGATACCTGCGGAGAAAAAAACCCGCCGACTCCCGGCCCGGTCAGACAGCTAAAGGGTCAGATCCGGAGAGCAGCCCGCCATTATTACCACTGCAAAAATAGCCGCTCTCTGCCTCGCCCCGAGAAAAAAGGCGAGCGAGTGGCGGGTCTGGCGGTGTCGTTCCGTGAGTCCGTGTCATCAGTCGGCCCAGTAGGTTTGGGTGGAGGCCGCTACAGTCTGATAAAAAAATGTCCTTTTGGCTGCTAAGATCAGCGCCGCTCCGTTTCCTCCATGAGAGAGTCTCTCCAGGGCGGCTGATTGATCGGATCTGAATGGGGCTTTTTTATTTTTGTTTCTCTTTGAGCACATCTAGCGGCCGAGAGAGGTACTCTACCCCACGGCCACGTTTGGCTGCAGTACCGCTCTCGGCCGCTAGATGTCCACACGGAGCAGTGTGCGATTTGGGACGCGGCCGCTGGGTGCAGTACCACTTTATGCCACTAGATGGGTGCATTATCGCTCTCTGCCAGTAGTTGTGCTTGGTTATGAGTGTGTAATTTGGGGGACTAATGCTCAAATTCGTTATTTATTCACAGTTATAGTTTAAAAATCGCGAAAAAATAACTTCAAATTGTTTTATTGTGGATTTTGGCTTACAATCTTTTAAATAATATATTAGAATTAAATATATTACCAAATATGAAAAATAAAACGAAAAATATCTCAGTTAAATACCATGATGATAAACATACACACATAAGGTAAAAAAAAAGCTTTTATTTTACATCATAGTGCCAGCTGAAGACACATGTTTAAAATAAATAAAATATCTTTGTGTTGTAGACATTGTCACGTCTGGTTCCATTCACCACCACAGTAAAGAAATACGAGTCGGTAAGATTCTTGATGAACCCTTTCTCATCAGAGCTCTATAAATCACAGAGTTTTTATTACTGATATGGTTTATAATATTTAATGTTCAGAATTTAAATTATTTAACAGCTTGTTGAACAGTGCTGCAATATCAGTGTATTTATCTTAAACTTAGAAGTCTAAAGTTCTTGCTTAATTTATATAACCTTGTATTACATTCCCTAAATTATTCCTTGCATGGAAGTTTCTTTTCATGATGCATATTCTCACAAAAAGCCAGTAATGGTTTCTGTCCATTTTAGCTGGAAACATTCCCTCGCCCTCTTCAAACATCTCAACGGTTCAGTCCTACAGGCCAATAATAAATGACTTTGGGCCGCCATCGCTGGGATTCTTACAGGTACACACTTTCAAAAGGCGGATCTTCTAAAAGTCTTTAGTAAAGGCTCTGGATAAAATGCTTTTATATAAAGGAAGTGTTTGCATATTAAAACAATTGTGTATCTACACAAATAATCCATATGTTCTCTAATTTCCTGAAATACAGGGCCCAAATGGAACCCAGCCCCCCCAGAGCAAATACGCGGAACTTCTCGCCATAATTGAAGAGCTTGGGAAGGAAATAAGGCCGACCTATGCTGGCAGTAAAAGTGCAATGGAACGCCTCAAAAGAGGTATTGTTGTTTTTGTTTATTATTATTATTATTATTATTATTATTATTATTACCACCAGTATTATTATCTTTACTGATTGTCATTTATGTTTTATACTGTCTGATTTGAACATGTCCTGTGTTTCGAAGGTATAATTCATGCCAGAGGACTTGTACGAGAGTGCTTGGCAGAGACTGAACGAAACGCAAGGTCTTGAATCCCTCTGCACTGAAGATCAGAGGGATTCTTTACTGAAGAGCAGAGGAATCCTCTTTTACAGGCGTGCTGCATGGCTTCCCCACAACACGGGGATGAAACAATCAAAATTAATGCTTTGAGTATTGTAGTTGAGTCGGAGGCATTCAATTAATGATTCAAGAGATTTTGAGTATTCCCATTTCAGTTTTTCTTCCTCTTATTATTAAGTTTCTTCCTCTTATCTCTCGTTGCTGCCTGAACCAAACCGTGTACCTCCAAATCCAAAGTAGCAACTTTACAGAAGAAGGAAAAACGGTCTTAACTTTTAAATGGAAAGTAACTTTTTTTTCAGTTAATTTTGGGCCATTTAGAATGGCCTATTCATCTTTTACCACAGTGTAAAGGGCAGGAGATATTTTCAGATGCCTCAAATGAAAAACAAAATGGACGTACAAGGTTTTGTTCTGGTGGCAAAATACAGTGCCACATAGAATCTTTAAAAACAAGCAAAACTGCATGTGACTGAAACAGATGGACCAGAGTTTCAAAGTGCATGGAGATCCCGTCTGTCTTCAGAGTGACTGGTCCCCTTTTTTGTTTTCTATTTGAAATTTACTGAGGCCAATCATAGTAATACCATTATTTTAGTCTCTGTTATTTATTACCTTGTGTAATAAAATGTATTTTCATGTAAAAAATGTCACTTTTTGGAATTTTGTATAAATGTCAATAAATGACATTTGTTGTGTACAAGTGTTTTGCTTGTCTATTGTAACGATACGGGACAGTTTAGAATGGCTTGAATATATAGATTTGGATTCTGTGTTTCTGCAGGCAGTTTGTAAATTTAATTTATTGCATGGAAAATCGCCTGCTATGACTGATTTCTCTAAATAAATAATGGGACACAACAAAGCGACCAATCAGAACTACTGTTGTGCTCTTAAACGTGCCAAGCACGCACTTTTCCACCAATCAGCTCGTGGAACTCTGACTCGGCCATTCAGCTCGCACTTTTCAAAAAGCTCGACCAATCGTGTCACGCGGTGCATTGTGACGTTGTGACGGGCGGCGGGTGATGCTGCAGGAAAGAAGAGGCGCAGTATACAGATTCAGATCAGTGAATCGATTCTTTCCATCAGCCTGATTCAACGAATCAAGTGTCCCCAAAAGTCACAATGCAAATGTACAAAACTGATCATTACATACATGAACAAAACGTAAGTTTCAGGTTTATTGCTATATACAAACAACAATGGAACATCATAATTAATTTCCTGGACTCAGAGCCCCTCAACGTTTGCACAGAAGAATAAAAGTAGTCAAATGCTTTAATAGTGAGTAGTAAAATAATAAAGTACATAGACAAAGGGTGTTTAACATTTGCAAGGACGCCATGGTCTGCAGAGAAGAAAACGAAAGTGAATTAACACATGTCGTTCTGAACATACTATGATGTAATATTGGGTTTTTATGAGGTTAAATAGTAAAAATGAAATGTGTTATGTATTCGGAAGGAGGACGAAACTCACTCAACGGTGGTACGGTTAGATTGAGTTGGATTCTTTGAATCGGTTCAGTTGGTTTATTGAAAAGAGACGCTTCGTTGAGGAGTCGAGCATCGCTTGGTGCATTCGGGGGGGAAACGTCAAAATGGGAGAAGTGGCGATACAAGTTTACAAGTGAGTCCTCCTCCTTTCACTTCTAACACAAAATGTATGAGTTCTCGTGCCTTTTCAGTGCAGTAATTTTGTGGTTTAGGGCTGGGTCGCAATATCGAAAGGAGGCCTCAGTCTTATCATTTGTCTTATGTTTATACCTAACGTTAGCTACAAAGCTAAGACAATCGCGTTAGCCAGCTAGCTAGCGGTATTCGTAGCAACGTAGAATTTGCTCAGCCATGGAGATGCCAGCGCTTAGGAAGCTGAGGCTCACCTTCAGGCGAATAAATACTCTGTATGGATAACGACTGGCTAGCTTGCAAGCCTGCTTAGTCTGTGCATTCCGGCTGGCCAGCTGGTAAGTAAACGTCTTCAAACTGTGGAGTTTCTGAGTTAGCTTAGATAGGGAGAGGGAGCTCAGCTGTGTGGTCTTCCCACTACATCTGGCATCTGGGTTTAAAAGCTCAGTTTGATCATTCATTTATCATTTTGGTGCAAGGAGATACTATGCCTCTCCAGCAGCCTGTCTGCTGGTGTTGTGTTGCTACTGCAGGAGCAGTTGGTAGGTCTTCATTCTGCAGAGCTGAAGCATTATATGTCGTTAATTTATTCACTGGGTAGAAATAAAAGTACCCGTCCTCCTTGTTTTCATAACAGTATCTTTGATCTTGTGCCCTATGTACATTTCTTTCTTGACTGCGCTCTTTCTTTGCTCCACGTGAGTGTGCTGCCCTATTCTGATCTAGTTAGTCCTGGTAGAGCGTACCTGCTGCTTATTCTGCTTACTTTTGCTTTGTCCGACAGGTCTCAAATGCGTCCGTTTAGCCAGGCCGCTTAAGCATGTCCACAGATGACAGCATCTCTGAGGACGTGTCTAGCTCTGTGGCTCTGAGCCATGACCACATCAGTGCCAATGGTGGAAAGGAGAGTGAAGCCTCCATTGTCTCCTCTGAGGACACTGTGTCGGGCCAGGAGCGCCCTACTGCCCGACAAGTGCAGACCTTGGAGGGCCTCCTCCAGGCCGCTGAAGGGGCTGTCATAAGTCGACCTTCTGGCACACCAGCATGCAACATTTCCCACAAAATAAGGTCTGTTGTTCTTTGCATCTAGGGATGCCTTTGTTTTGTTGTTTTTTTGTCACTTGCAGCATTTCCCTTTCAGGCATGGTTGAGTATTGGGAAGAAAGGTTTTTGTTGTTCCCCTTATCACATGCTACAGGAATCTGTGTCTTCGCTCTGAGGAGGAGTTCAGCTCAGGGAGAAGCCTGCCCTTCATCAACCCCAGCTCTTTGGAGACACTTCGCGCTCTGGTGCATGAGATCCAGAGCAGCGGCGAGACTGACCCAGAGATCTGGAAGAACTGTGAGGTAAGCAGCATGTTGAGAGAGAGAAAAAAGAGCTTTTTGGCCCATTGCAGCTAGCAACCCAGGTGTCTGGGTCATCATCTGGGGCCTCCCCCAGGACTCCAGCTGACGGTAGCAGCAGCAGCATCCATGCTGACAGACAGCTGATCCCCCACGTGGACTCCACAAGTGAGATGATATTAAAATGTCACTTTGACTGTGATAAAGCGGCATGCCTTTTCAAAGCTCTAAAGCTTAAGTGTTATAAAGGTAATTGGTTTGGTGGAATAAACTTGCTTGTTGTGGAAGGCTGTTCTACCCTTTCAGAGACAGTAAGGCCAATTGTGCTCTTATGGAGTACCTGCGTAATTAAAAGAGTTGACGCAAGATTCTTGCCTCTGGTGTGACTAATATTCAAGCTTAAGCATAGTGTGTCAACTGTTGTTGTTAGCCTGGCAAAGGATGGCTGTGGAGACTCCAGGAACTGAACTCACCATATGTTAAAATGATCACATTTGTACAAAGTGATGTATCCTTATCAGGTTTCTCTTCTTCAAACAGGGTAGATGGCTACATCTCTTTCAGCTGGTGGAAAAGCAATACCAAGAACAAATTCTTGCTCAGCAAGATCAATATCAGTGCCAAATCCAGGTCAGTTAAAGAAAGAAGTGGAAAGATACCAAGTTTTGTAGTATATGTTTCACTGTGTTGTCTTTGTTCGAGTAGGATTCTCAGCCTTAGTTTTGGTGTATTAATGTTAGATTATTGTATACTGGCCCAATGCCTATGCGGGCAAAATGCTGTAGGCTTTCTTACCTCACTTTTCTAATTGTCTCAGAGTAAATTAAATGTGCTTAGTGCATTGCACTCTTGTTCCATAGCTCATCCAGGATGAGATTAAAGCGTTGGTGCAGCTACAGAACCGGCAAAGCGGTGCACAGACACACCCATCAGACCCGTGTCCACGTCCAACCAAGATTTTGGAGCCTTTGGTTGACCTAACAACCGAGAACCAGACTACCACCCCAGGCCCGGGACCTCTGTCCCCCCAGCCGCTCGCAATCAATCCACAGGAAAGTTCAGAGGAAGGGCTGGTGACTGTTCTGAGCAGCGGGTATGGGACGCTCTCTGCCTGGGAGGCTGGACTGGAAGCAGGGCAGCCCAGCGGGACCGAGGGGAAGGATGAGGTGCTACAGCCAGACAGCCAGATTGCTGCCTTCCACATTATACAGCCCGACTACAGCCTTCCACATTCCCCCATCTCTGTATTGAGTCTGCATGGGCAAGAACGTGTGCCAAGCAGAAATGTACCTCCTAGTGATGTATCTCACACATCTGCCTCAACTGTGCCAAGTCCCTCTGCTGAAAAGCAGAGACTGAACAGGTGGGTTTTTTCTCGCAGCAAGCCCAAAGTCTTGTCTTGCCAGTTTGCTAGGTGCACGCCTGCCATCTAAGTTTGCTTTGTAGGCATACACTTACTGACTGGATCCCATTTACTGACTGATTGCCTTAATCTGCACCACTCTACCCCATCCATGAGTGGGAAGGGACCACTTCTAACTAGTGGACCGTTCTCAACACAGAAGTGAGTAGTGGTGCATGGTAGTGTGTATTTCACTCGTACCATCAGATGCTATGTGTGAGAAGTTTATTTTTTTTAACGGTGTGTACATGGTGTGATCTTGCCGGTGATACACCTTGGAAGCAGACTCACTCATCTTTTCCGTAGAAGTTACTTGTTGGTCCTCCTCAGCAGAACCGCTTTAATTTGAATGTTTTTCTTATTTAGGTCTAAATGATCTGGAGAAAATATCTTAACACTCACACTACCCTGCCACCACTACACTGGAATAACCTCTGTTCTGAGAATGATCCGCCGGCTAAATATTTGGTCAGCAGTGGTCCTGTGGTGGACCTTTTCCATTAACAGAATGGGGTTGAAAATGTGTGCAGAGACAAATGGGCTGCAGTAATCGTCAATCTAAAATGAGGAGCAATATGTTGCATCAATTTAAAGAGAAGGTTTATTCCCGTTCTATTTTCCCTATACTTTTCTAGCCAACCACTGACCTCCTGGGCTCAGAAGCAGAAACACAGACATAGGAAAAGCAAACAGGCACAAAACAGATCACCCCAGATGGAGTGGAGGGAGGAGAGCAGGCCAGGTGGTTCTCCCAAGGAACATGAGGGCAGTATGGATGATGTAAGCACAGAATGCACCTTTTTAAGATGAGTCTTCTATTGCTTGTTTTCCAAATGTGTACCAACTGCAGGAGAGGTTAGTGCAGTTTCTTTCTGGTCATTTTGCTTTTTGACTATGAGCTGTAATGCCCTGATACTGTAGACAGTCTT
>JBBPDE010000034.1:10612212-10626565 GCA_037974605.1 Nannopetersius ansorgii | reverse complement strand
AATCATCTAAACAGGCAATTCATATTCAATTGCTTCCTAGTTCATAATAATTAATTGACAAAAAAAAAATTCTGGCCTGCTTTGTCTGTGTTTCTTTTTCGGGTTGGCCAGGACACAAACGTACATAAATCCTATCTACTCAAGGTCTCCCTGTAAATGGCAAAGTCAGTTTAAACTCATGCACATATAAATTGTTGAGACAAATTCCGTACGCAGGAAATCAATTAAATTCTGATTCTCTTACTGATACCTGGAGCGCCAAGTTAAGCAGTTTGTGTCTGTGTGTTCTAGTTCTGTGGTGTGTGAGATGGATTATACATAGGTTATATACAGTATGCTGCAGTAACTGTTGTAATATCTACCAGGTCAGCTTTGTTTCTGTATCATTTGCATGTGAATGTGCGTGATGACCCCACTCAGAGGACCCATCTAAATCTTCATTTTACTTCTGGTATGGTAGAAGCTGTAATAATGACTGGTTAAGTCACAACAGATTTTCTGTTCAAAATGAAATTATATTGAGTTGAAGCCCAGACTGAACGTTCACCTCCACTGGATTTAGGTGGTTGCACAAAGCACAAACTAGAGTGGATTCTTAATTCATTAGTTTGTTCATTCATTTTGTCATGGGTTCATTTTTATACATCAGTAATAACATGATGCAAAAGCAACTCATTTGTGAATCGACTTATAAATGAACATAAGCCAATTTCCAGGATCTGAATTTTTTTTAATCAGCAGAAAATACCGCATCAGTTATTCAGCACAGAAAAGGAAAAATCTGTTCTAGTCCTGTAACAGATCTCTTTATGGCTGGTACAGTATTAGCAGTTTGAGTATGCCTACTTGTGTGTATTCTAAATGAGTTAATGAAAACTGGCTTGTAATTGTAATATTTTGTGTCTTCATATCAGTGTCACAGATGGATTATTCACAACTTTTGCTTTCTCCAATTCCTACCCTTTACAATGTATCCTATGCTTTTATTAAATGTGCTTTCTGTGGGGACTTAGCTGGGAACCCTGGTCCCCAGAGTGACAGAATTCAGTTAATGATTATTTTTATGTAAAAATCTCAAACACAATAAATTGTTTTCTTTTAATGCCTTTCTCACCACTTGGTGCTATATATCTTAGGTGCTGGCTCTTGACCCCTCGGTGCATGTAAGGCAGTCGGATCGTACGTCAGGCTTCACTTCACCCTCACACTTCAGCAGCCCATCGCTCCATGCTCAGCCACGGCCCTGTACCAGCAGCGGTGCGCCCATCAGCCCGGATTCCATGGCCCTGCGCAGCCACACCGACACAGACTGCCTGTCCAATGCCAGCAGCCTTTCTGCCCAGCAAGGCCCAGCCCACAGCCCTACCTCCCCGACTTTACGCGCCGTTCCCCGGGCCAACAGTGAGGACGACGGCAGTCACACAGCTACGGTGACGCTGCGGGCCGCAGGCCACACCACTCTGCAGCAGTCTTCAAGCTCCAGGAAGCTGAAGACCTCAACCTCTCTGGAAGACCCAGTGGTTCTCTCATTGTAAGCATCATTCCTCTTACTTTCACAAACCTGTTTGCTTTTGTGTGTGGTGTACATTGCATACATCAAAAATATGCCTGTATATGTCTTTATCTTTACTACCAGCACTAATATTTTTATTTAGCAATTTGTGTTTTTATTCAACTAATATACTACCTTGCCTTAATGAGTGCACATTCATTATCAGCGAGTCAATCTGATACTGATAACTGGAGTTCATCAGTATAGGTGTCGGAGTGCTGTTTTTTTTTTTTCACTTGTGTATAATATCGATTACATTCCAGGAAACATGCAAAGTACACAACACAGTCTTATACATAGTATGCTACAGTAACTACTGTTTCTTCTTGGTTTGGCCTCCTCCTCCACCTAGGCTGAGGCAGAACCTGAGGGAAAAGCATGCACGGCACATAGCAGACCTTCGAGCATATTATGAGGCGGAGATTAGCTCACTAAAAGAAAAGCTGGACTTGGTCAATTTGCCCCTGGACATCGAGAAAAGCAACCAGATTCTTCTAGAAAGGTTGGAGCCCAGTAATAACAGTATCTAAACCTATATTCAGTGTAGGTAAGATGTGGAAAATATGTCCTTTTAGCAGTAGCCAACTGTATAAACTACTTACTACGTCTCTTGGTGACCGCTGATAGGTGTGCGCACCTGGAAAGAGCCCTTACAGAGGCGAGCGTACAGATCAGAGAGTTGGAGAACAGAAACCAGCACCTGGAGAGACAGCTGGTATGGGTCACAGCTTGTCCTTCAAATTGTTTACTGCCCTAAATTGAGTTACTTTCAGAAATGTATGTCAGGAGAGACTTGTCACAGCAATCTGTCAGTAGCATGATGCATGTTATTTTGCCCCAAAGTTTACCTGCATGTTCTCAACTGGTGTGGAGCTGTTTTATTAATTGGCTTTCCTGACTTTTTTATTATAGTGAGTTGAAATGTTGGGACTTTGATCTGCAATTTTATATTAATGCTGTTCCTAATGCCTAGGTGGAGTGGCCTGAGCGGTATGATGCAGCCAGTTCTATGGTTCAGGCTCTACAGAAACACCTGGAGGAGACTAAGCACAGCAACAGGGAGAAGGACAGCACCATGGCCAAACTGAGGAGTCGCCTGCGGCAGCTGGAGGAAACTGTGCAAAATGCCTGCAAGGACATGGATGAGAAGGAGGCCTGCATGAAGAAAGAGCACAAGATGCTCCAGGATGTGAGATCCTTATTCACATATTTGCAAATCCATAAACTTGAATTTTGATATTTTCTAATTTTTTACCATTACATACATGCATACATGTTAACTTGGTTCTTTTGTATTCTCTTCAGCTGCTTCAGGAATATGATTTATTAAGAAAAGATAATGAAGAAGTGAAGGTAAGCAGGTCCAAATCTTAGGTATCCAGAATGGTCATTTTACAGGAGAAGGTGAAAATATTATATAACTTATAATAAGAAGAAACTTGTAATGAAATGCTAGTGATTTTAGACCATTTCAGTTGGTTCATTCATCAGGATTCTTCACATAATGTCAAGGTCATGTGGTATTTTCACATTATGTAAAGAAAAAGCAAAAAATGACAGAAGAGGGCATGAGATTTTGTTCCATTAGTGACCATATATGTTGATAGTTAAAGTATGTTTGTTTTGTTTTGTTTTTCTGTCATGAACAGGACAAATTGGTATCAACTGAGAATAAACTCTATGATGCTAATGAGCAAATATCAGAACTGAAAAGGTAATGTTGAATCACGTCTCATAAATCACTCTTTTCATTTTTTGCTTGCTTTAATGCTAATGCAAAATGAGCTTTAAAAAATACGTTGTAGGGTAATCTCCAAGCTGGAAGCACAAGTTAAACAGCTAGAACATGAGAACATGGCCAGAACTCGTCAGGCTCTACACAGCCATTCTCAGCCTTCAGGAGCAGGGTATGTTGCTCTGTGCTTTCACTCACTGAAAGAATTAGACACTTTGTGTAGTTTCTAGTGGTGGGCCGTTATCGGTGTTAACGTGCTGCGTTAACGTGAGACTCTTATCGGGCGCTAAAAAAAATAGCGGCGTTAATTTATTCACAAAGTTGGGTTGGGATCTGGGTCTATACTACACAAGCTATGATGACTTTCACCTTGATATTTTAGCGCGAATGTATACCTAGCCGAGAGCGAGTCTGAACCTTTGTGTATGCCTACTGTGAAACAGGGACGTCACTAGGACGGAAAGACAAGGGTGGCTTAGCCCCCAGGGTTGTAGGAAGGAATTAGCGTGTATAGAGGCTGAACACTTTTCACCAAACCTTTCCTTTCACTTAAGGAAACAAGTAAAGTTCAGCAGTGAACAGTTATGGACACTCATAGTATTGTTCTGTTAAACTGAGTACAAACGGCACTACCAGAGAAATATTACTGAACCGGCTCCGGGTGCTTCTCGCTAACAAGCAGCGCCGGGTAGCTCCGCCTGGGTCCTAATGCCCGCCGGCTCCCTACAGCAGCTCCAACAGCCGCTACATCATTTTAATTCAATAATGAGAGCTAGACTTATTATTTTTACTTTCAATTCATGGTCTTCTTTCTATCTGTAAAGTGTGTATCTGCGCTCAGTGATATCGTGTATGAAATGTTTGGATATACCATATAAAAATAGTAGAATAATGACTATATATTTAGGGTGGCTTGGGATCGGTTTGGGGGGCTTCAGACCCCCCCAAAATAGACCTAACGGTGCCCATGCTGTGAAATTACCACATCAGACGTGACGTGCTAACATGGATGCAGCTATGAAGCCGCCGGGTTTGCGGCGTAGTAGTTGGTTAGATCTAATATTGGTTAGATCTAATGTCACCATTCCTTCAGAACAATCAGGAACCTCTAATGCTCTCACCCCATGATTTAAAAAACACAATCATTTTCATATTTGTGCCCTCTGCTGTATCCATAGTGTATTGCAGATGTCCATAATTTGCTATTAATTGTGTAAACAGCGTATTACTCAATGTCTGGAGAAAAAAAACAAGTGTCTTCTGAATTCCTCTTTAGTTTATTTCACCATCCTGATCTTCTACTTTCACCGAGCAAAAGCAGCACAAAGAATGGGATTTCTGATAAAGGAGGACTACCCGGAAGAGCGTATGTCTGTCTTTTTTTTGTGGGGGGGGGCACCCTGCTAATATACAGGCATAATTTCAGAAAGAGTGTAATCTTATCTGTATATCTCTATATGTTAGTTTTTTTGCCAGCATTGCACTCTACTGACTTGAAGTACTGTTCCCCACATAGGCGTCTGTCTCCCCCAGAGAGAGAGCCGTCCCAGGAGCACCCCACAGTGAAGGAACCAAAGAAGCGGGACGTTCCACTGACACCCATGATGAAGGCTCTTATTCAGATGGAGGAAACCAAAGCCACAGAGGGCCGGGTTCTGTCAAAGACTAGCTTTTCCAGTAAGACACCCATGTTCCCTCTTTCTGTTGTCTTTAGGTTTCAGCCTCATCTGTGGAGTAGCTGTACACTCCTGTTTTCAGTCTTTTCTCTTTCTAACAAATACTTATGGAGGGTTTGTTAATTAGTAGATTAGATGGATCAGGAGTTTTAGGGAGGGAAAACCTGAACTTGCAGATCCAGGTCGATCCAGAACATGGATTGGGAACGCTGTCCTTGCCAGTTTGATCTGATATGCCTCAGAAATATTGGCTGTATATATAAATCCACTTATTATTTGGAGAAATTATTTTAATTTGGAGTGCTGGGGTTAATGGCAGGTCTTTTGTCTTAAAGTAAAAGATACCCATGATGGTGCTGAGTTGCATCACTACTGTGCATACAAACATATGACAAAAGAAAAATGAATGAATGGAGATGCATTTATATGTACTGTATGATAGAATAAAGCCAATAACAGTTTACTATGCTCTGTCTCGTGGATAAATTCTGCACAGAAACATGTTTTTGGATCAAGATAATGAGGAAATTTAGAAGGGATGGTTACTAAAGTAACCTACACTTAGGTCAGTGGGTAAAGGCATCAGTAAACAGTGTTGGAGATTGTAACTAAAAGTGCACGTTCGGTCGGTGTGATCCAAAAGCATCAGTGCGATATGTATTTTAAAAAGTAATTTATGAAACCCTGTGTTAGTTTTTCAATAATTTGCCATGTCTGTGTGCAGTGTAGTAGTTGATACATTTTTGCACTAATTTGTGTGTTTGTGTTGCAGGATTAGGAAGGAGGAGACCCACAGTAGCATTTGTAGAAAGTGCAAGAGAACCTTTGCAGGAAAGAGGTGGTGCTATACTCCGGGCTCAGAGAAGCCTCTCTCCAGAGGGTCACCGCTCCTCATCCCTGCCCCCCAGAGCACAGAGGGCCGGCCCTCCCTCCACACCAAGTGAGCACACCCTGTAAACTTAAGTACAGCAAAGCTCTAGCTAAATGTAAATACATGGTTAATAGCCTAGAAACACGGAGCACTCTGGGAAATCCCAAAGAACAGGCGTAGACTACTTAAGCACAGAGTACATCACTCTGGATAAGAGCGTCTGCTAAACGCAGTAAATGTAAACGTTCTAAATGTTGTTAAGTTATTAATATTCTATTTTGCAAAACTCTTTACTTTTGATTGAGAATGTATCTGGAAGCTAACCATTATTTGTTGCCCTCTAACAACAAGGAGTCTGTGCCTCAGATCAGTTACATTATTTTGGTACAATTTCAACATGATGTGTGGGGGGGTGTATTTTCATAGGAGTGAAAATGGACGATAAATACTCCCCAACATTATTGTTAACTATTGATTGTTCTTGAACATCATTGATTGCACTGTTGGAAAATCTATACAGTTGAATTACCATCTTTGGTCTGATGCACTTTTATGACTCCCTAAGTATAATGGATGGGTAAATGACTGGAGTTTATGTCAAACTTTTATTTTTATTGTCAATATGTTAGCCAAGAGAGAAACTTTGATTCAGCCGCTCTCCGCCAAGTCCAGCCCCAAGCGCTGTCCAACAGAAAACTTCTCTACAGCATTTGATCGTCCGTTGTCTTGTCAATTGCACCTACATAACAGGTACGCTTGCGGTTTGATTTTTGCCATACTTATGGATTTGAACAGTATCTCTTGGTGCCTGCTAAATATGACTTTTGAGATTTGGACTCTTTTCAGATTTAAGACCTTCTCTCTTTTAGGTTTGATCTGCACTTTGATCAAAAGGGTTTAAACTCCTCACTTCCATCTCAACCCAACTCAAGAACAAGACTGCAGTTCATGCCACCAGAAAGATTAGGTACTTGAGACTTTGCATTCATCTTTGATACTTTACCCATATTTTTCTTTTTCTTTTTTTCTTTTTATTATTTTAATTCTACTGTTTTTGCTGCTCTTCTTTGTGAGGAATGTCAGTCATATCATATGCAATCAACCTAAAGTAAGCACATTGTAGGGTAATGTTGCCTTAAATACTAAACTAGAAAGTTGAGGTGTTAACACAATGGTAGTTCATATCATTTGGACAATAATGACACTTTTGTCGAGCAGATTCACTCCTATTTCAGCGAGAGAAATAGGGTGCGATTAGTGAGAAATAGTGAGTGCGATGATCAGTCACAATAATATGACTGAGTGTCCTATTGCTTGCACATGGAGGGTATAAGACACAGTTCACACAGCTCCTGGGGGGAGATGTTGAAAGTTTTTGAAAGTAGACTTCAGTAAATATGGGTCCCTCAAATTGGTGGGCCCAGAAAAACTTCAACTCTTAGCTGATTGGAAAGTCAGTGGGCCGACTTAACATTCAAACCGTATCACGAACAATACAAAAGTAAAGAAATGCACACAATAATGTTATATTTTCTCTTTTAAATAATGTATATTCTGCTGTTCTTGCACTTAAGCAGATTCACCTGCATGTGTCTTCATGTCAGCATGGATATGCTTAAGCAAAAGCCATATCCTCCCTATATAGCTTGACTTATGGGCTTAAATAATGTCCCATCTTTACACTCTTTGGATGTTCTGCATCATTTCTAAACCTGCCTTAAACATTCAAGGGCATATAGTAAACAACACCCCAAGTGATGGCCATTTCTAACAATTTCCTGCAGTTACAAACATGCAAAAAGCTTTAAAACCAAAGAGAATACTTCACTTATTTTCGTTCCTCAAACATTCTGAGTGATGCACACGTTGTGTATAAAAATTATGTTAATTGCAATTGTTGTTAAACAGTAACCTCCTTTTTCCCCTCTTTTACAGTCAAAGCCCAGCCCAGCGCAATGTCAGCAGAGCCAGCAGATGGTGCTGAGGGAGAGGAGAATGCCACTGTGTTGGGTCTGGAGGAGCAGGAGGCTGAAGACTTTCCTCTGCTGCTGCACGACCCTGACGATGACGGCACCCTCTCCTACCAGACTCGTATTCACTCTCTGGCTGACGCTGAAAAGCTGTTTGACGAGCTGACGCTGGAGAAACAGCAGGTACTCATTGAGTTCTGTTGTCATTCTCCTTTAATTTGGTAGTTAATTTACCTCCGGTTCATTGGACATATGACATGAAGTGAAAGTGACCATTTGTCATATGTGAACACACCACAGCATACAGTGTGAACAGCACGAAACACTTCCTCTGCATTTAACCCATTCACCAAGTGAAGCAAGGGGCAGCCAGGAACACAGTGCTCGGGGAGCAGTGTGTGGGGACGGTACAGTGGTGCCTAGCGGTCTTGGGAATTGAACCCGGACTTTCTGATCACAGGGCGAATGCCTTAACCACTAGGCTACCAGCTGCCCCAAGTATCTGTGTTTTCAAAGCTTTTCAGGGCTCAGCTAATTACACA
Organism: Nannopetersius ansorgii; assembly: GCA_037974605.1. Taxonomy (NCBI): domain Eukaryota; kingdom Metazoa; phylum Chordata; class Actinopteri; order Characiformes; family Alestidae; genus Nannopetersius; species Nannopetersius ansorgii. Next base: position 10,618,219 of record JBBPDE010000034.1, on the reverse strand, counting down.
ACATTACATTCAAATGTTCATTATCTCAGTTTTTGTGGGGTTTGTCATTACCTCATCATTTGTATGCCCTTGATTGTATTTTTCAGTCTTTACGTAATCTGTTGGAAAATTGCATGGCTTTACAATGAACAAAGAAATAGAGATGATCATTCATGATCTATATGCAGTGATCTTCAGTAGGTCCATTCTGTCAGCCAGATTTGATTTGGAGAGGTTTGTTGTTGGCAAATCCACATAAAATCCTGGTCTGTACTCCATTAACCCTTCTGGAAGATGTGACTGGGCGCTACAGGCTGCTGTAGACAAGTTTGTGAATGAGATGTTAGATGAGTCACGCTGTTTCTACAGCACATGAATAGCTCAGCCCTTCTGGTCAGAATGGATCTTCAGCTCCAAGGCATCAGCCTTCTGCACAGTCCACCTCAGTACTCTGCATGTGCTCCTTACATAACCTGGCTTTATTGTGCTGAATTCTGCTCCAGTTAATAATCTCTAATTTTAGAACGGTCTCCCCCTCCTTTGCCCTGTTCATGCTGAGAAGTGCTAACTCAAAGTCTTGTTGTTTCAGGGCTCAGCTGTCCCTTGTACCAGCAGCTTCATTAATTTGCTGAGTCGTGCAACATGTTGACCCACCAAATATTTTTCATCTCTGTCCTCTCGACAGATTGAGGCAGCATTGAGTCGTTTTCCAGGGGCCGGGGCCAGGGTCACCTTGCAGACGAGGCTGGACGAGGTACAAATAGACATGACTTTATTTTTTTCCTGTCTATGTTTATTAGATGTTTTATTATTTGTCATGTGTACAGTGAAACGTAACCCCGAAATGAGCCTAGAATAACTAGAAAATAGAATAGAAGGACATGGAAACAGATGTAAACAGTATAATATGCTTGTGTGCGTCTATCTATTGATCTATCAATCTATCTATCTAGCATGTATAAGACTAAATATATCTCAGAATATTTACTATGGGACGTTGTAAACATTGTGTATGTATGTGTGTATATATGTGTGTGTGTGTGTGTGTGTGTATATACATATATATGTGTGTATATACATATATATATGTATATATGAGTTGATTTCTATTATTAAAATTGATACATTTTCTTTCCGCCCCCTTAGGTTACATTAGAGAATCGATTGGAGAAAGTGAATCGTGAATTGGGTTCCATCCGCATGACTCTGAAACGATTTAACATCCTTCGCTCCTCTTCCAACATATAGTCAGGGGTCCTTTTTCCTTCTCCAAGGATTGTGAAGATCCCCCTGCCCTCCTTTTGATTTTTAAACAGGGCAGTTCATTCTCTTACCTTCCACTGTACATACCCTTAAGGTGTATATGTTTGATATTTCTACTTTTGTTATTGTAGAATATTTTTTTATATGTTTTACAACATGGTAAAGATATCACAGTTTTTAAAGTATATTTTAATAATTCTCAGATTTGATAAAAAAAGAAAGAAAAAGGAAAAAATACTTTTCTATGTCATGGAAATATGAAAATTGTATGCTTGACTTCAGGTTTTTTTCTCTCTTCATTGAGCTGCTGATACAATGAGCGAATAGTCCGGGGTGGACTCGTCTTTTACAGGTGGTCTCAGTTGTTTAATTCAAATTGCCAGCAATTTGTTCTTTTTGTTTTTATTCCAGATTTTTACTTGAAATGTTTCATTATTTATTCATTTTTCTGACTGAACAGTTTCTACATTTTTGCTTTTTAACTTTGCTTTACGCTTCATGTGGCACATGTGAATATTTGATAACTGCTAGATTTTGACAACTCAAAAAAAAAAATCTTTTTCCACTTCCCATAAAAAAAAAAAATCAACCAGCACTGATTGTTTACGCACTCTTGTACAAGGAAAATCCTTTTTTGGACATTTTTGAGATCTTTGTGCAGTTTGGAACAGAATGCCTTTGTAATGCATGAAGAAACTGGAGGAAAAAAGCAAAAACAAAATGATTTTAAGAATTTTAACTGTAATGGAATTAGGCTACGTTGTCCCTGTAGCTCACTGAAACTATTTACTCTTCCGCCAATGATGATCCTCAGTAAATATTGCATACTGAAATAAAATAAAAAGGCTTGCTGCTGTAACGATGTGTATTGTTTTATGCCTTAGCTAATATTTGCAGCTTGTTGACAGGCACTTTTCCATAGAAAGCGGCAGGGCTATGGCCACAAAGTGGCGCTAGACGAGAGATACTGAGAGACAGATAGCTATAGACAGAGGTAAGAGGAGGATGAGAAGTAAGAGGATGAGACGTTGGGCACGGAACAGGGAAGGCTCGTTTTAGGAGAGCGGATTGTTGCTCAGTCAGGCTGCACAACAGTCACCCGCCGATCAAGTCCTCTAAGGTAGTTTCTGATTTTGTTTTGTAAAAAAACGGGACGTCAGATTCGGAGCGACGGAGACGCATTACTGCACATCACATCTGGAGCCCCTGACAGAAGGGCAAGCCGGAGTTGGACAACAACAACGCCTGGCTAAATAAAACCACCAGGAAGCGGGGAAAATCCTGTGCCCTTGCTTATGGAAAAGGTTAAGCCGCCTAGCTGCCGATACAGCTACCGGTTTTTAGTCCGCGAAGGTAAACACTGCTAGCGGACAGCTAACCGTCAGGGACTCGCACTCCGACCACCCTCAGGAGCTGGGAAATGTGCCAAACAGACGGCTATGACTCTCAAACAGCCCTCTAGAGAAGTCCGGGTACAGGTAAGAGTCATTTACACGAATTAACGCTGTCAAACGTGCTGCAAAGCAAAATTAGCCTAGCCGGAAGGCTAGCCGTTTGAATGATAGTTAACTTGTGTTAACGGTCGCTTTCTAGCTCTTTTTGGACTCGAGGGCGGACCCTGTTTTACAATTTTACTGTTTTAAAGCGTTCGCATGATTATAATATCGTACGTGCAGTATAGCAAGTGTGTTTTTAAGTGAAAAGCAAGAGGTCAAACGCCTGCTGACTGAAGGGGCGGGGAGCCCGCTAACTGAGTTAGAAGCATAATTTGGGCGTCCTGAGTTGTAGTCTTCCTTCAGTAAGGTTAGTGGGGCTGCACAATAAATAGTCTTCAAGTCGTTATCGCGATATCGGTCTCTGCAATACTGATAGCGCAAAACGACGGGATATGCAAATGAGCCTCTGACCAACCACAGCTCCAGAAGAGTTATTCGATTTTCTGATGGATGGAGGTCTTCATGCAAAAAATTCTAAAAAATTAACCATAAAAGGTATTAGTGAGTCAGTGCATGAATGGGTGGAGCTAAACTTCTGTAGCCAGAATGAGATGTGTTGGTTTTGTGACATCACAAATGTGAAAATAAGCTGCTCTTTAACTTATTTTCCATATATGAACGAGGGAGTAAACATACAATTTAAAACGATATTTACAGACATTAAACCTTTTTATTTCCAGAAAAGTGATGTGTCCTTTAATATTGCAATATCAGCCAATCACAATATTTAGCAGTAAAATCGCAATACTGATATTTTGTCCATATTGTGCAGCACTTGTTATTAGTGAAAAAAGTTTTGGCTTCCTAACCTGCAGAAAGTTTTTGGAAGCTCCTCATTTGTGCCTAAGATTGAAAAATGAGTGGCTAAACTACCCAGGATGAAGTCCATACTGTTCAAACAGTAAGGCATCCTCTCTCTCTGTCTGGTTGCTCAAGGAGAGGCAGAACATCCTCCAGCAAAGAGTGAAAGTGATGAGCTAAACAGGGGCGTCTGAAACATTTTTAACGTGAGGGGCGGAGTTTGGGTGGGTGGGTGAGTGAGGTTGCTGAGTGCGTGCATTTCCAGTATGTGTGTTCTCCTATTGATGAAGTGGAATTAATTCTTTCGCGAAAGATTCGAGATTCAACAGCGCTGGGTGAACAAACGAATAATTATGAAATGTGAAGGGTGATGTCCATGGAGCTAAATAATAAAATGCAGCCCTTGCTGAGTGATTTATACTGCTACCTCAAATGCAAGTCTGCTGAGTCCATATTAGATGAAAGGCGAGATCTTTGTGAACGACGGGGAAGAGGCAGGCTACTTCAATCTGGTTGGGTCTCAGGTGGTGTGTGGGGGTGTGAGGTGCAAGACTTTTTGATGTATTTTTTTGGGTCCATGCTAACATTCTGCGTCAGGGTGATTCATTCCTCTGCTGTGTTGAGAGTTATAATGCATTGCCTAGCTGTCAAAGATAACAGAACTTCTGGTTCTGCATACTAAGCACCTCCAGCTTTCCAGGCCCAGGAGACTCTTTCTTCGTGAGACAGTGTCTCTCCTACACTGGGGTACAAATACTACAGAGAAGTAACTTGCAGCTAAGTGAATTGCTAGTTACCCAAATGGTGGTCAGAATATGTTATTGCATGTAATAGAGATTAGTATTAGATCAGGAATAATCCACATTGTGCAATACTTTAATGTTGTGTATCTTATAATAGGATGTCTCCTTGTTGGGCTGTTGAGTTGATCACAGGCTGTTATGCTTTAGGTACTATACATATTTGTTTCCTAGTATGGGATGTATTTATTGTGGAAGTTCTTTGCTCCAATGACACAATGTAATATATTGTGGGTTTTTTTGCCTGAATTTTCAAGCTCAGCAGCACAAAATGTTTCTTATTGATTGATGCCTGTCACACAGCCACACCCACACCCACACAGATCATGGCGTTCCATAGTGATACAATGATATAATGATAACATGAGCAGTATAACGAGTGGTGGTCTTTTTTACCTCACCTCGCAGAGCATTATATTCGATTATGGGATCAGGACATTCCTCGCTTCCGATTTACGGGAATGTTCTTTGAGTATTATTTTTTTCCGTAATGCCACACCCTGCTATATTCAGGCTGAGGTCTGTGGTCCGTGGCACTCTCCTCAAGCGGAACAAAAAGAAAATAACTTCTCTGTATCCAGTTATAATGTCAATGATTAGGTTTGTCCTTAATGAATCCTTTTATGCAGCTGCCATCGCAGTAAGAATGAGTCACAGTATTGATCCCCTTCCATTGTACTACCCCGGCCCAAGGAAACCTTGCTAATAGCTGGCAGACTTGAAGAGGGAGGCCTCCGTCAGAGGTGGACAAGCATAACGATGTGACCCTGAGTCGTGCTGCATTGGCGGGGAACCCAGCATGCAAAGAGGAGACTACCCAGTTCCGCTGCATTATTTATAGCTGCATAGTAAACAGGCAAGTCTGTGCTTTCTAAACATGGCAAGGGGTCATCGCTGCCTTCCACAGCACACATGCATGGTATCTTGCTTGGAAAAACAAGTGCATGGCCTTTTGTTTTTCCACAGCCCTAACAGTGTTTCTAAGTAGCACCAAACAAGTTCTACTAGCTATTAAATGTCATGGTTTGTAATGTTATGCTTTTAACACGAGAGTAGCTTTGAGCTCAAAAGGGGGAAAAGGCACATGTATGTGGTTGTATGGTTATCACTGTAATAGAATTTCGTCTTCTGTTTTAATTAAGTATAGTGTCACATCGCTTGATACCAAAACAATACTCCAGTGAAAAACACCCAATAAACACCCAGTAAATGTTTATGGGCTCGAATGCATTCAGACTGTTACAGCTTAAACACAACTGCAAAATACAACAAAGCAGTGTTCTTCTTTTTAAAGAGCCTACATCCTCTATATATTATGTTTTTATTATAAATTGTTTATTGTATGCTGTATATTATATTATGTATTACATCGTTCCCCCAAAATACAGTTATGACAATTAAGTGACTTTTTTGCCAAAAACAATTGTGTGACCATTTTATAATCTCTATATATTTCGCATTATCGCATATTGCATGTTTTCCTAATATCGTGCAGCCCTAATATATATATACATATACACATACACATATATACTAGAGGTGTAACAGTACACAGATGTAACGGTTCGGTACGTACCTCGGTTTTGGGGTCACGGTTCGGTACGGTTCACGATACAACAAAGTTAAGCAACAAAAAGTTCTAAAGAATGAGGCTTGGTTTGTTTTCGT
>JBBPDE010000034.1:10560343-10572560 GCA_037974605.1 Nannopetersius ansorgii | reverse complement strand
GTGTGTGTGTGTGTGTGTGTGTGTGTGTGTGTGTGTGTGTGTGTGTGTGTGTGTGTGTGTGTGTGTGTGTGTCTTGACTAGTGGGTGGGCAGCAGGTGTGAAACGCAGTGTGGAGGAAAAAGCTGTTTTATCGGAACAGCCCAGCTCTGACTCCTTAATCATTAACCCGCTCTTAATGAAAACTAGATTGATGAATTGTTGCTCTATCACAAATCAGGGCTTGAAGAGAGGGGAGGCATCCACCTTCTCCAGCCAGCATTCATTTCCTTCCCTTGTGGTGTTGTCTGCTCCTTAATCTTTTTCATTACTCCAATATCTTCTTGTTTATTGACCTGCTTTGCCGCTCATTTATGAGAAGCCTAATGCCATCCCTTATTTTCCAAACTTCCTCTGCTGTCACAGGCCAGTATTTACTTATTTGAAGTTTCAGAGGGAAAACAGTTTACTCTTTGAAAGGATGACTTGTTCTGTCCTGCACCAGAGCAGTCTTAATTTGGTTGTTTGGTTGTAGACTTAATTTAGTCTTAACCCTGGTTTGTTTCCGATGTGACAAATGTAGCACTGCATTTCTGTGGCTGTGCAAATAATACCGTGTCTGGATTGTACTCTAATCGTACATATTTTATTCTTGTAAGTCTGCTGCCGTCTGTATTCCACAATTTTGATTTTTAGTAAATATGTCACTCAAACATCTGGCTAACTAAAAGTGAAAGCTTACTGGTGACACTATGGCACATAGAAAGAAGACCTGTTTGCTCCTACTGCCTTACTTTATCAGCAGACGTGTCACTCATTGAAGAAATATTTGACAGTTTCCCTACATTCTTGCCAGGTCTCAGGAAAGTGATGGTCCGTGCACACCGGCAGGCCTGGTGCTGGCAGGATGAATGGTACGGCCTGACCATGGAGGATATCCGGCAGCTGGAGCTGGAGACCCAGCTGGCCCTGGCCAAGAAGATGGCTCAGTTCAGTTGCAATGAAGAAGGAGGTGAAAGCAACGGTGCTGCTGCCAGTCCAGACAAAGAGCAGGATGCCAAAGAGGCCATCGGCGCCATAGAGGCTGAGAGTCCGGCCCGGAGCCTGGGGGACACGCTGCAAACTAGAGGGGAACTGACCAAGCAGTGGTCCACCTCCTCCAGATCTTCCAGGTCTTCAAAAAGAGGAGGTAGATTCTGTGTTGCCTTTCAGGGACGAGTGCAAACCTGACACCTTTTGTGATATTTTTATTTTGAAATTTAGAATGTGGATAGTGGTAGCTGGCCAAGGGCATGCGATTTCCTCTGCATGCTCTTTTTTGTAATTTTCCAGCTACTTTAGCTCACAGAGTGCGATCTTCAAGTAAAGCTTAAACGTTTATGAAAGAAATCATCTGTTAAAATACAGAATATATAATAATTTACAATCAGTGCAACACTACTAACTTGAAAACACTTGCAGTAACATTTGCAGTAGTGCTATAGTATAGTATTTTGTTATAGTTTTACTGCACTTTGGACAAACTGCCTTGCAGTTTTAACGATAGTGTAGGTACCATTAACACAATTCCTGGTTAAGAACTCCTAGTTTGTAGCTAGCAATGAACATTTGCGGAAAGAAGTGCACTTATTACTCTTTTGCGATGAAACAGGGAGCCCATCTCGTCACAGTATTTCCGAATGGCGCATGCAGAGCATTGCCCGTGACTCCGACGACAGCACGGACGATGAGTTCTTTGATGCCCATGGTAATGTCCTCTAAATCTAACTGAGACTTTTTTCGGTGATGAGGAGATCCTGCAATTTTGTCACTGAGTTCTTCTTTATCTCTGATCCCATTAGAGGACTTCTCTGACAATGAGGAGATATTTGCCAAGGAGATCACCAAGTGGAGCTCCAACGACCTGATGGACAAATTTGAGACGGTCGAAGCTGACGAACCCCAGAGTAGGCACTTCACTGTTACAGTCTGTCTGCGTCTCATCAGTGTTGGATGATGCCATAATTCTTACCCCCCAGTGATTCTTTTGTAGCTCAACAGCCTCCAGTTTCCCTCAGGACTTGTCCCTCTTACCCAGCTGCAGTATTTCCCAACCCTGATCCTAGAGTCTCGCTGCTTCATACGCATTTTGGGGTTTTATCACAGCTTAACTTTTATCAATTAAATGTGTGTAAAAGGTCTGTATCCTAGTGTTTTTATGCCTATAGGTCTACTTATTTCATAACTATTTTCAAACGTTTCTTTATCCTTTACTAACAAAGCTGGCTGGATTGGCAGGCAAATGTATTATATATAAATGTAGTTGTTTCTGTAAACTTGCAAGAACAGTGACTTTCAAATGGGACGCTTCTAGAACTTATGTCCTATACATTAATAGTGTGGTAAAACATCATACTACACTCTTACTTCCTCTTTAGTGAAGAAATTTCAGTTTTCTGTCATATATTCCCTTAAAGCGGGGAAATAATTCAAAAAGTGCAGGTTTGGGGAACACAAGCCTTCAGAGCATAACAACTCTTAAATGCTCCAGTAGGTTTTAGTACAGTAGCCGTGCAGGTCCCAGTTTTGCAGGGCCTTGGTGGAAGCTTTGGAGAATTTTACTCCAAAGTGAATTATCATGAAAGAAGAGAATGTTGTAATATTATGCAAGTAAATGAAATTGTTTTGTCTTGTAAATGCGTACTAGCATTAACTTCGCTGATTTCAAAATCTTTCAGGTGACTTGTACCAGGAATCTGGAGTTGAGTATTCTGAGGCAGGAACTGTGGGGAGACTTAATGAGGTATGCCTATGAATTGTCCTTAACTTGAATGAGTGACCATTTCAAGAACTCCACTGTGCTCTACTTTGTGTCCTCATCCAGCATGTTTTTCTCATTCTTACTGCCTTGAATTTAACACTAATAAAATAGAATAAACTGAAAGAGTGTGTATGTCAACAAATAATCCCACTGCTGTACACTGCTAGCAGAGCAGAGGCCAAGTTCTCATGCTACAGAGGGTTTCTGAGGGACTTAGAGAGCAAGGGAAGGGTAGATCTTAGGGTGGGGGACCATCAGGATGTTGTCAGTGCTCTTTTGCCCTGGTGTCCAGAGACCCAGATCAAAGCGCAGATCCGCTAGACGCAAGGGCCGAGTGACCAGGCGGCCAGCTGTGAGTAGCAGCACAACCCTGTCCAATGCTGTAGAGGGCCACAGAGATGTAGCGACCCAATAGAAAACTGTTCAGTAGAGTTTTTTTGATGTCTGTGTGGTTTTTCATGTGTTTTAATATCAGATGATTGTTTACTTTTGACTCACTTCGTCCTAGAGTTGGGTGACTGATCATATTATTGCAAATGTTAAAAAAAAGAGACATGGTTTTATAACCATTTCGGTCAAGAGGTGCAATTGGGCTCCTGCATTTTACAATTCGGCCATTTGGTGGTGTTCAGTCGTTTCCCTTCTGACAGTCAACATGTTGAGCAATAAAGAAGGAAGGTAGAATTATTTTCTGCCGTCTAAAAATGAACATTGCGAGATTTCAGTCCTTTGTAAAGCCAGAGAGTATAAAAGGCAAAAGTAGCATAACGCTCTGTGAGCTATGCCATGTGTCTTGAAGGAACCCTATTCTTGCTTCACTCTCCCATTTTGGTGGCTGGAAGGTGGAAATTGACCATGGCTGAAAAAATAGGCCAAAATACGGAAAATAAAACAACACACCACTTCCTTGGCAATTGATCTAATTATTGGAGTTTTATTCCTTTCTGTCTCCAGGCATTTGTATTTGTTGCCAACAATAGAAGGTTGTATCTGAGTCTGACTCTTTCACATCAGTAAACATGCGTGAAAAAACATTCAGTAATATTGTCAAGACTGTTGAAACGATAATATTCTTAAGTCACCCAAACAAACTCATTAGTTTAGAAAACGTACCATAAATGTGCCCCAGGATTACTTCAAAGAAACTGAAAATTCTGTCCCATTCCTGAGTGACCACATCACTGCATAATTTAGTGTCTTCACCATCATAATATGTATGATTTAGCTCACAAAGGATTGATAATGGGCTGATGGGCTGAAACAGGAGCATTAGAGGGGTGGAGGTAGCTCAGTGGGTAGGATACTTGCCTCCGGACCATGAGGTCAGGGGTTCGAATCCTACCTTCAGCACCACCACTGGGTTCCTGACCCTTAACCCTAAGTTGCTCCAGGGAGAGACTGTCCCCTGTAGTTAGGGAATGGAAGTCGCTTTGGATAAAAGCGTCTGATAAATCCCGTAAATGTAAATGTAGAGGCATTCTAAACCACACCTCTGCGATTCAGGATTACTCAGAACTGGGACTGAGATTCACTTACTCACATTTTCTCGTGTCTACAGCCGGTATTTCTGAGTCAGTCCAGTGAATCAGTCACTCTCTCTGCTTCAGGATGACTCCACACAGCAGGGTTTGCAGGCCTCCAAGATCCATGTGCTGCTCCTGGTCCTGCACGGTGGGAACATCCTTGACACTGGGGGAGGAGACCAAAGCAGTAAGCAGGGTGACGTCAACACCATCGGCTCGGTGTTTGAGACGGTGATGCGTGTACACTATCCAGCAGCGCTGGGCCGCATCGCTATCCGCCTGGTGCCGTGCCCCGCTGTGTGTGTGGAGGCTTTCTCTCTCGTGTCAAAGTGAGTTCGCTGAGCTCTGATTAAATGTATGGATATAGGAACGCATGCACATTCAGTCCAGGCACCTTAGAAAGAAACAAATATATATATATATAAAGTGTCAAAAGGCAACCTAGATTGACTGCAGTCAAAACACAGATATTGCGGAGATTAAATATTTCACTTTCCTCTTTTAAATACTTACACATCACAGACATTTTGACCATTTTAATATACTTTCACTGCCACTTAGATTATGTCTTCATTAGCTTCAGGAATGATCTTTTTTTATCAGGTGTCAGACACAGAAATGTATACACATTCCCTGAAATGCCTGTTGCTATCAGTTACCTTTAAATGTATTTGGATACATTTCAGAGGTTTCAGTCAGTACCATGTGGTTTGTGCTGTTTCTGGTTAATGTTGTGGGCTCTATGTGTTTTCTCCCATCAGTTTAAGTCCATACAGCTATGATGAGGGCTGCCTCTCTAACAGTCAGGACCACATCCCTCTGGCTGCTCTGCCCCTGTTGGCCACATCTGCTCCCCAGTACCAGGATGCAGTGGCAGCAGTGATAGTGCGAGCCAATCAGGTCTATGGAGAGTTCCTCAAATCGTTGGAAGGTGCCTCATTCTCTGGCCAGGTCAGTAATCAAGGATTAATTTAATCAGAATTAAACTTATCCCGGAGGAAATTGTTTATGTAATTGACTGATAATGTATAGTGGTTTGCCATCCTATCATTCTGAATAAAGAGAACTGATGATAAGGTGTCTGTGGGCTGGTTGGGCAGGTGTGTCTGATAGGGGACTGTGTTGGAGGAATCTTGGGGTTTGATGCCCTCTGCAGCAGCAACATCACCGTGTCGGAGAGCCAGAACAGCAGCAGGAGGGGGAGTATAGTGAGTGTACAGGTGAACACAAATACACACACACACACACACACACACACACACACACACACACACACACTTGACATATGACATGTTATTGTGTTGTCTTGCTTTATGAACCAAAAATGTTCTCAAGTTTTACATGAACATTTTACATCCTCCTTTAATCCCTTAAAATCAAACGGACTGGTTTAGTTTCTCGGCTATTAGGACTGATGTATTCTGTGTTGTGTCTCATTTAAAAAGCAGTCCAGGTGTAAACACAACTTCTGTGAGTGGGTGGAGCTAAACTACTGCAAACTGAATTGGCCAATAAATGTAAACGTTTTGGTTCACATAACATTTCAGAAACAGTACATTTAGAATAGGCGGTTATAGTTGGCCCGTAAAGATAGGAGAGTCTGTTTATCATGTTTTATTGATTTCTACATAATAAATCAAAGGCCCCAGTGTTGCTTCAAGCTTCTGTTGCAAGTTGAAGCTTCAGAAACACTTTGATTCCTACACTTCTGACTTCTGAACAGTGTTTGTTTTTCAGCAATGGAATATGTTTTTATTTTTCGAGTAGTAGATTAGATTTCCTCACTACTGGTGAACACACACACGCCACAGCTGGAACACGCCACAGCTGGTTAGGCTAGCTAATGTTATTGGTGCTTTAGAATTCAGAGCAGCATCCTGATGCATGTTGAGCTTTGCGAGTGGAAATTAGGACCATCTAAAGGCAGCAGAACCAGTTAAACAGCAGCGAAGGGCAAACATGGAAGTTCATTCACATCATTCATGCATTGCAGGACAATGACCTTCTCTCACCGGGCATCATCATCAACAGCAGCCACTGCACAGCCTCAGGCTCAGGCCTGTCTCTTGAAGGCAGCCGTCACCTGAGCCGCAGCAACATCGACATCCCACGCTCCAGTGGCGCCGACGACCCCAAGAAGCAGCTTCCACGCAAGCGCAGCGACTCCTCCACCTACGAGCTGGACACCATTAAGCAGCATCAGGCCTTTTTGTCCAGGTAAGTCGCATAAAGCAGCTTTGTCACTAATACTGATTTATGTACATGTACTAGGCAAATGTTTGAAAATAATTTGGAGAATTTGGGGAAAATAGATTTTTCCAGGAAATAACATCCAGCAATATGTTTTCTAGCACAACGTGTTTCTCTGGCAGAGTTCAGTGTTAACCCTCATAAGAGTCACGTGTTTTTCCCATTCAGAGGCTCTGAATGCACAATTAACTGGATCGAGTCAAACTGCAAATTATAACAGAAAATTCATTTTGGTAGAATTGCTAAAAAAAAAATAGTCATTCATTCACTTTGTTGTTGATAATATTGGATTTTTATGTCCTTTGCCAAAGCTTTCATAAAATATTTATCATAATTTTGTATGTTTATTTTTATGTAAATGTTTTTATTTGTCAGCTTTATTTTGGTTCCTCACTGGCAGTAAATGCTTTCCCTGTATAATGTGTAAAGCAGTGTTATCTGGTCTTTCCATGTTGTACGTCAGGATCTGTTTATGAGGCTGTTTGTGTTGTGTTCTAATTTTCGGATCGTGTTCGGGTGGTGCAGTCTGCACTCCAGCGTGCTGAGGAACGATCCTGGCTCGCGGAGGTCCAGTAACAGCACGATGCTGGAAGGCGGTGGTGCTCTGGGAAAGTTTGATTTTGAGGTGTCCGACTTCTTCTTGTTCGGCTCTCCGCTTGGCCTGGTCCTGGCTCTGAGGAAAACGGTGGTTCCTTCTCTAGATGGTGAGTTGACAGCCTTAGGCTGTCGACTGAAAATGTAAAGAAAAATGTTTGATTTGTTTATTGTAATAAAGGAAAGGGACGGCTCCATTAAGAGCATCAGTACTGCATCACTGATACTTAAAAATATTTTGACCATTATTTAGGCAGAAAGTTTTGCTTACAGCTTCAGTATTGACTATAATTCTTTATCTCACATAAAAGTAAAGATTTACATTCAACTTGGCAATGTATCAAACAAACACTGTATGCTGTGGATTATCCAGAGCTTCCCTTAATTGTCATTCGCCAGGCTTCCTGAAAGACTTTCAAAATTCTCTCATTTTCGGTCCAGTCCCTGACCCTGACCGGTGTCAGAGGAATGTTTTTTGTTTGTTAAGCCGCACAGTGACCTACATATGAGTCGTTCAAGCAGAACAAAGACCATCAAACTTCAGGCCTGAATCAGTGAAGAAAGTTGATTCCAGATGATCAGGCGGTGATCAGTATAGTGGTGGTACTGAATGCTGAGTGGTTGAAACACCTTTATCTAGGCCCCTTTTATCTGCAGCCTGTTACAGTAAAACATTTGTTGCCATTTCTTTCATATAATCTACTCAAAATGCCAAAGATAATACTTTGTTGTTTTTTCACCAACAAAGGGAATCAAAGCAAAATAGAAAGACATGAATGGTGGCTCAAGACCTCTGCACAGTTCTGTTCCTCAAGTCTTTGTATTTACTGCGTTTTCAATGATCCAGTATACTGAATACAGTGAACGGTAGCACACTGATGATGCGTATTACATACATTCATATGTTCTGACAACTCTTTCCCTCTTCGCCAGTGGCCCACCTTCGTCCCGCCTGCCAGCAGGTGTATAACCTGTTTCACCCTGCAGACCCATCAGCCTCACGTCTGGAGCCCCTCTTGGAGAAGAAGTTCCACCTTCTGGCTCCCTTCAGTGTGCCACGCTACCAGCGCTTCCCTCTGGGAGACGGACACTCAGCCCTGCTGGGTAAGATTCAGGCAATCGCTGCTGTCACAACTACATGTGTCTTATTTGTTATGTCCTGTTTCTATTTAACATGATGTGTGATATATATATATATATATATATATTATTTCTTTAAAAAAAATCCTTTCCCTTGACTTCCCACTTCTCTATGACTTGCGTTGTTCTTCTCTAAGGCTCTGGTATGGTTGGGTTAGGTGTTGGCTAGTTATTATGTGACAGTTGTTGTATAGATGGTCTGACTGCATCTTCAGTCTTCCACAGCTCTGATTCTAAAGCTAAACACACTGTTGTTTCAGCCAAAAATCACATTTATTATCTTACTCAGTTGTCAATAACACATGTTTGGTGACCTACATTTGGGTTCGGGGTAAATGGTGTAAATTTGATGGCTCTTAACACATTAGATGTAGTTAAGCAGATACAAACAGATACTGATTCTGTGTGCTAGAGGCCAGTTAGGCAGCCTGGGACTTGGACCAAGTATTTTAAGTAAAACAGTAAGAAAGTCTCTTTCTTGTCTTAGTCGGTCTGACTGTTATCAATTCCATTCTTTGTAATTCTTTGATGCTGGTGTTCTGTGCGTCTGTTCATGCCATTTTTTTCTGTTTGTCTTTCTTTCTGCCTTGTCTTTCTTTGTCCCGCCCCTCACCCCCTTGTGCTGTCTTGTCCTCGTGTCCCCTCGTCCTGTGGCTGGTTCGCAGTGGAGACCCTCCAGAGTAATCCTCACCTCCTCCTGGAGTGTGGAGGCGGCTTCCTTCGCTGCCACGACGGCCTTGGCGAGACATCCATCCCCGTGCCTGTACTCAACTGGCAGGCCACGCCAGCCACACCTGAGTGTGTG
Organism: Nannopetersius ansorgii; assembly: GCA_037974605.1. Lineage (NCBI taxonomy): Eukaryota > Metazoa > Chordata > Actinopteri > Characiformes > Alestidae > Nannopetersius > Nannopetersius ansorgii. The sequence continues at coordinate 10,563,472 of JBBPDE010000034.1, read as the reverse complement.
TAGCCATCCCTGTTTTGATTTCCTGTGTGTGTGTGTGTGTGTGTGTGTGTGTGTGTGTGTGTGTGTGTGTGTGGTCCTTTGTCAATTTGTGTGTACTGACCTCTCACTAAAGTGTGTGTATATATGTGTGTTCTCCTACTCTGTCTGTTGCATGTAGTAATGATTGCTGCACTGTATGTGTGTATACTTTGTGATCAGTACTTGGAGGATAACTGTATTAAATTTATTTTTTATTAATATCTTAGTTGTTACAGATTCCGAATGCTTTCTCTCTCCTCATCCGTGTTTAATAGTCCTTGTCTTGGAGTCCCCAGCACTTCACATTTAAAGCCCATTTCTGAGCTTAAATAAATGTGCCGCAGGGGAAAAACACAAAAATGTGCAGGACAGTATAATAATAATAATATAATATATAATATAATAATTTTAATAACAATAATAATGATGTGTTTGTTTACAGTTTTTAAATTCCCAAAGATAATTCAGAAGACAATGCAGTGTAACTTTAGAACAACCCAAATTCCAGTCTGAGCTTTGTTAGGCAAGACTGAAGCAGCGTTGTTGTAATTTGCTTTTGTCTCTGTACCTGTAGCAGACGTAATCCATTCTCACGGGGGGATGTTCGTTGAGAACTCATACCCTTCATCTCCTGCCTCGGCCCCTGCCTCTCGTGGACCTCGGAGAGCCAGTGAGGTCAGCATTGCCAGCCAGGTTTCAGGACTGGCTGACAGTTACACTGCCTCAAACATTGCCAACAGTAAGTCCTCACACAAGTTCACCTGAATGATTTTGTAATTGAAACCCATAGAAAAGGAGGATTTTACTGTAATTTGTGATCGTACTGGTAGCAGTAAATGATGTTTATTTTCACTAATGTATGAACACATCATAAAATCATATAAAGTACGTCATATATTGTGTTTGAGTAATTGAATCTTTGTTGTTTTACTTTACACTTCTCATAGACAGTCAGAACCTTTTAGAAGAATTAGTCTTCTAATGTTTTGTTTACTTTATAGCCAACTTCTAAAAGCTAATCATGAACATCAGCTTAGTCATTAAATAGAATGCTGTCCAGTTAGTACTGGGATTGAATTATCTTTGTTCTTCCTGTTAGCAATCCAAGGCAATGTCTTTTAATCTCATGTTTAATTCATTTGTCCTTAACTATCATTGTGCCAAGTTTGTTTTTCCTCATGGCCAATAATGAACTGTATGTCCAGTGATTTATTCACAATTTCTCCCTTTTATGTTTTGTTATCTCGTAGCACAAGCACGCCACCTTAATCAGTCCAAAAAGCTTAGCCTTTTGTCCCAGCTGGCCCTCCCTTATAACAAACTGTCCTCAAGAAGCCCGTCCCCAAAAGTCCGCCACAGGTTGCTCAATAATAGAGCGTCAGGGTCAGAGGACACGAGCTGCTCAGATGAACACAAGTGCAGCAACAGATCTCTGGGGTTCGACCCCACCCCTCCCCTCAGCTGCAGCTTTCCTTCACCGAACAGGCAACTGGACATAGAGCAAGGTATTGCTGGCCAGAGCATAGAATAAGGGGTCCGCGGCCTCGCCTGTGGGCCTCCTCCTTCCATGCTATGTGCCTGCTGTTGGTCTGAATCCTTCAGCCCTGCCCTGACCTGCTAGCTCTCACTAGCCCCTACTGCTGTTCTCTGCATCTTCAGATTAGGGAGGTCCTGTTCTGGTCCTATAGGTTAAGAGTCCAGTGCAGTTTGGTGATTTCCAAACAGGACTGATTCATCTAGAGCCCCAAATATTACAACCCTAAGGCTAAAACATTTAGTCATTTCTTATTGTTTGTGTTTTTGAATTATTGAAATGGCTTCTGCTATTTGACTTTAAGAAATACAAAGAACAATCCAGAGAAAAATCACAGCTGACAACTGTCACCGTCAGTCAGTTCCACCAGTCAGGAAAAAATTTAAACAGAAGCCATTGGATTCTGTTTCATTTCTAAATATACATAGTAAATTATATCCACTAATATTTTAAGTTATTGAACTTTTTATTACAAAAAGTAAAAACATATAGCTGGGTTTCCTGGTTTCCTTGGTGTGTGAGAGCAGGAAAATAACCAACTGTTCCGGACTCTGGTCCTCCAGAACCAGAATGGGGTTGCCCTGCTTTAGCTGGTCTTCTGGTCTTTTCTTTGTCCTCACTCCCCCCCTGTCTGAACTCATGTTTACACCTCACCAGAATGCTTCATAGTCTTCATCTCCAGAAGCCCAGGCTATCTCCACGTTTTTTTCTGGAGGATGAAGTGCCTCTGAAGATGCTTAGGATGACACTGAGTCGTCCCACAATCCCATTCTCTGACTACACTCTTCAGTTGCATTGTTTACACTGGCCATCACTTCTTGCCAAGAAAACAAAGGACTTATTTACATCTTTAATGTAAGGGTTTTCTGTGCTTTTCGAGCCACGGCATCAGGCTTGATAAGGAAGATATGCAATCTTCCATGTTCAGCCTCGAAGTTTTAGTGTTTCCCACTACCCCTTCACATTTACCTGTGTCATATCTTCTGCCCGTTTTTGACCTGCTTGAGTGCCTACAATGGAATTGTTCAGAGTATTTTTTATTTTAAAGGTTGATCTCCCTAAAACTATAGTTTTGATTCCTTTGCGTGGTCTTATCCGTCCTCATCCGTCTCTCTGTTATCTCTGTCTCTGCTGGATTCTAACTGTCCTGTATTTTCAGTTGCTGCTCGATGGTGGGGCACCAAGCGCATTGACTTTGCCCTCTACTGCCCAGACGCCTTGACTGCCTTTCCCACTGTGGCTCTACCTCACCTGTTCCATGCGTCCTACTGGGAGTCCACTGACGTCGTTTCCTTTCTGCTCAGACAGGTACTGTTAGCACTTAACGGCCATTCCACCTCCCCTAACTAACACCAGTATTCCGATGTTTAAACTTGCAAATAGAGAATTTTCTAGAGTGGTATTAAATGTGTAGAACAGTATGAATGGGGAACATATTCCACAGCTGTGAACAGGGAAACTTAAGGGAGGAACCGTCTTCATCATTCTACAACCGTGTGGATGAGGGAGAAGAGCATTCTAGAACAGTGTGAATGAGGGAGAAGAGCATTCTAGAACAGTGTGAATGAGGGAGAAGA
>JBBPDE010000034.1:10396338-10406338 GCA_037974605.1 Nannopetersius ansorgii | reverse complement strand
ACAGACTTGGGTGGAATTACAAACAACACAGCCGAAAGGATTTAGAAGGTGTAATGAGGTTAGACTGCGGGCTACGGCGTGAAAAGGTATGACGTAAGCACATCGATGTTTTTACCAGCTGCATGACATTACTAGTGGCGTGCGGATCCAGTACTCCGTATCGGTATTGGTCCAGCGCTGGGCCAATATTGGAAAAAGCCTGAACGGTCACGTAAACACTGAACTAAACTCTGACTAATGAGGCGTAAAGAGACAGACGAGGACAAGAGCGTCACAGGACCCAAACGGCTCCGCGCTCTCAAAGTAGTGCACTTAAAATACAGACTCCTGCACCCAAACAGTGTATAACGTGTGTCGCAAAGAGCTCATGGAGATTTAGCCATGTCTACAGAACTCAATAATGGACACACGGCGCACTAGATGGGTGTAGAAACTGGAGTTTTATAACTTGCACCCCTGGAGGAAGTAGGGATGAGAGATTTAGACAGATAAGTAATCCACAGATCAGCTGTTGAAGAGAAGGGAAGAGATTGGTATCGGTGTCAGATCCTCGAGGTTACAGTATCGGTACTGGTATCAGTCTGGAAAAAGTGGCATGGAGCCACCTCTACACTTTCCCAGCTAACAACCTCTCTACAGCAAATTTATTACACCCGTGACTGAGTATAACTGTAATTGGGTAGGTACCTCAATGGCCAGAAGCTTATGAGTCTTAACATCTGATCCTGGTTAAGAAGTGGAGCACATTTCATCTGATGGGTGTCCAGAGATCAGAAGAATGACTGTAAAAGTCTGGGGGACCTGAGACTTTCCCGGAAAAGAAAAGGATTAGCTGACTACGTCTCCATTCCGGTAAGCACGGATTCAAATGGACACACACACACACACACACACGCGACCACAAGCAGGACATGACATCACCCAGCCGTTCCAAATCAAGCCAATAATTATTGTCAAAATGTTATATTTGACAGAGGTGCCCTCAAATAGATCTTCAAGAAAGAGAAGCTTCAGCTGTTTCCAGCGCCCCCCCCTCCCCTTGCCTCTTCACTTCGACTCGGGGATCATGACTGAACGCACCCCTCCAAAGCGGCTGAGAGCAGTTTTTTCCTTTATGAAACTGTTACGATTCCAAACACTGAATGCAGTTTGCATTTCCACTTCAAACCGATGCGTCTCAGTGTTGATGTGACTGAAACATCCTGGGAGGCGCAGTCATCCAGCGCCGCAGCCTTTAATGCCACTTTTCTCTCGCATCGCAGTCTGAATAATGGATTACAGTTTGCGGTTGTTACCCAGTCGCTTTTAATAAACGGCTGAGCGCGACAGATTTTTAACCTTTTGTGATGACAGCTCACTTTATTCTCTTTAAACACCGCTGACAGAAAACGATTCTGAGGCCTCAAGGGAACCTGCCTTCGGAAACTTTCGCACCTCCCCCTCCCCCGTCCAAACAGCCACGCAACAAAAAAAAAAGGCGCACGCAAAAACAAAGTTCCACCAATTAGCTGCATATTGCCACCCGCTATTTGTCCAATATTGGTTTTAACTGCTGAGGAAGTTCCTCTCTGCCCCCATGCCCATCCAACAGGACTAAAAGGCACTGGTTGTTCATCAGCCAGGGCACAGCTGGTTCATCCACAGTCGTGGTGCCTTTGGTGGAAGGTTCAGGCACAAACACGCCAAGTGCAGTGAGCCTTTTCAGTGTCTTCATCTTTAAACCTCCAGAATTCCTCCAGGGAGAGTCACCCAGGCAGTAGGAAGATGGAGACTGTGACATGGCAAACTTGCATTCATTTCCCACTTCTGAGACCCAGGCATGCTGACAGTTCATTCTGAAATTACTGTAATTATTTTACTACATGCGCACATGTCTAAACACACACACCACGATATATATGTATATTTAATCACACACAGGGTCATATATAGTTGTTTGTGAGGTGAAAGCACCCTGATTGGCTGAAACTTGTTTGCATGGAGATCGAGAGAGAGGGCCGAAACGGGAGGGGGTGCAGAGGGAGAGCTTTATGCTGATGCATCAGCAGATCTGGGCGCAGGCCCTGGCTCAGACAGTGATCTATATGCAGGAACAGCGCACAGGGCCAGGCCGTCTCTCCTGATGCAGTCATATTTAGCCTCTCTCCTGGCGATAGGGGAGCGGAAAAAAAAGGGCTAAAACTATGTTTCCTATCTCCCCCTTCTGGCCTCGTACTGGAGAGGGAGGTGAGAGGATTGTGGGAGGGGAGGCATGGGTTAAGGGGGGGCATGGGTTGAGGGGGTGCGGGGTGGTGGTATGGGGGGATGGGGGCATGGGTTGGGGTGGGGTAAAGTCAGCAGTTGGCCCAGGACCTCGTTCCATTCTGTTATCAGGAGAACAGGCTGTTGGTGCCAGTGCTATCACTGCTCCCAAATCTGCTGACGTCCTGCAGAGTTTATCAGAGGCACAAGTGGTCATCTTACAGTTAAAGGTGAATCTGACTGGCTGCAGCCATACGAAACCAGTCTCTGGCTCTCTTTTTCTCACACACACACACACACGCACACACACACACACACACACACACACGCACACACACACAGGCATGTCAACAAACAGGGAGCCCAGCTCCAAGTTCTCACCAAGGCCCAGGACAATGCCTCCAAAGAACTAGGGGGAGAAACAGACACTCAAACCCGGAATTTCAAAAGGCCCTTTTCCTCTCTGTTAGGCTCTCAAGGACACAAGCTTGGAAGGGAAACTTAACAAGTAGTACTTGAGGGTTTTGGACCAGGCTGAGACAGACAACTGAAAGAGAGGACAGTGATGGGGTGGGAGTGGGGAGGGCTTCGGAGAGGGGAAGGGTACATGATGCATTAGAGCCATTTCAGTGAGTGTGAAAGAACACCTCGAACAAGCTTTAGCGAACACGGTTCTCACCAGCGCACAACAATCTGTAACCCAAATATGTCTGCTTCAATTTTGCACGCAAGTCCACAAATTAATGTGAGCAAAGCAAAAGCCACCTCAAAGGCTGATCCACAGAAAAGCTGATTTTGCCAAACAGATTTACAGTCTGTCAGGAAGGTAAAAGCACTCGGGGGGGGGAGGGGGGGGTTTGGTTTGGGGGGGGGGGGTGAAGAATAAGCAAGGGCAGACAATCTCTTTCAGACGACCGGCCGAGGGTGGGAGGGTAATTAAAAATAGGCTCAAGCAAGGAAGCCACATAACATTCAGCTAGCAGCCATTGATCAAACTCAAGGCATATGGCTTTCAGCTTTGTCGGACTTAAAAAGAACCCGAGTGCCAATGTCTGTCTGCTTTTCAAAAAACAAAAACACGCTCAACTGCACAAGACTGGTCGGCCATCTTTTCTTTGTTTTGTTTTTTTTTTCTTTAATTCTAGGAGGCTGAAAGGCTCTTGAAGCCAGCGAGCCACATTAGAGGCTTGGCAGGCCTCAACGTTTGAGCGCTGGAGTTCTCTCCTCCCCCTCCCCTCTCCTTTCCTCCATCATCTTTCCCAACCTCCGCAACCCAAGCCGCTTGGTTCGACAGCCCAGCGCCTGGGGCCAAAACGTACACAAATAAAAATGAGCAAACACTGGAGGCAAACGCCCGCTAGTTCCCCCCGCCACGATCAAGAACAGAAAGGGCACGCACACAAAAGATCCATTCTACCGGCTTTGCAGCACTGAGACAATAACTAGTCTCAGAATCACAGAATCCGAAATAAACAGGGCAAGGAGAAACGGACCAGCCATTCAGCAGAGTCTGGATTTTTTTGGTTCACAACTCTGGATGCCTCTGAGAACCGGGGAGCGCTCTTACGAATAAAGGTGCCAAAAAGCGTTCTTTGGGGAACCACATCAGATCCCCGAAAGAAGATTTTGAAGAGATTTAAAGAAACCATAAGGAAACAGCCCAAGCTGAAGAAAAAATCTCCACATTAAAAGGTCCTATAGCAGTAAATCTGGAATATCAAGCCAAGAACCTTTTAGGAGCTTGAGTGGTTCTTCTCAGGAAAAAGGGATTCTCTCCCACTATCCTCAACAGGCAGTTTTCCATCAAAACTCAGCACTGGGACATTTTAGGCACTCCCATAGTGCTTTGGTTTGTGGGGGGGGGGGGGGGGAGAGCCCCTCAGTGCATGTGACCGCTGTGTGCTTCCAGCTTTTCCTGCCTTCCAAACTGCTGAAACAGAGGCAGTGGCCAAGGCCCCTTGGTTGTCCCCACTGACAGACAGGGCAAGGCTTCTCACAGGCCTCCCGGGCTCAGGTTTTGTCAGCTGTTCTCATGGCCAGCTGCAGGAGCAAACCGTGGAGAGCATCGAGCAACACGGGACACGAGGGGAGCTGTACTGAGTAGATTTTTTTTTTGCCTTTATACCCTCCTCCATCTCCTCCCACCTCCTTTTTGAGGTCATTTCAACCCATATTTGGCAGGAGATGGTCTCAACAGACCGTCAGAAGCATTGGTTTACAAGTGTTACCCAACTTGATTTAGTCTTCTCTTGGGGACGGGGGAGGCTCTTCAACACAAATCAACAGTCACATGACCTGGGAAACCACTGTCAGTCAGTCCCTGTTCCTCTCCCTGGAACATTCAATTTATCCAATCAGGGACTCAGTCGTTAAGTCAGAAAGCCCAGTGATCATTGGTCTATGTTAAACACCACCTGGAACACCTTCTCCAGTGTTCAGGAGTGCTTTCATGCAGCTAGTGAGAAAGGCAGCCGAGCTCCACTCAGTTCCACATTAAAACTACACCAAATCCAGGCGTCACTATGGAGGACACGACAAGAGTAGCTCCGGCCGGCCCGAACCTCCTGAAGCACTGGGGAGAAGAGGGCTGAGAATGTCTTGCACAGCTCAAAAGCTTTGCATGCTGCACGATTACAAAGACAAACACTTAACGGGTTAATCAATGCAGGGAGTGGGGGTTGGTGGTGCTCTAAGGAACTGTTCGACCAGGGAGCATAAAAGCGGTGAGAGAAAAGCGTGCAAAATGTATGCATCCTTATCTGCAGCCAACTCCACACTCTGAATTTTAAAGTGGAATGTCAAAGAGGGATGGGCCGAGAGGCAAGAGACTGGGCAAGTGCAAGAGACCAAGCAAGTGGTTTTGATCAGAGAAGGCTCATTATCACATTCTCATTACTCATGCACTCAGCAATGGGCAAACATCAGCAGCAGGGAGAGAAAAAAAAAAAAAAAGAAATAAAAATAAAGCCCTCCGTCCCTTCAAGTCTGCAGAAGAGCCCGGACGATAAAGGGGTTAAGAACGTCTGGAAGGTCGAGCCCGAGCCCTTGGAGGGTTTCTGAACACATCCTCCAGTGAGAGAATGGAGGCAAGCCCTCTGCCCTCGGCCCCTGCTGATCAGAGATCAGAGGGAAAGGGCCTCCCGACTCCCGCACTCAGGGATTAAGAGGCAGAACTAAGACCATATGAATATTAATATGCTCACTCTAGCTGGGCCTTAGCTTTGGGAAATTTGAGAAGGGGAGGGCTGCTGGCTTCCCATGGACCACTGCCTGAGCTCTTCTGACACATTTATATGTTCACAATAAAGGAAGTGAGATACATAAAAACACACACACACACACGTTACACAGTGCAGAGGGGAGACCATGTTTCCCTTATAAGCCCCTGTATCTTGCAATCCCATGTCTTCATACCAAAAAACAACCACAGAACACAGAAAACATGCAAGCCGCCTTTCAAGTTGGAATTGCTATTTCACAGAAGAGCTTCTGTAATGCCTCCAAATGACTGACAATGGCCTATATACAGACATCACAGTCCAGATTTTCATATTAGCTTTATGTGATGTAGCTTAATGCTTACGGTTTAATGCACTGCATTGAGAATAAAGGTCTGATTTTAGCAGTACCTTCCAGTTGCCAAATAGAGGCCGTTGTTTGGTTTCAGCACTACACATTACAAATACCCCTTTCCCACTGCACTGGTTCCCGTGCCGGTGCCGTGCCGGTTCCCAATTTTGGAACCAGTGCTGCTGCTTTCCCACAGAAAAAAATTGGTGCCGGTGCCCTAAAACAAGCACCGAACCGGCACCTAAACTCTGCTGGTCTCGTAGCGAGAACCCGTGACGTCACAAGCAGTGAGCGGAGTGACGATTAGCTTGAGAAAAAAATGGCGGAGAGCCAAAGTCCGTTAATTTGGAGCGCCGAAGAAATTAAGGCTCTTTTAGCTGTATGGACGTCAACAGAGACACAGCAGAAATTGGAAAGCACAAAGAGAAAGACAAAAGTATTATGAAGAAATAAAGTTTGGTGAATAACGGCCATGTTTGTTTCTGTTTAGTGGGCGTGGCCTGTGACGTATTATCATTTGGGCTCCGCTGAGCTCCTGTATAGTGTGAATGGGGGCCGGTTCTATGGCTGGTTCCCAGTTCGGCACCGGCCCGAGCAACAGAACCGGCACCGGTAAACCAGTGCTGTGTGAAAGGGGTAAAAGTCAACCCAACCAGGACAACCATTTATGATTTGCTTAACCAGGCATATAAAGACCAGAGACACTGCAGACTTGCTCTGCATTATTATGGCAGAGCATGATGGCAATCACCGAAATTACAGCTCAAACAGAGCTCAGAGCTTCCGAAGGAGCTAGCCACTGCCGTGAAACTGCTGAAGAGGAGCTGGCACCCATGGCAAGGATTGTAAAGTCATTAGCTTCTTCTCCTGCTCCACCTGCACCAACAAACACTTGCTAGTGGGTGGACAGACGGCCAGGGGCAAGGCAGGGGCCTGGCAGTGTTTTCACGGGAGACATGAGCTCACCCTCTGACCTCTGAACTCCCAACAGGTGCACCGGCACTGCATAAACAGCAAAAAGATCAATGCCAGCTGAGCAGAAGGAAGTTACACTCCATCACCTGGAGGCCTGTGGAGAATTCCCTGAAGATGTTGAGCAGACCCAGCTCAGAGAGGACCCTGAGTACTACAGCAGAGGCGAGTCAACTCGACTCTAGTTCCTGCCAGAGGAAACTATTTCAAAGGTTCTGTGCAGAAAGAAGAATTAATACTCCATCAACACATGCTACAGCTAAACCAGGCTGGTGATGAAGGGAAGAATGACTAAAACGTATGTCGTGGAGAAGATTTTGCTTATAGAGGTTGAGTATGAGCGAGAGCAGTGGAGCATTTCTCTCTGAGGGAAGTGGCTGGTGGCTTTGTTCCATTTGGAACGGCCCGTCTTGCCTAGCGGGACCAGGCCCAACATGCATCTGGAGCCATTGGTGGGAATGGCATGAGACGTGCAGCTCCGCCAAGCCCTCATTGTGCCCACTGAAACATGGCACGGTGGCATTGAGACAGCACAGGGAGGCCGCAGTCCGCCAGGCTCCAGGGCTGCTCCTTTTAGAGCCGTGGCGGAGTGCGTGAAATGCTGCTCAGCTCCTCGGTTTACAATCAAAAATACTGTCTGACGTGAAACTTGAAACAACAAGGCAAAGCCGGCCCCAACCACTGCGACGCAAAGGGGAGGGGTGGCTATCTGGTGCCAAGCCCCGCCCCTCCCCGCTTACACTTTCCCCTCCAGGCAGAGTCAGCCAGCCAACCATGTGTACGTCAGACCTGATTCCCAGCGCGGAGGCGCACGTGGCCTTCCCAAACCTCCAGAGGCAGACAAAGGAGGGCAGCTTTCAGACGCGCAGGGCACGGCTATAGGCTCCCAGCACTGTAATCAATATCAGCTGCAGACGAATTTTGAAAGATGGATTACTAAATATGCATTTAAGAGTAAGAAACGTCTATAATAGACGGCTTCCTTGCATGGAGAGCCCAGGGCATCAATCGGAGCGCAAGCACAAACAAATCCATCATTCTCAGCGACAAGCGAGCGGGACAGCTAGAGCCTGGAAAGGTCCTCCAGGGCCTCGGCCCCTCCGTGTCAAACTCCCCCCCCCTTCCTGCTCAATCTCTCTCCTGCCCATGGTCCTGAATATAGAGCACACACCAGCTGGGACACTGGGGCTACCAACTGGTTATAAGCATATTGAAAATTTAAGTGGAGGGGAATTGGAATGGAGACCTGAATAGCAAAGGGGGGGGTGGGGGGGGGGCATCTGGAAGAATCTTTGAAACTGCAAACTATGTGAAACTTAAATGTCAAATGTTGATGGGGGACCCCTGATTGCAAATGGGTATCTGGATGAGGACATGCCAACGCTTAGAGAGAACCCTGTAAAGATCGTTTGGAAAAGAAAAATGAGCATCAAATGATCTGTTTTGGAATTCCTTTCCAGCGGCATATAATGGTCAGATAGCCTAATAGATAGCCTGATAGCCTAACGTGATGCTGTTAACATTAATCACTGTGTTGTCAAAAGCACAGATGGCGGCTACTACATATCTCCTGAAATGGGAGGGTATCCCCTTTCCCCTGCCGTGATTGGGTTAAATCCTCGCCGTGCTCACAGGGTGTCATAAGCCAGCATCATTTAATACCCCGGGCTCCTCGTACACAAGGAGGTGCTGATACTTCAGCAATGTAAATGCCACCTACATCTCCTGGCAGCTACCATGCGTGTGTGTGTGTGTGTGTGTGTGTGTGTGTCTGTCTGCATACACACACGTGCAAGCAAATCCAAGCCAGTCACAGCTGTGCCCCACTGAAGAACTTTTTAAAAGCCTGTCAAAGTCACAGTACACTTACTGCACTAGGCTGCCATGCCAGTGTGGCTGCGCGACGCTTGACCGCAGAGCAATTTTCCCCCTAACACAAAACACATTACTTCTGCGTCGGAGCACTCAGGAGCCGTGCTCATTGGCTGGCTGCAAAAGAACCTCCTCTGGTTTACCCTTTAAGGAAAAAGGTGGAAGTCTGTGATGTGCATTTTATTGTATTTTTTTTTTTAGATCTCGCTGTTCTTATCCAGACAAACTTGTTTCAGGGAATTGTGTGAGCCACTCGAAACTACCCAGCTGACTCAGCAGCTGACTTCTGTAGGAAGCTGTTTGAGGTTATGCTCGCCGGACGCGTGTGCACAAAGGCATATTCTGTTACATGACTAATTCAGAGACAAAAAAGGAGCCCCATAACGTGTTCCAGGGCGTGACTCACTACTTTGCCGTTTACAGTCAACGGAGCCGAGCCTTCACCTGCAGTCATTGGGTAATCAGCAAAGTCGAGGCTCAGTAATGATATTTGACGGTCATAAAAATGTCATTTGCTAACGATCCAGGCACCTTTTAAATCAAAAGCTATACTGAGGCGAAAAAAAATAAATAAATCTGGCTTCCCTCTTATTTCTTTCCCTGCGTTTAATTTACAAACTGCAAACCCTTCGTTTCGGCGCAGGCGATTTGTCATGCTGCATTGCATATCCAATTCCTATTCATTTCTCGCGGTGTAAGTGTCTATGCTGGGCATTTTTTTCCCTCCTCCACAGCTTACAGATAGAATTATGATCACTATTATAGCTCGGTGCTAGCGCCCTTCCCTCGTTCCTTGGCGGTGTCGATACTGCTGCGCTCCCCGCACTAAATTAATCACCGCAGCCCATTCTCACGGCGCTAAATATGTCATTTATGGCATATTCTTCCTTTAGATGGGCCTCCACAGAGGAAGGCAGGGCCATCCATTTGTCTTGCTTATGCCTCCATAAATCTCGATCGGTTTTGGGCTTCGCTGGCGAATTGACACGAGCTCAGCCTCCTCCGCTCTGCTGCTCTGAGTAAATAAAAATGATAAAGGCCTGTCAATAGCTCGCATACTTGGTCTCCGCAAGCAAATCAAAACCGCTGCTCGCGCTGCAGGACACCCTCCCTTCCATTTGCCTGGGCAACACCCTAATTCGAAACCCAACAGGAAAGACGTAACACAACATTCAGTTACATGGAGTTCTTCTGCACATTCACTGAAAATGAATGCACAATTGGCAACATTGTACAGTATAATTATTCAGGTGATGATCATATCAGTGGAGCCCGACCGATATATCGGCAGGCCGATATTATCGGCCGATATTAGGCATTTTCCAAACTATCGGTATCGGCATTT
>JBBPDE010000034.1:10296912-10313440 GCA_037974605.1 Nannopetersius ansorgii | reverse complement strand
CAGTACACTGATCACCGCCTGATCATCTGGAATCATCTGCTCCTGGTTCTTCACTGGTTCAGGACTTCAGTTAGATGTGCTTCGTTTTGCTTGAAGGATTCGTATGTAGGTCAGTGTGTGGCTTAGACAAAAGCTTTTCTCTGAACCTGGTCAGGTTCAGGGACAGAAAATTAGTCTTTGAAATTAGAGTTTTAAAAGTCCTTCAGGAAGCCTGGAGAACTGTTCCTCAAGACTACATTAAAATACAAGAAAGTCTGAATCTTTGGAAGCACAATAGGAAAAAAAGAGTGGTGGCTCAAGGCCACAATAGTGTACATTTTTAAAGGACGGCAGGTGTTTTAGCACAAGCAGCCCAGTGTAGTCCAAGTTCTGTGCTCCTATTGATAGTAAACACACTGAATATTAATTTCAGATATTGGTTAAATATAATGATGGACTCGCACTAAACAATCTTTACCATTCCTCTGATTGTTCGGTGTGATTGCTCGGGCCCATACACGGTTCTGTTGGACTTTGTTGGAATCTAGGGAGATCTTTAACCTTTCTCAGTCAGAGAACCTAACCTCCACGGTCCCATGGAGACAAAGGGAGACTTAGGTCTACAGAGGTGCAGCGTCTGCTGGAAATTTGGGCAGACAAAAAACAGGACCAACTGGACAAGAGCTCCATGTTTGGTAAAACTGTCTGTGTGCTTGTGGACTAAAGAGCCACTGAAAGACGTGTTGAGGAGCTGAAAACACCAGCGGTTCAGGATCTGAAGGATGTGAGGATGTGAGAGCGCTCGGCTCCAGGATGTTAAGTGCAATGCGAGCGCGGGTCAGTAGGGGGAGCAGGGAGGGGCAACGCTCATGTTCAGGTACAAGGGGATCTACACCTTCAGTGTCAGTTGGGTGCTGCCGATACTTCCTAAAGCAGCTGATACTAATGTGACTATATTCCTAAATATAAGCTGCATTCCTCGGATCCTCTGATGCATTTTTGCTCGGATCCAGTCTTTGTACATTCATGTTTGTAAGTGACCCTTGTCATTATTGTGGGTTCATCTCTGAACCTACCCAGAGGAAGATTTTGTCATTGTGTGATCAGACATAAATGTTCTTATCAGGAGATTATTAAAGTCTTGTTTGTCCTACATCTACCCTCCAAAGGAGGTTCTTGATTCCTCCTTTGGAGAAATCAAGAACAAAATCAACGTAAGACAGAACTTTTTCTGTTCTAATCGGCTGCTCAGTTTTCTTCTCTTTAACAACCGTATGGATCTCAAACCTGTCTGACTTTGCTAGTTGAGAGTTGAATTTGATCAATACGACAAATTTCAAATGTCACTTTTAAACCAACCAAGTGAACGCGAGTATCCGATGATCTGAGACCAGTAAAGATCAGAGCCGCGAGGGAAAAGAAAGAGTATTATTTATTGGGACTGAGTTGAAATTATATGAAGGCTCTTTCTAAGGACCTGAATTTAAGACGTGTGAGAAATGCTCAACATCGCATACTGTTGTTAAACTGGTCTAGGAGAAACAGGCTGGACTTTATTTAGATTTTTTTCCTTCCTCTGGGTCTGTGCAGACGTGACCACGCTGCCAACAGTGGGTGAGGATGACAGTGGATGCACAAGAGCATCTGAATGATGACAGTCATATGACCACATATCAAACATGGATCAGGTCTTGGACCGCTTCTGAAAAGACCACATGGCGCTGAAAGAATCGGATCTGTCTCACATTTGGGTGAAAAGAAATGAGATTGGTGCCGTTTCAGCCCTGTGAAGAGAGCGTAGCTGCTGTCTTTGTTCTTCACAGGCGTTTCCAGCTGTGAAGCCCTGTGGCCTTTTTTAGTGCACTCTAACGTTGGCTGGCCTGAACCTCCCTCGTGGGGGCCCTTGACGCTTAGACTCAGACATCCAGTCACACAGACTCCGGCAGACACACACACACACACACACACACACACACACACACACACACACACACCCACTGCAGCCCAGAGCTGGCTCTGCAGCACACAGTGTGAGTGAGTGAGTGAGTGAGCAGGAAATCCTGGAGCACTATCTGACCAACTCTAAGCAGGCGAGTTGAGAGCCGGCCGGCGAGCAGGAGGAAAGCTCCTCAGCTTTGGGAAGCAGGGAGGAGGGGGAGGAGGTGGTGGAGGGGTGGGAGTCACCATGCACACTGTGCTGGATTAACACGTGCCACGAGGTGAGGCTTCTCCCAACAACCTGGCTGCCGTTGAGCCACCCGGACGCCCCGAGGGTGACGACAGCTGTCAGGGCAAGGCAATGCAGGCAGACCTGAGATGACACTCGGCGCTCCTTTCCATCAGCACTCGCACTTCTTCTCTGTCCATCCCTCGGACTTCCCCGAGTCTGCTCCCTCTGTCCAGCGGGGTTGAATTAATCAAGGGTGCCTGCGCAGACAGGATCAATATCTTGCATCTTGGAGCCCCTGAAGTGTGTCCTAATCTAAGAGGCATCCCACCGGTAGGTCCTGTCCCGTCGTTTTTCTTCATGCCATCCAGGAGGGACAAGGGGGCGACCCTGCGCTTGCTTGGAGGTATGCGGCTCCCTCTCTGAAATGAAACCTTCCCTTTCGGATGACTTGGAGAGAGGCAGCGAGAGAGAGAGTGTGTGAAAAGGAGAGAGGGAGCGACGGCGCCTTCTCCCCCTGTGCAAGAGACAATAGTATGACTTCACGATGAGGACGCGCCAGAATGAATTTGACATGTTAGCCGGGAGAATTCCACGGAAAAGGCAGGAAAGTGACGCCTCCGACGCCACCCTTGGCTTTCTGTTTCTGCTGTACTACCACAGGACAGTTTTAACGACTGTGTTCTCGTTTTCCCCCTGATTTCGGAGGAGCCTTACATTCTTTAGCACTCAAATGCTTGTTTTGTTGCCTTAAAAACTGAACTCTCTCCAAAACTTCAGCCTAAAGTGGAACACAGCAGAGGACAATGTGCTCTGTGTATCCGCTAACAGCCTCCATGTGTTTGGGAAGTCTCGGAAGGTCCGATGAAGAAGGTGTGGATGTAATGTCATTGTCCAGACCCGGCGTGAGGACTGTTTGTTCATGAAAGACGAGCCACGCGAACCACACCTCAGCTTAAATGAAGACTGCCCGCATTTACGCAGGACGGGACCAAAAAATGATGCAAGTCAATAATTTCCCGTTCAGGAGGCATTCCTGGATATGGTGAGTGCCACTCCGCCTTTGTCACACACTGTAAAAGAAAAGGAGTGTATGGTGTGAGGGGGGGGGCTTGTGTTTTGGATCACAACATCATGATGTTGCCAACGTCAGGTCAGTCTTATTTATAGCCCCGACTCATGCACAGAGATGAGCCTGGAGATTTGTATTAATCCTGAAGCAGACGCCTGCCTTGTGAAAGCCTGGCCAGAGCCAAGGCTCGCCCTCAGCTGGAGGAGAGTAGATGAGGTGGAGGCCTAAGTGTCGCTTCCTATCATGGCCATCAGGCCTCAACCACCGCCCCAGTGCACTTCAGAGCCCCTGGAGCTTAAAGGTCCAACAACCTGAATTTTCCATTAAACTTTGTTGAAATATTTAGAAGGAGGTCCCAGGAGCGAGACGGCATCAACATTTCCTGCCGTGATTTTTGCAAACTGGACTGTTTAAAAGCTTTAAAGCACGAATCATTTCACTGCAAAATACTCTTACGTCTGTCCAGTGTAGCTAATATTGCTCATTTTTAAGCTGACGATGTAATTAAATTTCTAGGCGTTTTTGTTTTTAGTGGTTGTTAATTTAAGGTTTTATGGGCTTTTATTGGATTTTCATCTTCAGATAATAGAAATAGGCTCCAAACAAGCAAAATTATCTGCTATTATGATGAGATTTCACATGCCTTGTATCATAATAAGGCAGCAAATGTAAGATCATGTACTTTGCAAAGATACCATTTTTTATATGAATAGGACATTTTTTCCAGCAATTGCAGCTTACTGTTTAGATTGTAGCAGTAAGCACACAGTGGCCATGCTTTACAGGGAGGTTGCAGCAGTTCAGTTTACTTTCACTGGGATTTATTTATTTTTTTTCAGGAAAAGTGGTACAGAATCTGAAATATTAATATTTAAAAAGTATGTTTGGGTCTTACATCAGAATGTTATTAAAAAGGATTTTAAATATAATTTAAATATGGGTCTCATTAACAATTTTTTTTTTTTGAAGAGGGGACAAACGGGCGAAACATAATCGAATTTTTTGTAGACGTGGGTGGGTCTTTGGTAGGACATCTTTTAATTCACGTCCCGTCCACGATTTTGAATCACTTCTATTCAATAAAATTCGGTTCAATTATACAGTATATCGTCGCTGTCGGGCGGAAACCTCATATGTCCAAAACGGCTGTTTTTCAGGAAACTAAAAAAACGATTTATATTCTAAATAAATGAATACTGTGTCATCAAACATCCCATGTTATTTTCAACACTTTTCATTGGTTGATAATTTCTACATTTCACCGACCCACGTGGAGACTGACCAATAGTATCGATTTATGAAAAAAAACAACCAAGGCCAAAAGTGGAGTTACGAGGTTTCCGCCCGACAGCGACGATATGAAGCTTTTTACAACAAATGTCACAAAACAAATGCGCGGAATCCCAGTCTGAGCACCCAGTGAGCAAGACAAAGGTGACAGGCAAGGAAACCTCCCTAAAGCTGGAGGAAGAAACCAAGGCCTAAAAGGGGAACTCGCCCACCCCTGGTCGATCCAGAGAGAGAGTGAGAGAAAGAGTCTCTGTGAAAATAACCAACAAGACAATGCTTTTGTGTACGAACTTAATAACCGATTGTCCATCTGTGACTAACAGAGTCGGTACAGTAAAGAGCCAGTAGAGGTAGATTTTGTTTGATGTTTCAAACCCGCTACATTTTGCTGTCGAGGCTTTCAGGCGATCTCGGAGGTGGATCCAGGCTCTCGTACCCCCATATTTCTCATCCTGATCCTGTCTCTACCAAGAATAATGGGTTGAACTGTAAGCCACAGAATTCAGCTTATCGATGCTGGACGTTTTCCTAGTCAGACATATCATATGATATTCAGAAATATCACAATGTATCACATTATTTATGATATTTCATTTTGCTGCAACATTTGTATACATTCTTTTTCATCATTCGAGTGCCATAGAATACCAATAGAAATGCCCTTTACACTGAATGACTTTAGAAGTAAAGCCTGCAGTGTTACAGCTTGTGGGGTGTTTCACCTTTTGTTTATGATTGTTAATGGTGTGGGAAAGCAGTGACCTTCATGCAATTGAAATTTGACTTCAGCACTGGGCCTTTAACGCTCTCAGCCTCAGCGACGCTGCCTCGGGTCCCTGTGCTGCTGCTCCTGCCACGCTTTGTGCCTCGCGATGTGAGCTGTGATGACTGACGGTCTAGCCGGTTGAGGGTGCGGCCCTGTTTGCTCTTTGCGGTTTTGCAAGACCACTTGCTCAGAAATGCTTTTAACACCTGAGTGCGAGTTGTGTCGTCATCAGGCTGTTTCAAAGAAAGCAGAGAGTCTATGAATCAAGTGCGACAGCAGTGCTTGCTGGCTTTCCTGTCCCTCTTTCTTTTCCTCTTTGACGTAATTTAAACAGCGAGACTGACAGGCTGACATGCCTCGCGGGGCCACACAATTACAGATGAACAATCTGAAAAGGCAGCGGCGGCTCATCCGCTGGGCCGCTTGGCTTCTTTGAAACCGTCTAGACAAATACAGGCGTCATAAAAGAGAGGGAGGCACACGACACGTGACCTTAAACACGGCTGTGGTGAGCTATACATTTCCGCCCATACTTAAAGCACTCTGTAGAGCAGCTATTTGCATTTCTGCCGCGCTCCAGTGACTCGTTGCGAAAGTTTCTTTTTCTGTTTGCAGAAGAATGAAGGAATGCACTGTTGGAGTTGGAGGTGGACAGAAGGTTAGCCGGTCACCAAAGACCTTGCTGATTATTAGGAGTGTAACAATGTATCAGAGTATCATGATATCGTGCGAATATGCATAGTGACGAATAAGCATATTATCCTTCAGCAGCTAAATAGTGTTCTGGTGAATCAGAAGCACAGTGCTGCTAAAACACAAAAGTGCATCTCTGTTTGGAGTTTCCATGTGTTTGTGTCAACACAAAAGCTTTGCTTCGTGATTGGAAATGTCTGTTTGTTTTTTTGTCAGTTTTTGAAAATGGTGCTGTTTAAAAGTCAAAATCACTGAATATGTTTATGTCTGATCATAAAAAATAGATGTGTGTGTGAGTGTGGGGGTGGGTGGTGGGGTGGGTGTAAGGGGTTGGTGTGGGGGTGGGTGGAAGGGGTGTGTGTGGTAGAGACTGCACATAAGCAGCACTGTTGACTATTTTGAAGCAGTGCAGACAGAGAGAACTGTAAACGTACAAATTCTGACTCAGTGATTGTAAATTGTTTGATTATATCGTTCGATTTTTCTTTTTAAATAGTATCTAGTTTGATTTACATTCTTTTGTTCAGCCTGTCTTATTATAATATGAATATGTGTCTGAAATGAAGACTTCCAAACGCTTTAATCTGTATGTATGCGGAACACATGGCGGAGACAAGGTCCGAGAATATTCGGCCTTTTATCTGAGCAGTGAGGGTCCACAAATAGGTCAGAATAATCCCAGCAGTCTCACACCGTATTCAGCAAACCGTCCCTCATTTCAGGACTGAAATTCAAGTTTCTTTTACTGTTTTTGCAACTTTCCTGAGGTCCAGTTTGTCAGTCGCTTCTGTCCAAGCAAGGAACAGCTGTATCCAAACTGGGAAATAGCTGTGGGTAGGCTAATCCTTTTTTCAGATTTTTCTTAAGTTTTCAGGCTCAGTTGCACCCGAATAGTTGGATACATTATAAAAATGGGGAACCAGTAACAACAATCTCTCCCCCTCCCCCCCGAGAGGATGATTTGAAGTTGGGGAGCCAGTATCAACAATCGCCCCCCCCCCCCCCGGGGGGATTATTTGATTGTGTTGTAGTCGGTGCACATAGGTGGCATTTGCATTTAATTTGCATTTAGCGGGGTTTTTTTTTTTTTTGCGGTCTGGTAGCCCACTTGCACCCCCCCGCGATTGTGTTTGAACCCCCCCGGGGGGGGCGCGCCCCACCAGTTGAGATCCACTGACCTATAGAATGGAACTGGCGGTATCGTTGTACCTCTAGAAGCATGGAGTGAGCAGGTATACGTTTCCAGCACCGTGGCCACTGTTTGCGCAGCGCAGGGTGGAGTTTACCTCCAGGCGCATCCACATCCTGCTGCAGCGATGTCAGCCTGCAGATACGACTCTCATCCTCAACCCGTTCCTCCAGGCTGAGAGTACGAGATCAGATATCTCCTGCGTCAACAAGGGGCTGAAGATTCGTGTGAAAATCAGTCTTTGTTGCCTCTTCAGCAGATCGGAGGAATCGGCGCATAAAACGAACGCTTTTAATGCAATGTTCTTGGGTTTCATGCTAAATTGCACTGAATAAGATTGAAATAGAGACACATATGTCCCTAACGGAGCTGCCCTCTGATTAGTCCCAAAAATCCTCAGTTCTCACCGATATGATGCTCATCATTAATTGTATTCTTCCGCTGCATCCCAGGAACATCTCGATTCTTCAACGCAGAACAGAGGTTTCACTTTAACCCTGAGTTTTAAGGCGAGAGAAGTATATGATGCCTTTTTCAGGACAGCAGCTTCTCTTTTTCCTTTCTAAGCTTTCAGGTGAGATCAGACACTGCTGTCCTGTCAGGTCCATGAAAACTTCACTAAAACTGTGCTTGGAGCGAAAGTCTGACCAGCACTCTAGTGCCCGAGGTCCAGTTATGAGTGAGAGAAGAATTTTAATGCCATTGTGTCGCTGGATAATTGAGAACACATGGCGGAGGCAAGGTCCGAGAATATTCGGCCTTTTATCTGAGCAGTGAGGGTCCACAAATAGGTCAGAATAATCTCAGCAGTCTCACACCGTATTCAGCAAACCGTCCCTCATTTCAGGACTGAAATTCTTTCTTTTACGCTTTTGTAACTTTCCTGAGGTCCAGTTTGTCAGTCCCTTCTGTCCAAGCAAGAAACAGCTGTGTCCAAACTGGGAATCGGCTGTGGGTAGGCTAATCTAGGCGAGGCGAGGCGAGTGTATTTGTATAGCACATAATCATACTGAGAGGTCACAGAGGTCATTCAGTGGAATTTACTGTGACAAAATAAGTACAAAAAAACATGAAATGTAAAGGAATAGAAGTAACCATAAAGTTAATTACAGAATATATGTTTATAAAATAGATTAAGTAAAGGTAAAGATGGCGATATAATAGAAAACAAATACAACTGCATGATCTTTGTGCCAGTAAGAGAAGTAAAAGTGAGGCATTATTATTATTATTATTATTATTATTATTATTATTATTATTATTATTATTATCATTATCATTTTTGTTATTATTATTATCATTATTATCATTTTTATTATTATTATTATCATTGTTATTATCATTATTATTATTATTATTATTATCATTGTTATTATTATTATTATTATCATTGTTATCATTATTATTATCATTATTATTATTATTGTTATTGTTATTATTATCATTATTATTATTATTATCATTATCATTATTATCATATTATTATCATCATTATTATCATTATTATTATCATTATTATCATTATCATTATTATCATTGTTATTATCATTTTTATTATTATTATTATTATTATTATTATTATTATTATTATTATCATTATCATTATTATCATATTATTATCATCATTATTATCATTATTATTATCATTATTATTATTATCATTATTATCATTGTTATTATCATTTTTATTATTATTATTATTATTATTATTATTATTATTATTATTATTATTAATGAGGTTGTATTTCAGAGAAACCGTATTTACAGTACCAATAGCCTTCATTAGTCCTCTCCTTTCACCCTCTATGTTCTAATAAAAATGAAATAAATTAAACTACAACTGCTGATTTCATTTCTGAATTGGTAGAAGAACAGTTAGCAGTTTAAATGATGTATGTTTTAATTTCTTGTGCTGGTCTCGCACTAGGAAACAGCCCAACACTTATCTCTCTCTGTCCCGGCCTTCCTGGGGCCTCAGGCAAGACTTGACTTGCAACCCATCCCCCTCCACCCCTCTTCACACCTTAACCACACAACTACATCCTCTAAAAAGCAATGTTACTTTTTCACACCAGTGCTGCTTCTGCTGAGGTGAACAAATGATGAAACAAATCCTTTTATCTTTTGGCTTCTCCGCATGTTACGTCCATGCTGTCATCATAAGTAGACCTACAGTATTAGCCACTAATTATGGTGCATCTTGTTTGAACTAGAAAGTTGGAATTTGAAAGTCGGAGAAACATCACCCACCCCTACCTCAGAATACAGCAGTAGTGAAGCTGCAGTGAAGATTATTTTCATCATTTTAAGCAAACTTACCATGTTTTGAGTGGCCTTTTATGCTTTAAATGACGTTTTATTAAAATGTTTACATTGTAAGAACTGTGTATGTCTTGACCCGCTTCTTTTTGTTTTGCTTATATTTTGCAAAAACACTGTTTTCTGCCTCTCAGACTGTTTTATCTTTGGCATATTGAGCAGAATAAATGAAAGAAATGGGAGGAAATGTAGTAACACCTAAACAAAGTGGCTAGCAATTCCTCTGGGCTAAATAAAGTTTTCTGATTCTAAAGAGATAAAGGTGTTTCAGCCATTCAGCACCACCAGTATACTGATCACAGCCTCATTATCTGGAATCTTCACTGGTTCAGGCCTTCAGTTAAATGTGCTTACGGTTGATGAGGCTCAACGTAAGGTTGATGAGAGGGGTGGGAGTAGCTCAGTGGGCAGGATACTTGCCTTCAGACCAAGAGGTCATGGGTTTGAATCCTGCCTTCAGCACCACCACTGGATCCCTGAGCAAGACCCTTAACCCCAAGTTGCTCCAGGGAGAGACTGCCCCCTGTAGGTAGGGAATGGAAGTCGCTTTTGGATAAAAGCATCTGATAAATGCCGTAAATGTAAATAAAATACAGGTTCAGGGATTGGACCTGAAGACATTGAAATGCAAGAGAGTCCGGCTCTTTGGAAGCGTAACGTGAAGAAACGAGGGATGCCTCAAGATTTCGCCATTGTACCGTATGTTTTATGATGCCAGGATACATGAAGGGCCGCTTTATACATGTTATGTATGTTTAAAATATAAACAGTTGACTGGGAAGAGTTGAACTCGGTCAGACGGAGAGCCTGATCCATACTGGTAAACCTGGTGACCCCTGGTGACCCCTGGTATTTGGGGTGAAGAGGTCCTCATTTCTAGATGTGGTCTCAGTAGGCTGTTAGAAGTTTGGAGAAGATTTGAGTGACTATTTACTTGTTTGTTAGAGATGTTAACTGCAGTTCTAATCTAAAGAAGTCATTCTTGGTTGGTCGACCGCATCTGTGGGGTGTTTCGCCTTTTCCTTTAAGTATCATTTCCAGCAAATCCTCAGTTGATTCATTGTACGCAGTATTGCCTGTTTTTTTAATTAATTTTTGGACTCTGTAGAAGGTTATACATGGTTTATTAGTAGTCTATATGACAGTGACAACAACGGTTTCTATGAAAAAGTGAACTGACCACAGAGCACAGTTTAGAGTGGACTACGCTTTACCAGTGCTCCACCTTAGAGGAATTGGGGGGGGGGGGCGGTAATGGTCAAAGCTTCATTCTGCTCAAGCTGCTCTCTGATTGGACAGTATAGTAGGAGGCACTGACATGTATGATAAATATATCTATGTTCGTGACAAACAAAATTAAAGTGTGTGCTGTGGCTGACGAGGAGTTCGGCTCAGTTCCAGAACACAGCATGTAAAAACTAGCATTGAGAATAGGTCTGAAGGGAACAAAACAGGTGTGTGTGTGTTTGTCTGTGTGTGTATGTATGGGTTTGTGTGTGTCTGTGCATGTGTGTGTCAGTTACAAAACAATGTATAATTACCACTATTGGGGGTTATGTTCCAAGAGCACCCGTGTATAGTGTTTAAAAAAATGCCTAAAATGTCTATTTTGAAAGTGTAAACCCTAAATATGCACCCAAATATGCTCCAAAAACACTATAATTTCATTTCAGACTCAGCTTAAAACATTACCTGTATTTGTACTGTACAGTTTACACTGAACTACCGATGTTACCCCTGTATAGACTGCACTGTAATTAATGCACGGCCGGGTGGAGGGGCTCAGTGGGTAGGATACTTGCCCTCAGACCAAGAGGTCATGGTTTCAAATGGTTCCTGAGCAAGACCCTTAACACCAAGTTGCTCCAGGGAGACTGCCCCCTGTAGTTAGGGAATGGAAGTCGCTTTGGATAAAAGCGTCTGATAAATGCCATAAATGTAAATGTTATCTTTGGTATAAGTAGATAAATACAGAAATAAATGAAAAATTAGTAAATTACATATTTTTTAATGATTTAGCACAAAAATGCATAAAAACTTGTATGTTGCCATAGAACCGCCGCACCCAAACATAAACAACCAGCACGAGGACGAGGGGGCGTAGCCGGACGAGCAGAAAGTCACAAAAGAGAGAAAAAAAAGAAAATTCCGGGGGATATCACAGTTTCCACGAATGCGCGTGAGGTCTCTTATTAACAGCTACGGACTGTAGTTCAGTCTGCAGACATGTATAGTCTCTAGTACAGTGTGCGGCACTGTATATTGTATGGTTAGGATCTTTACATTTTTAGTTAAGTGAACTAATATTTGAGCTTAAAAACATTATTTCCCTCTTTGTGAATGTAATGTCTGGTTCATAATTTTGTTGGTTGTTCAGAAGTTATGACGTCTCCGATTTTATATGAGCTTTATTTTTCTCAGCCTCAAAAAGACACTTTTCCAGCGTGGGCCACTGAAAATGTGCCGCCATCAACAGCAGCCCTCATGTAGCCACTGAACCACGCAGAGCTGTTATTTCCAAAACAAGACTTGAGGCACCCCTCATTTCTTCATATTTGGCTGGAAAATGAGACAGTATGTTGATAAAGTGATTTATTGCAACAAGCGCAAACATACATGTGAATACAGTATAAACACAAACAGGGTTTGTTCCATTCTAACCAGCTTTAAAGTCAATATTTGGTTTGAGCACTGTTCACAGCCTGAACTCTCATAGACAAGCTTTCTTTAAGTGTCCGCAGGACTAGTTCTCCAGGCTTCCTGGAGGACATTCCAAAGCTCTTCTTTGGACGTTGGCTGCTTTTTTGTTCTGTTCTCTGTCCAGATGATCCCACACGGCTTGAGATCTGGGTTTTGGGAACTTCTACCCAATATCTGCAGTATTTAACTGGCAAGCATCGTTGCCCTCTTGCTGAATTTGATGTCTGGTGTGTTCATTTCGTTGCATCGTTTCAGATTTTTAATGACGTTCATGATTTATCTCATTTTCCTCTGCCTCAAAAAGACACTTTTCCAGCGTGGGCCTCTGAAAATGCGCCGGCGTCAACAGCAGCCCTCATGTAGCCACTGAACCACGCAGAGCTGTTATTTCCAAAACAAGCCTCCAGACCGATTCCAGTTCAGATCGGTCAACATGGGTTGCGCTGTGGCTTGTGTTCGGCCTGCGTGCGTCACCACCGGCCCTTGGGTAGTTTCGTGGTTCAGATTAAGGATGGGAGCTCAGAAGGGGGAGGGGTTGTGGTCAGTAGCGCCACATCACTGCAGTGTTGCAGTGCCCACCTGCGTCTTGCCCAGCTCATACCACTGAGCTCCACCACTGGCGGAATGGGGTCGAAGTCTGGCTTGTGGGTTTTATTTAATTACCCCTGGAGTGCGGACACCCCCTGAATCAGCACATCCGGAGCATTTCGAAGGGGCTGCGTTTCAGTGCATCACTGATTTACACTGCTGTTCTAATAGCTGACTCATAAAGAAGATAACGAGCAAGAAACCCCCCCCCCCCCCTTTCCATTCTCTCCCAATTATAGCTGTCATCGATTCTCACCTCACATCTTATGTTCACACTCACTAGCCACTTTGTTAGGTACGCTCTGTATCTCCACTCATGTCCTGGGCAAAACAAGGCAAGGAACGTTTAGATGTGTTGGACATTAGCACACACAGAATCGTTCAGTTTGCTTTATAGAGGTATAATAAGTGTTCAAGCATAAAAAGAAGCAGGCAGTTAAAGGAACCACAATACTGATAGAGAATAAAGTTGGGATTTAAGATGAAACAAAATGAAATAAAGTAATATATCAGAATTCAGAGACACACGCATGATTTTTGTGCAGATCTTACTGGTGACTGAAAGCTTTAAGTTTCTTTTTAAAACTGGTAACAGTCTGATCTCTCTGATAGAGAGCTGCTTCTGTCAGTGGGCACTATAACGAATAAATGATATTTCATTGTGTTTATATTCTGATCCGGCTGGGTTTTGTTCGAGCTCTAGCAGCAGCATTTTGAATAAAGCTGCGTCTTTCGGATGGTTGTTTTGGGGAATCCAGTGAGAAGAGCATTGCAGTCCTCAGTCCTGCTGGATGTAAAGGGTTTCTCTGAATCTTTCTTGGACACAAAACCTATGATCTTACCTTAAAATCTTACAGGTGGACTTACACAGACACAGAGGTCTAGTCCATCTGTTTTTCACTGTACAGACTGGCAACCTGTACTGGGTGCGTCTCCCCCTTCATCCTATCAGTAGCAGGATAGGTTCCAGCACCACCACCACCCCACACCACCACCCACCACCACCACCACCCACCCTCCTCCACCACACACCCTCCACCACCCACCACCACCCACCCTCCACCACCACCACCCCACACCACCACCCTCCACCAGCCACCACAAACATTGTGACCCGTCCCAAGGTTATGGCACATTTTTGCTTTAACAGACCGAGCAGCTCCTGGATGCCTTAGCGAATGGCATGTGAGAGCAAAGGAGAGATATTTTTGCCGCAGCTTGGTCGCACTGAAGTCTGACACCCTGACACGAACGTTCAGCCATCTGGAAATATCTTCTCTGTCCCTGCGTCACTGGGAGGTTCCCGCTCTCCTCCTCAGAAAAGACTCTCCCTCCTGCTGCGCCAGGCTCCTTTTATTCCAGGAACACATTCTGTTCATTTAACTGGAGATTTCAATTGCAGATGCCCTTCCTTTTATGTTCTGACTGCAAACGCTTTCCATGAAGTGCACATTTTATTCCAGAGAATCTAGCTGAGTTTCCCCAACACTGGAAACTTCAAAAAAGATGAGAGTGGACTGCCTGCCGTTTCCTAATGATGGAACTAATTTCAGGTCGGCATATCGCTCTTAATTTAACAGTAGTTCATATATACTGAAGGTCAGTATCACAAATAGGATTTCTAAGTGATTGGGCCAGACCTGATTAAAGAGGAAAATTGAAATCAACTTAATTGGGGAGAACACTGAAAAAAAAAAACCCCAAAGAAATCCCTCTCATCCCAGAAAGCACCATACTGTAAAGTTCCCGTATTTTAAAAGTGATGTTTTGCTTGGGATCATATCAGAATTTCAGAAAATATATGAAAAAAAGCAGCAAATTTCTCGCAAATATGACTTATTTTTGATACTTTTAGAAATGATAGACAACTTTTAAGTTTGGTTGAATCAAATTATAGACATAACTTCAAATGAATCAGTTCATTTACTTAAAGTCCAGCTTTTTATCGTTTGAATGCAGTGTTTCTGTTCTAAACATCTTTCATCTTTGCTCAATTCTTTAAGTGACATTAAGTGATTTCATTTTCGTTTCACTTGTTTTTGGAAGCCCTTGCGTAACTGCCGTCTTATTAGAATTTCTAAAGAATCACTGTGACCCAGAGCACGTTCAGGTTTAACCTGACTGATGTAAACCACAGTGCTGTGTGAATCACAGAGCGCTCCCACAGCCTCAGAGCTTCTTCAGACTCGAGAGTTTTCTACGTCACTGTTCTCCCACAGCATGACCAGTAGGGGGCTGAACCTTCTACCTTCTTTCCTTCCTTCCTTTGTTTCTTTCTCTCCCTCTTTCTCTCTCTGTACTGTTAACACCGGCTGAACATTACAGTCAGACGTGTTGGAAGAGAACAAAACGAGTCATTCAGCCCAGATGTCCTACGGACATTTAAAGTCAGAACAAGTCCGGTTTGTTTATGTAGCTCATTATCGTGCACAAAGGTCATTCAGTGTGCTTTACAGGAATATAATAAACATATTAAGCCTAAAAATAGAAGGAAGTCAAAAATAAAAGAAATAAAAAATGCATATAAAATCAATATAATAAGATTTAAATTGCAATGGAAGTAAAACAATATGAACTGATATAAAGTAAAGTAGTGTAAAATGTTTAAGGGGGGGGAGGCTGTTGACAGATGCTCATATCCAGAGGGACTTACAGTCATTAGCTACAGTGACAGAGCAACTGAGGGTTAAGTGTTTTGCTCAAGGACACAATGGGAGAAAGTGGGGGTCTGAACCGGCAGCTTTGTTGTCATCAGGTTCACAGGCAAGTATTTTCCCCTCTTAAGCTACTGCCCCCTAATATTAAAATGATATTTTAGTAAGTTGAATTGAGATGGAACAATAACGTGTACAGACTTGATTCTCAGGTATGTCCCAAACCCCCCACAGATAAACCACAGTGATGTAATGACTGCCCTATTTACTCTCCCATGCTGACGGAGGATCAGGTGGTGTAAGAGGGGCCATGACGTGCCTGGAGGGGATCCTCAGAGGCTTAGTTTTGAGTCAGGGACATCCCCCGAGATGTCCCATGTGGGATCACACCTTCCTGCCCAGGTGTGGCCAGTGATGTCATCGGGAAGAATTTGATCGGATTAGGGTCGGCATCACCACGACGCGCTTCCCCCTGCCAGAAACATCTAAATCCATTACCTCAGCCACACGCAGGGCTTCTCGCGAAGGATGTTCACGCCACTGCGCTGTAATCGGGACACTCCTTGCACTGTAAGTAATGCGCGGATTAGTCACTGCTGCGCTGACGGAAACTCCCTCCTGGGCTTTCGTGCCGCAGCAGCGCTCGAATCTGCAGTGGAAACGGGATTGAAGGACCAAACCCAGTGGACCCAGTGTGGTTTTGAATCCTTAAATAACATTGTCAGGATTCCTTTATATTCCACAAGAAAATACATACATCACAACAGTAAACCCAGGAGCTGGAGCTGGAGCAGTTTTGGCTCTGTAGGTGAGCATTAGAGTTTTAAATCTAATGGAGAACCACAGGGATGTAGTCTAGGAACCCGTATACGTAGGAACCCGTGTCTATAGGAACCTCGTATCTGTAGGAACCTCGTGTCTGTAGGAACCCGTATCTGTAGGAACCCGTGTCTGTAGGAACCCGTATCTGTAGGAACCCGTGTCTGTAGGAACCCGTATCTGTAGAAACCCGTGTCTGTAGGAACCCGTATCTGTAGGAACCTCGTATCTGTAGGAACCTCGTGTCTGTAGGAACCCGTATCTGTAGGAACCCGTGTCTGTAGGAACCCGT
>JBBPDE010000034.1:10101457-10111514 GCA_037974605.1 Nannopetersius ansorgii | reverse complement strand
CACACACACACACACACACACGCGAAAACAAACATATACACGCACACACACACAGACACACACACACACACACACACACACACACACACACACACACACACACACAGAGCGAAATCCATGTATCTGTGGAAAGTTCTTGTTCTGCATGATGTCCATTAGCATGCGTTGAGGAAGCGCAGAAACAATTTCACAAACGATCAAACTACGACTCCATCGCAAATAATTACAAGCGAATCGCTCCGCGGGCGAGGAAACAGCAACAAATCTGCCTGATTGGCTGTAATGAAAACGGGAAAGGGCTTTGATTCCTGATTAAACCGGCTCTGCTGAGTCTTCTGCGCAGCCCCAGCTTAACCGGGTCTTATCCACCTCAATTAGCGACTCAGAATCCACTTCATTTGCACCTAATAAATGTCGATAACAATCGCAGATGTTTGCGGATCGCTCGGGCGGAATCACCCGCCGACAATCACTCGCGCGTTAAATATGCAATTATTCCGGACTTCGGAATCATTTTTCTCTGGAGGTTGAACGTAAATAAAGCCCGTCGCTTGTCTGCTAATGATCAAATATAGAATATGTACGAAGGCAGAAGTGTTTCATTAAAGGGATGCTTCGACTGAATATGCTAATGAGGCGAAAATGAAAGAAAACCGAACCTGATGTCTTTTCCATTGATCTAAATCGAGATGTTGCTTTAGACCTGGAAACTTGAAATATAATCTCCGCTGTGATCCAATTATGAGACTAACTAGGCCTGACCAGCAGTTTAATCTATACAGTTCTGTATAAAAGTCTTAAAACACAAAAGGTTTGCTTTGAAGCACCTTTTTCTTCTGACACTCAAATCTTTGGCATATTGAGTAGATTAATGAAAGATCAAATGTTTTTCTGCGACAGGCTGCAACGTGCCTAAAGATACAAAGAGCCTAGATAAAGGAGTTCCAACCACTCAGCATTCAGCACCAGCAGTATACTGATCACCGCCTGATCAGCTGGAATCACCTGCACCTGTTTCATCTCTGGTTAGATGTGCTTTGTTCTGCTTGGATGATTCATACAGTGCAGAAAAAGAGAGAAATGTGAGATAAGTCACTTCCTAAAGAGGTCAGGCAAGTGTTCTGGCCAAATCACGAGTCCATGAGGAGAACGAACACAAAGTGGAGCTCTGGCTGAGGGCCAGCGAAGACCTGCACATCTGCCAGCTTTCCAGACCCAGTTCAGGCCCGGCCTTGGACGCTCTCCATTAAAATCCTTTTTTTACTCTTGTCCTGGGCCAAAGCTCTGTTCTGAAAAATAGCCTCCCCCATATGGTTAAAGGAACGGTCCAATACTTCTACGAGCCCATTAATGAAAACTTTTGGACAAACTGCTACACCTAAATCACCCCACCTGCCTCAAGCAGAGCTGCCTCGCCCGTCTGGTTCGATACAAATGGACCATCTTTTAGATAAACACAGCAGCGGCATCAGCTTGAAAGTCTGAAATTTGGACTTTTCACCTGTAAAGGTGCAGGAGAAACACGTGAGAGCTCCTCCGTGTGGGGGGCGCAGGTAACCCACGGGTATGCTCTTATTAAGCTTGTCAGATGTGTTCTGCGCTGACTGGTGTGGGACTGATGGCTCGCTGCCACTCGTTCCAGGCCTAAATGACGCATTAACGGTCTTAGAGGAGAGTCCTCTTCCCACTCACACACTGAAGGGCTTCTGCTATAAAACGCCACACTTACCCATTCGTTTCTCCAGCAAGTTTAGGGATATATAACAGAATAACAAGATGCAAACAGCATAAAGGGTTTACAAACATGACGTTTGCATCACCTGTGTCACCATAATGCACAATAACTTGTGCTTTACTGATCACAGCATCTTGTTTATTGCTTATTTTGCTCATATTTGCTTGTTTATACAGCATACTGTTTATATAGTATATTGTGTTTACATAGCATTCTGGTTAAATAGCATTGTTTACATAGAAAACTGTTTACATAACATAATTTGTGATTTTATATCATTTTCCCTAAATTAATTAAAAAGGTCCACTACAGTTTAACTGTAAAGTTTCCATTTGTGATATGCAGCACAGTGTGAACAGCACAACATGCTTCTCTGTATTAAACACATTTAACCCATTCACCAAGTGAAGCAGCAGGCAGCCAGGAACGCAGCGCCCAGGGAGCAGTGTGAGGGCGCTCTAACTTTTGCACGTCTGTCTGTGATGCACTTTTGCCGGCTACCCAGTGTCTACAGAGACAGATCTCATACATTTAGCAGGGTGTTACTTGCAATTAGAGCAAACTGTGGAAGATATGAGTGCGTTTAAGATTGAATTTGTCGCTTTAAATAAACAACTGAGCAAAGCAGAGCTTAGTAATGAGCCGTACAGGATCTGTCGACACGTAAAGTCCGACAGCGCGTTTCAGTAACTGAATGCCTGCAGCACGACTCTGTTGATCTTCTGAAGTCTTACTGGGTCCTCTATTAGTGTGGAAGATTCACAGCCCGAGCCAAAACAACAGCACGGTCTCAAGACCTCTCCGGCCCACATGACGTTACACAAGCGGCACAGCCTCCTTTCCTAATGTGTTTCTGGGAACTCGCTCCTGCGGTGCCAGGGCTGCTCCGCGGCTCACAGTGGAAGCTGGAAGGGTCGTGTGGTACCTGCTGTAGTAGGAGTCCACTCCCAGGGCTTCGCGGGCGCTGGCGATGTGCTGCTCTAGTGAAGATCCGCCGCCCCCGCCTGCCTGCAGAGAGCCGCCTCCGGCCTCCTGGAAGTCAGACGCCCCGCTGTCCGACGCCCCATCGCCCAGATACACTTCGTGGAACTTCAGGATACCTAATGGGTGGAGAAGGGCAAAGAAAATCACATTAACACCCCGACATACAAAACTTCCCCCTGTTCCCTAAAACACAAGAAAGTCTGGGAGCAAAATATAATGAATTGATGTTCAAAGACATACATATTACTCAGTATTTAAGGTCAATAAAAATCCTCATACACCCCCTCCACTGACCACCAGCCACATCTAGTCTCTTCAGTCAACTGAACACAGCCATCATTTTTCTTCATTCAAATTTCCTTGTGAATATTGTGAGAATATTGCATTGTCTTGTAATTAGTGAGTGTAACAAACTTGAATCATCTAAAAGCCTTGAATCATCAATCAAAACAAACTGCGAGTCATTGCACCCCTAATTAAAAGCATTCAAATAAATGTTAACTTGCACCTGAAGGTCTTCTAAAATTCATGTTAGAACACAGAGAACGCAGATGACGAAAATATTACGAAAAGTTATTCTATTCGACTTTTGAGATTTTAGAGCTACACTGTTCAATCAACTGTGTCCTCTGGCATTGTTGCCATGGCAACAACCAAATTCAGTGTTCGAGCAACTAGGACCGATGTCAAAAGGTACACATGAACTTCCACTAACTTTAGACACAACACACACATTGACGAATCGACAGGTTGGTGAGAAAATGTCCGTTTTTTATTTTAACCATAATTTTAAACACTGCAGTGCAGAGCAGTCTTTAAACGTAAAGGTCATGCACAATGCATCAGACCTTAAGAGGATGGATGGAGGCCTCAGAGCTGCGATCGATTAAGCATTCATTCTGTTTCCTGAGTGAAAGAACTGAAGATTAAACAGGCATGGGAAGCACGCGCGGCTCACGTATGACATTTACAGCCACGCGTGAGGCTCTCCTGCCGCGCTGAGCCGGGTCAATAGCTCACGCAAGGACGCGCCGCACGAGGCGTAAATAAATAATCAGAACGAGGTCGACGTAAATAACTAATCAGATACAGTAGCGTCTCCAGAGTAAGCGTTTGTTTAAGTGTATGTGTATCAGTGAGACGCCCGTATTGTCTGTATGTGTGTGTGTGTGTGTGTGAGACGAATAGGGAGGCAGGTGGCACTGCCACTTTGCGTTAATTCACAGCTTTTTACCGGCTCCCCCAAGCAGCAGGCAGCAGACACGGAGCTGTGGGGAACAGAAGGTGTGAGGGATACAGCAGCTCGAAACAATCCGATGAGCTGCGTGTGCATGTGTGTGTGTGTGTGTGTGTGTGTGTGTGACATACAGAGAGAACAAGAACCCAGACAGTAGTAAATCCTCAATCTTTAATGGGTGGTTGGCTTGTGTGGGACAATAAAATGGTCAAAATTAAGGTGAAATATCTCTATCCATGTTTGACAAGCTAATGCTGCATTCACATGCTGGACAACAGCAAAACAGTTGTCCCACTGTCCTAAATAGAGCAATGATTCACCCGAAGAACAGTTTATCTCAAATTTGCCTTTGCCAGAGAGGGAATTAACCATATGTTGATTTTTTTTTTTTTTTTTTTTTAGAAAAACAGGCTGTACATCAGCTCCTCTGTTTTAAACAGAACACAATATTAGAAACATCTGCACGTGCTCAGAACACTTTTAAGACAAAACAGTGGCTGTCCCAGTCGTGAAAATCCATTGCCATGCCACTAATGCTATCGCCATGGCAACACATGCACACCAATTCTGCAAAAAAACATGCACACCAACAGCTACATGCAAAAATAAGCTTTGCTGGGGGGGACACAGTCACTAATCAAATTTCTGCTGGTGGAAAAAATAGAGCTAATTAACAGAAGCCCAATAACAGGATTGCAGTTACATAACACCGAGAATTTCTGTTGAATTCTGCTTATTGGGGGTTCAGGAACTGTTGTGATTGAGAATCATATTTATCATCCTTTGCTGACTGATATCATTGGTCAAATATCAATTTTTATCCTACTGATAATATTGGTTTTTGGAATGGCTTGTTAAAATCTTTTTTAAAATTTGCACATAGCCCCAAATAATATGTGTGTGGTTTTGAGCTGTGTTGTGTGGGCCAGACAGAGGCTCAGCATGGTTACAGATTGGGCATTGCCTTCTTGCCCATGTGGGTGCTGGGTCTGTCTCACACCTCTGCCTTCCCACAGAGAGAGAGAGATAGAAATCCATTCATCCATCCAGACACTCATCCAACCACCCAACCAAACAACCATCCAACCAATCAACCAACCAACCAACCATCCAACCAACCAAACAACCATCCAACCAATCAAACAACCAACCAACCAAACAACCAAAAAACCATCCAACCAACCATCCAACCAAACAACCAACCAACCATCCAACCAAACAAACAAACAACCAAACAACCATCCAACCAATCAACAACCAACCAACCATCCAACCAAACAACCAAACAACCATCCATCCAACCAACCAACCAACCATCCATCCAACCAACCAATATAGAAACCATCCAACCAACCATCCAACCAACCATCCAACCAACCAACCATCCAACCAACCAATATAGAAACCATCCAATCAACCATCCAACCAACCATCCAACCAACCAACCAACCAACCAACCAACCAACCAACCAACCATCCAACCAACCAACCATCCAACCAACCAAACAACCATCCAACCAATCAAACAACCAACCAACCAAACAACCATCCAACCAACCATCCAACCAACCAATATAGAAACCATCCAACCAACTATCCAACCAACCATTCCATCAACCAACCAACCAGTCAGCCATCTGACCAAACAACCATCCAAACAACCGGCCATTCATCCAACCGATCAACTGACCAACCAACCATCTGACAAACCACACAGTCAAACAACCATCCATTCAACCAACCAATCAATAAATCAATCAATCAACCATCCAACTATCCATCCATCTATCCATCCATCCATCCATCCAACTAAGCAACCAACCATTTATGCAACCAACCAATCAACACCAACCATCTACTCAACTAACCAATCATCTATCCATTCATCCATCCCATCAGCAATCCAATCAACCAACCAAACAACCATCCATCCAGCCACCTGTGAGGTGTGAATCCTGTTCCAAACAATACTGTTCAGTAGCAGAGTCTCAGAATCAAGCAGGAATGTAAATATTCAGAGCGAGTTAAAATAGCAGGTTGGTCACTTCTGTACTGCTGTAGTCCTACCTGAGCCGGGGGCCAGTAGCCAGCTGTATAGATACCCGGCCGCCAGTGAGAAGTAGAGCACCAGGGCCCGCTGGCTGTTCACTGTGTCCAGGATGTTCTCCACTGTGACAGGCGTGTAGGGGTCCGAGTCTTGCTGGCCCGTCTGCCGCTCCACCAGCAGGTCCGCGAAGGCCCTCGTCCGGCCTCGCTCCGCCACCGCCAGCGCCTCGTCATGGTGACCTGAGTTCAGCAGAAGGTTTAAATCAACACAGCTGAGGGGGATCAAATATCCAGTGGGAGGTTCTTTATAGAACTAATGCTATAAGTGTATATCTAAGAAAAGTCCAATAATCCACATAATGCTTCACCAGGCTCTCTCTCATTTTCAGTCTAGTCTCTGAATCTGACCCGTTTCAGAGGAATGTTTTTTGTTTGTTAAAGTACATAGTGACCTACGGATGAATCATTCTGAAAGGATGTTTACGAAACAGACCAAAAAAAGTGCACTGCGACATCAAAACTGGGCATCTGAGATGTGGAGGAAGGTTTTACTGATGGGAGTAAATTTGTCACTGGGACAAAGAAAATGCTACCAGGAAAATTCAGTGCTGAATTGAAAGCATGTCTATTAACAAAGAGGTGGATACACCAAATACAGAAACATTTAAGGCTTCTGGGCAGTTATTTGACACTGAATGAAGCATAACTTAAAGAAGGCTTTGACTGGAAATGAAACAAAGGCTGGTCTCTGACCTTCATGCTGTACTTTAGTGTAACACCCATCAGGCTTGAGAAACAAACAGGCATTTGGTCTGTCATTGAGCAATTACAGCCTGCGGGACAGTTTGCAGAAAGAACCAGCGAGACAATGCTTACCGAGGCTGACGAGGACCCTCTGGAGAGCCTGGTATGAGGAGGTCTGGAGGTCGAACAGAGAGAGCTTGTAGTCTGTGCTGTGCTGAGCCTCGTGGCGAATGGTCTCGAACAGAGCGGAGGCGCGGTACAACTGGGACAGGAAAAGGGCAAAGAAAAATTTACAAACAGAACGCATTTCCCTGAGAAATGCCAAGTGTGATTGTGTTCCATGGCTCACATCAGTTCATTTTCTTATGTGCACGTCTGGAAACCGTGGAAACCCACAGCCAGAGAGACAAAGAGGTGCAAAGAGCTTAGAGAAAATAAACAGCTGGCTTATTTCAACTCTCAAATGAACACCCTTTAGTCTCCTTAAGGATAAATATGGACACATTATCACCCACAGAAGCAACACTCTAGCTGGTTACCTGGCTAACTAACAGCAGCCTCTGGGCTAAAAACAAGCAGATTATTTTGTATAAACCAGAATATGATTAATAGTTGGGCCCTGAGCTAAAAGCTGTATACCAGAACACTAGAAGGGGGTATAATGGATGTGTCAAAACAAGAACCAGAATCCAGTTTTGAAAAGAAATCTGGTAGAACTGCTGATTCACCCACACTAATAACCACCACACCTTATCATATAAGGCACAATCACTGTGGTCCCACAAGCTTCTGAGCTGCCTTCAAAACATATGAGGCCTTTTCGAGTTCCTCTCCCGGCAGATCCTAGCCACAAACAGAAGGTGGCAGCATTCCTCCACAGCTAGAAACTCCTGCGTTGAAACAGACTTTCCACAGAGAGGGAAACCCCACCCCCCCATTACTTGGTCTTCTTTCATCGGAGATAAGATGGGAGACGTCTCGCAAGAGTTCCCGAGGCGCAAAACAGGAGCTGAATGTCAATTCCGGCACTAATGTGAACTGGTTAATGAGGGTTTAAAAAGGGAGTGAGGTGAGACGGGTGTGTTTGCATAACAGCGAGATCAAATGGAGCTGGAGATGAGGACTGCGCCGCCGCCGCCGCCGCCGCCGCTGCCGCCGCTCCTCGCACCCGTCTGGTTCTCATTTAAGCCCCGTGAATAAAGGAGGTTTGTATGGTGTGAATGGCGTGCTTTCCCCTCACTAACCATTCCCTCCCTTTCGGTTGGACAGACAGAAAGATGGAGCCACAGTTGTCTGTCTGCCAGTAGCTCTCTCTCTCTCTCTCTCACTCTCTCAAGTCCTTCTAGAGCACCACTGTGTGGGGACACTGAGAGAGTGTTCCTCGTATGAAGTGTGTATTTGACGTGTGTGTTTCGTTTTCAAGAAAAGGAAAGTGTGTCCGGTGTGCCGACGTGTGTGTCTGTGTGTGTGTGTGTGTGTGTGTGTGTGTGTGCAGGCTGCTGGCTAGCAGGGCTGCGGCAGTGGAATGCAGTGTTCCTTTCGTCAGCATCCGCCAAGGCCAGCCTGCAATCAATTAAGAGTGGAATGCACTGGCAGCACACACACACGCACACACACACACACACGCACACACATATACTGAGTCATGCAAGGGGAGGGGCAGGAATAGCAATACTTACAGCATTACTCTGGAACATGCGCATACACACACACTCAACAGGCCTTTCTTTCTTTTCCCACACATTAAGAATGACCACACACACACACACACACATACACACACACACACACACACACAAACATATCCATCTAGATGGTTGGTCTCCCCACTTCATCCCACGCTAACACCAGGACGGTCAAGTCTAGACAAATGTACCTATGGATTCCAACCCAGGCTTACGTGACACAGTTGGGCAACCTGTGAGGGTTCTCCTTAAACAAGGCTATAAAAGGGACCTGCATGCTGAATCACCCCTTATGGAAAAGTCTAAGCCAATCAGATTGTGAAGTTAGAGCTAGCTATGTCAGAATGTTGTATATTCATGTGATATCTCGTTCTTTCATTCATTCATGAATGTATTCTTTCCTTCATCTGCTAAACATGCATAAACGAGTCCTACAACGTTACATGCTTTATACATAAAGGTCTGGTAGTCATATATATGCAGGGTCTTACCTTTGTGTAAACTTCCCACCCGTGGGACTAATAAAGTGTTAAAATATCAAAACAGGAGGTTTTCCATTACAGCAGATTGAAATATAACCACTGGGATGCTGCACTGAGAATCAGCCCCAACACATTCAGTACTGCGCAAAAGTCTTGAGCCACACTGCACTACCATCTTGAAGGCGCCCGATTGGCAACGCATCCATTTTTTGACATCAACACTCCCAAACCACACACACTGTCAAAGCAGTCGAAGCACCTTGATAGAAAAAATGGAACACTATCAGTCATGGATCGGCCTTCCCAAAGCTCAGATTTCACCGTTACTGAAGCAGTGTGGGATCGTCTGGACGGAGATCAGAACAAAAGACATCTGACATCCAAAGAAGAGCTTTGGAATGTCCTTCAAGAAGCCTGGAGAACACTTAAAGAAATGAGAGGACAGCTTGTGTAACAGAGTTCAGGCTGTGAATGTTGGTCGTAATGGAGCTCAGAACAAATACCGACGGTAAAGATTGTTTCAAAACAAATTTTATTCGTGTTTATTCTGTATTTACATGTACGATGCCATAAAGTGCTGTAGCTAACGTCTCACTTTAAAACAAAAAACGAAGAAGTGAGGCGGTACTGTAGATCATATTAATTCTTTGTTGTAACAGTAAGGCCTCGTCCA
The DNA here is from genome assembly GCA_037974605.1 of Nannopetersius ansorgii. NCBI lineage: Eukaryota > Metazoa > Chordata > Actinopteri > Characiformes > Alestidae > Nannopetersius > Nannopetersius ansorgii. Next base: position 10,101,928 of record JBBPDE010000034.1, on the reverse strand, counting down.
CACCGACGTTCGAAATGAACGCGCTCTGAACGGCATAGGCATTTTTGTGGCGTTTGGTAGCGACGCTTGATCCACGTCAGCAAGGCGTTCGACTGCCGTTAGTCCGACGCCGTTTAACGCCAGCCTGACGCCCGACCTGTAGTTCCGTGTATTCACCTGTGGGGGCAGTAATGACTGTCCAGAGTGTTACACGAGTGTCATCCTGGTTTATAGTTCTGCATTGAAATCATGGATCCCTATTCTTTCTTAAACTCACCGTTTACTTTCCTGTTTTAAAAATCCTCCCGATACGGCGCCGTAGGCAGGAGAGGAACAAACGTGTTTTTTCGCAGCTTCCGCACAGAATCATGGGACATATTCGGTCCTCCAGAACGTCAACCGAACGGCAGGTAAGCGCCATAGCGACGTTTTCCTCGCGCTCGTCAGGATTCTGACGCCAAGAAAACGTTGCATGCAGCGTTTATTTGACGC
>JBBPDE010000034.1:9980567-9998430 GCA_037974605.1 Nannopetersius ansorgii | reverse complement strand
GAGCGAGAGAGGGCGAGAGAGAGCGAGAGAGGAGAGAGAGGGTAGAGAGTGAGAGTGGGGTGAGAGAGTTAGGAGAGCGAGAGAGGGCGAGAGAGAGGGTAGAGAGTGAGAGAGGGGTGAGAGAGTTAGGAGAGCGAGAGAGGGCGAGAGAGAGCGAGAGAGGAGAGAGAGGGTAGAGAGTGAGAGTGGGGTGAGAGAGTTAGGAGAGTGAGAGAGAGCGAGAGAGAGCGAGAGACGCTATCAGCACCTCAGAATCCTGACAAAAGGCAGCCAGCTGAAGGTGATGGTGACGCCTGATCGACAGTTCAGTCCTTCCCACTACAGAAAGCAGTAGATTCTCTCTTTTCTACTTTGAGAAAACTGTTCACCGCTCCCTTCATGCTCCCAGTTTATCCAACAAACAGAAAAAAGTAACTGCAGTGCTCCTAAAGGTCAGGGGGGGGTTTTATTCCATTAGTTTCTTGGCGCTGCTTCTACACTGAGGCCGTTTGAGACATTGGCGAGGTCGTAAGACTGGCAGTCAAACGTGTTTTTATCAGGGATTTTTTATTCCACCCAATATTTAGAACCGCTTCTTCCTCAAAGCCATTCCAGATATTGGCAGCGTTCCAAGTCTGACAGATGCATTACAACCTGTCCATCTGATATTGTGCAAAAGTCTTCATATTTTGCTTGCAGAGATCTAGCCGTTATTTTTAAACTGGTATTTTTGCACCAACATTGCTCGATATAAAGAAATGAGAGGTGCACTGTGGGTAAGAACCGTACGCCGAATCAGACTCGGGGGCTGGTCTCGCCCTGCACTGTCACCATCTGGAGATTACAGCACTTTAGGCTTTAAGCAAAACGTGTCACAAACACACCTCGTTTGTCTCCAGGAGCAAAGGGTCACCCTGATCGTGTCTCCATTCACTCTCCATCAGCACGGCTGCGGCCGCCGCTGGCCTGCCATCATCACTCTCCATTTTGCCATTTCAGGGATCGCATGCATTGTGACTGAGCACTTATTGGCAGCAAAGCTATTTAACACCAAGACAGTGATGGATTGAATGCCCAGTGTCAGGTGTGTGTGTGTGTGTGTGTGTGTGTGTGTGTGTGTGTGTGTGTGTGTGTGTGTGTGTGTGTGTGTGTGTGTGTCTTTCATTGGTGTGACTCTAAACAATGCTGTCCCTGTGCAACTCTCTTAAAGCCTTGTTTCACAGCCTCACATCCGCAACACATTTTAAACAGCGTTTCCCACATTCATCGGGGAACGCAGGTTCACCCCTGCACATCCGGACCCCTCCAGAACGCCTTGTTCATCTGTAGTTTATGCTGCACAGTAAAGTTTAGTGCACGGCTTTGTGTTTTGGAATTCTTGTAACAGCATGTATATTAAGTCCAGTTGTGTGTTACGGCAGAAACTTGAATTTCCTTTGGGCTCAGTCGACTGAGCCATTTCCTCACTGTCTGGTTTGAAGTCTGTAAACAAGTTTCAAAATGTACCTTTACTCCCCATCCATACAGTCCCTATATAGAACTCGTTTTACTCATTTTAAACCACAGTTTTTGGTCACAAAACAAGTACGCTTAGACTTATCTAAGTGAGTGAGGTACAATACAGGGCATATGTGTGTATATATATATAATAGTGGTGGGCCGTTATCGGCGTTAACGTGCTGCATTAATGTGAGACTCTTATCGCAAAGTTGGGTTGGGAGCTGGGTCTATACTACACAAGCGATGATGACTTTCACCTTGATATTTTAGCGCGGATTTACTCTCTCTCTCTCTCTCTCTCTCTCTCTCTTTCTCTCTCTCTGTCTGTCTCTCTCTCTCTCTTTCTCTCTGTCTGTCTCTCTCTCTCTCTCTTTCTCTCTGTCTGTCTGTCTCTCTCTCTCTCGCTCTCTCTGTCTCTGTCTCTCTTTCACTCTCTCCGTCTCTTTCTCTTTCTCGCTCTCTCTCACTGTCTCTCTCTCGTTCCTGACTTTTCCGTATTTAAACCTCGGGTTAATATTTACATTTTCTTTAAGGGTAATAATGTATTAAACTGAGTTCCAAATGAAATTAAAGTGATCTGGGGGAACATTTGGAGGCATATTTATGGTTTACACTATAAAAAAAAAAAGGCATTGGGATCATTTTGGGGATGCGGGGCTTCAGACCTTCGGCAGAATTCAAATGAGCCTTTTTAATCTGGATTAATTCCAAGATTATAGTGAGATTAATCTAGATTAAAAAAATTAATCTATGCCCACCTCTAATATATATATATATATATGATACACAAACCCACACAACTGCGAGGAAAAATGAAACAAGATAGAATATGGGCCTTTTAAAAAGACCTCGGCCAATCAGTGACAGTGACATTAACGGTTAAAGTTTATTGATCAGAACACCTAGTGTAACTCACCTGGAGCAGTGATTGTTTGCCCTGATTGCTTCAGAGGCTCATTTATATTTCACAGCATTCTGCCATATCAGTATCAGAGAGACTGATATCACTATGGCAATTGACAGACATAGTATCGTGCAGCCCTACAGCAGATCTCCATACAATTCCATACAAAAAGAGAGGAAGCGAACGCTCTGGTTGCAAATGGAAAAGGAAAGCAGTGGCTTCTGAAGCCTGAGGAGATCAGTACAGTGAAAACAGGCTTGTGCACAAACCACCATTTCCCACAAATTCCTCGTAAACATTCCAAGGCAGGCCTAAAAGAGCAACACCGCGTCTATCAGGATGGCACATTCCATCACGAGCAATTAAATGTGATCAATGCAGCCACAGAATCCGGACTCTGGTGAAGCCCTTTTCGGTGAAAGCGTTCGTCCCTGTGCTGTTCTGCCACGCGTCCTTATTGATGCCAAATAAAGACTTGGAACTGAAAGGCCGCCCAGAGTGCTGACCCAGTGCCTCTGCCCCAAATCAATACGCCACAAAGGGAAGGTACTGAGGCGGCCACTGTGGCCTCTCTCAGTTTACCGAGTGTTTATGTTTGCTTCCATCCAACCACGCATCCTGGAACATCACATTCATTACAAAATCATGAAGCTATAATACGCAGGTGAAGAGTGTGTCTGTGTTTGTTTTCCACTCTTTATGAGGACCTCAAAAGTCGATCCGAGCACAAAAAAAATGTGTAGAAGTGAGGACCTCATGCTGTTTTCACCACAGATGTAACCTTTGTAGAGAAAAAAAAAAGAGTTCTAGTTTCTGAGGTTAAAGGTCTGGATCAGGTTTAGGTGTAAGTGTAGCTTTACTGAGAGGAACTATTACACAAGTCAAAGGAATGTCCTCACAAATACAGCAATACCAACACGTTGGTATGTGTGTGCGGAAGCACAACAAATGGCCTGGTTTACATGACGGAATTTTTTTCTGCTCTGCTTAAACTCAGACTAGAACGACAAACTTTCCTGGAACAAACAACAATATAATAAGTAACACTGCAGTACGACTTTCTGGAAGCTCACTTTTGATGTCGGAAAACATGAACACCTTGCAGATAGCGTTAAAGAACATATATTTTCTAAACGTGTAAGGCTTTGATTCAACTTTATAGTTCAGGTTATAATGGCTCTTCTTGGTTCATAGGTGCGTGAAACTAATTTCATCATCGTTTATGTTGTCGAGTCAGGGAGCTGAGTAGCAATCTCACTTATGATATCTGTAAATTATTTAGACATCATGAACAGAATTAGAACAGCGTTTCTCAAACTATGGGCCGCGGACCGGTGCCGGTCTGTGAGAGGGCTCCTGCCGGTTCGCGGAGCCTCACTTCTCAACGCTTCTGTTACTGTGCGCCCCTTCCCCGCCCCCTCGACTTCACGGCCCCGCCCCTTGTTTCAGCATTCTAGAATGTTCAGCTCTCCTGCCATAGATGTGTATATGGATATACTTTGTTATAAATATACAGCGGTTCCCCGCTTAACAAACGCCTCACAGAACGAACGTTCCGCATAACGAATGCCACCGCGACTGCGCCGTGACTCACAGAACGAGTGCGTTTCACATTTTAAGGAATAGCTGAATCCGGCCAGACGTGTCTCAAATGAAGACAAAGCTTAATAAACTCCCCGCAGAACCAATGCGCCGCTGGAACGGACTGCGTTCCTCATGTGGGGGGGTACCACTGTACAGAGAGAGAGAGGAGTGATCTGCCACTTGTGGAGCTCTGGTGCCGCGCTGGGCTGCAGTGAGATGCAGTTAAAACAATCTTGCTTTACCGTTCCACAGATCTGTGTGAGAGCACTTTTTCCTCACTTAACAGACACAAAAACAAAGTACAGAAACAGAAAAACTCAGAAACTCGCTCAGAGCAGCTCTGTCATCGCGTCTCGCTCATTTCGACCCGTTAGCTGTGAGAAAGCAGATACACTCGTCACATTAGAATGTTGATTTATATTATTTTGGGGTCAGAATATCCGTGTCGGTGAATGACCTGTAATTTAATTTCGGTTAAAAGTCAGTTTGCATCTGTTCAAAGTCCAAGTATAGTTTAAAAAACCTTCATAAAACACACAAAGTGAAAAAAAATCTTGGTTCTTATGGGCATAGGCCCATAATAATAATAATAACAATAATAATAATAATAACTTGGCAATAGTGTATTTATTTATGCGCATGTGCGAACCCAGGGGAGGGGGGTGGGGGGATTTGGGTTTGGTGATGATTTATGCCGGGCCCTGCAGCCCCAAAGCCTGACATGACTGGTCCCCAGGACAAATAAGTTTGAGAAACGCTGAATTAGGACAAACTGTAATAGAATGTAGTAGAATCTTCAACACAACTCTTATCTATTTCAAATGAATGTCTGATGCCTGTTTGTACTGTAGAGAGTCATTTATTTGTATTGTTATGGTTTTGTCATAGTTCCATTGTTTACTGGTTCTCTCACATTTCCTCACATCCACAGTTCATGTGCCATATATAGTGCTGTACAAAAATCCCTCATTTCTTTATATTTTGTTTTGAATGACCTTGTTTGTACAAAAGTACTATTTTCTGCCTGTCCAACCATCTTATCTTAGGCATATTGAGTAAATGCCAAAGATAAGACTAGATAACGGAGTTCCAACCACTCAGCACCCAGCACCAGCAGTATACTGATCACCGCCTGAACATCTGGAATCATCTGCTCCTGGGTCTTCACTGGTTCAGGACTTCAGTTAGAGGCTCTTTGTTCTGCTTGAATGATTCATACGTAGGTCACTGTGTGTCTTAACCAACAGAGACATTCCTCAGAAACTGCTCAGGTTCAGGGACTGGATTGGAAATGAGAGTCTTTGAAAGTCCTTCAGGAAGCCTGGAGAACTGTTCCTCAAGACTACATTAAAACACAAGAAATTCTGGATGTTTGAAAGCAAAACATGAAGACCTGAGGGGTGGAGAAAATACTTTTGCAAAGTATTGTAACTCCAAAATCTTTAGGTTATAGCCCACAGACAGAAAACTGACCTGAGATCAGGGGCAATGGAGGGATCAATGCCCAGCAGTAAACCTGCATGGCCTTCTCTGCTAACAGGCTGAGGTAGCACAGTGTAAACTAATAAAACTGTATGTTTTATTATGTGTTTAAAAACAAAATAAAGAATCAGAACAGAACAGAAATATCAGTTGAAGGCCTCATTCTGTGGAGAACAGAATCATTTTACCCGCTTTTTGAAATGAGTAGTGATGTGTGTAAAAATAGTTCACAGTATATACATATATACAAGACACAGTAAAAATACAAGAAAGGAAGAAAATATGGAGAAATGAAGGCTGGTTTAAGAAGTTTGCACAGTCCTTATTGCCTCCTCTGTACTGCCTGTAAAAATTGATGTAATGAAATTCCTCCAGCTAATCTTATCTAGAACCAATTTGGACCCATCAGATGTTCTCCCTGGGCAACACAACCACACAACCACACACACGACCGCAAACAAGGACACGCGGTTCACTGCGTCCTCTCTGTCCCCAGTCGATGCTTCCTACACTAGAAAAAATGCTAAGTTTTTATGTTTTTGATTCAACTTTATTTTTTATATAAAGCCCTTTAAAAATCCATCTGGTCGCTCGATTAGAGCAATTAAGGCCTTTAATCGAGGGAGATGTGGGGACGTGGTGAAGACAGGATGTGGCCCCTCTCTGCGCTGATTACAGGCCGCGGTCCTTCACACACGCAGACGAGTGTCAAGCACTTTCCCTGTTCTTAACTGGAGCTCAGAATTTAACACTTCACGTCCCCCACCCCACACATTTGCACGTGCTGCCTTTGTTCCCGCAACCCCCCCACCACACACACCACACACACCACCCCCCCTCAGCGTTGATCAGTGCCAAGTAATACTCCATTTCCACAAACAGCCCTCTTATTTCGCTTGGATTGTTACACAGAGGGAATTTGTGTTTTATGCTTGCCATCACACTGCCAGAGCCTGATTGGAAATTTAATAAGCTCAGGAGATGCTCTCTCTCGCTCTCTCTCTCGCTCTCTCTCTCGCTCTCTCTCTCTCGCTCTCTCTCACTCTCTCTCACTCTCTCTCTCGCTCTCTCTCTCTCGCTCTCTCGCTCTCTCTCTCTCGCGCTCTCTCGCTCTCTCGCTCTCTCTCTCTCTCGCTCTCTCTCTCTCGCTCTCTCTCTCTCTCAGAAGAAGGGGTCTATAAAAGCGAGAAGGTCTCAATGTGTTGGTAAATTAAAGTGCCTGAGTCTACGACTCCCATGCCTTGGTGGCACCGGAGGAGGAGGAGGAGGAGGAAGAACAGGCAGCCCTTGAATCAAGGACCTCATTATGGGTCTGCATTAATTCCAAATATATCGCTCCGCAGAAACGGAATGACGGTGGGAATTTGTCGGGTTCCTCTTCATTTAGAGCTCTAGTGTTTCTCAGCCATAACCCCCCCCCCCACCCAAGCACCTCCCCTCCACCCCCACCGGCTCTCCTTACAATATTGGTTTAAATTATTAACTGCACTCCTTTATGAGTGGGTCTGCACAAGCGAGACTCTCTCTCTCTCTCTTTCTCTCTCTCTCTCTCTCTCTCTCTCCCTCTCTCTCCTGGGGTGGCTGGGCTCTTCATGTTATTTAATACTGCAGCCGAGAGCGGTGCCACACAATCCGAACACCCTAAATCAAGCGCATGGACGTCCGATCTCGTGCGTTTCCTTATTAATGAGATGAAAGAAGCAGATTACACTCCTGTAGCCCTCAGGAGGCGAGCACTGAATCCCTTTACTGAGCTCTCGGATTCAAAACAGAATGAACTGGAATCGCATTAGTGATGCTGTAAGGATTTTCTGATGATCGACCGATCAGCTGGAAATAAATGAGGCTTTAAAGGCTTGAAAATTGCACATAAATGCTGCACTTCATCTGCACTTGCACATCACAGAAGGTATGTTGGAGGTATATTGAAACAATGTTATGTAGATCATAAACAAACCCTTTATCTGTCCAGGGACCCTGTGACAACCACGAGGATCATAAGGGCCAGATTGAAAGCAATGGAGAGAGACCTGTTGCTAATATCAAGCACCGTTAGCTCATTTCTGCGAGCGCGGTCAGAAGTACGCTCGCTGAGCTATTGCCAATCCCCGATGTGGTCATATCTGCTGACGTATGGCCACATTCATGACAGAAGCCCTGCAGGGCCGTATGATGGACCGCCACCTTATTGCCAGCTAGCTCCCCTCTGCAGCAACAAATCACAGCCAGCCCAAGCGCGACAACGTCCACAGTTACAGACATGCACAAGTAAGCATGTTCATATAGACACATATGGGAATATGTCATATGCAAATATGTCACATCTCCAGACCCTTGCGTAGACCAGTTTTGACCACCAGGGACCATCTATATGGGCCCCCATCCATCAACAACTCCCAGAGCTCCTACGAATGCCATCCAGACCACTTCCAACACTCCTGCCCCATCAAAGCTACTACTACTCACGGTCTCAGGTAGAGCTCCCAGCTCCACCCCCATGGACCACCTGAATGTCCTGCCTACCTTCTAACCAAACTGCTCCTCATTCAGACTCCAGCAGAGGCTGCTGCTCCGGACTCTCACTCATCTACTGCTGGAGCTCCGGACTCTCACTCATCTGCTGCTGGAGCTCTGGACTCTCACTCATCTACTGCTGGAGCTCCGGACTCTCACTCATCTACTGCTGGAGCTCTGGACTCTCACTCATCTACTGCTGGAGCTCTGGACTCTCACTCATGTACTGCTGGAGCTCCAGACTCTTACTCATGTACTGCTGGAGCTCCAGACTCTTACTCATCTACTGCTGGAGCGCTGGACTCTCACTCATCTACTGCTGGAGCTTTGGACTCTCACTCATGTACTGCTGGAGCTCTGGACTCTCACTCATATACTGCTGGAGCTCTGGACTCTCACTCATGTACTGTTGGAGCTCCGGACTCTTACTCATCTACTGCTGGAGCTCTGGACTCTCACTCATCTACTGCTGGAGCTCTGGACTCTCACTCATCTACTGCTGCTGCTCCAGACTCTTACTCATCTACTGCTGCTGCTCTAGACTCTCACTCATCTACTGCTGGAGCTTTGGACTCTCACTCATCTACTGCTGGAGCTCTGGACTCTCACTCATCTGCTGCTGGAGCTCTGGACTCTCACTCATGTACTGCTGGAGCTCTGGACTCTCACTCATCTACTGCTGGAGCTCCAGACTGTCACTCATCTACTGCTGGAGCTCCAGACTCTCACTCATCTACTGCTGGAGCTCCAGATTCTTACTGATCTACTGTGGAGCACCAGGCCCTCACTTTTCTACTGCAGGAGCTTCAGGCTTTCACTGATCTACTGTGGAGTTCCAGACTCTTACTGATCTACTGTGGAAAGCCAGGCCCTCACTGATCTACTGCTGGAGCTTCAGGCCCTCACTGATCTCCTGCTGGAGCTTCAGGCCCTCACTGATCTACTGTGAAGCGCCAGACTCTTACTGATCTACTGTGGAGCGCCAGGCCCTCACTGATCTACTGCTGGAGCTGTTCCAGACTCTATTGCTCATCAGGGCTTCAGTCTGTTCACTCCTTCCTCTTCTACACTGTTAGTTATCTCCATGGTGATATACTTTTACTCTCCCTCGCTATCTGGTGTCTATCAGAGCAGGACGGTTTCTTCCTCCAGCTCTGGAGAGGTTCTCCTCGCTAAGTAAGGGCTTGGATCTGCATTCCGGGACATCAGCTATAAAAAACACATTATAAATATAATTGACTTGAACTCAATTGAATAAATAAGTGTTTGGCACAAAAAACACCCAGCATGAATACACACAGCTGCCGATGGCTGGCACCCAAAACTCCCTCTAAGTAGTCTTTATTATCAATCAAAAGCAGAAGACGTGCATTCAAGCGCTTCAGTGCATTAACACACTGAAGAGGTCAGGCAGGAGACGACAGACCAGGATGTGAGAACACACATGGTGAGGAAATCTCCATCTGTGTTTCCATTTGTAACGCACCTGGGGGGTTGGCCCCGACACCAGATGGATCCTCCCATCACATGGGCGTTGAGCTCTGCATTATGACAGCCGCCCCACCCATCCGCTACCTCTCACCGCGAGCCAAAAAGCCCGGAGCCAGCCCTGCCCCCTGGACACCATTCCTGGGATTTACCTCTCCTTCCCAGACGGACCATCTTGCACAGGTGGACACATTAAACAGGGTCATCTGTTCTGTCTGCGGTGCCATGTGTTAGCGAAGGTCACCAGTCTGTCCAATTAGATTACAGCAAAAACCTGAACAACGGGGCGGAGAAACTCCAGGATCCCTCGGAGAATGTTCAAAAAGGAGAGACTCACTTCACGTTTTCGCTTCGTAAAATATGAAAACGAGCAAAATCCTTTAAAATCAACGCTGAATGTTACAATATGAAAAATGGTAAAGCATAAATAAAATATAGCTGGTTTCCGTCAGGTACTTTATGCTTTTTCAGGCTGCCCTCACACCAGGCCCGGCTGCCCTCACACCAGGCCCGGCTGCCCCCACTTCCCCTGCAGGTCCGCGCTTAACGTCCCAGATCCCAGTTCTCTCACGTCCTCTTATCACTCACTGCTTCCTCCTTTTGGTTCGGTGAGCGGCAGATCTTGAACCCGCAGTGTTTTCAGCTCCTCATCACGTACTTCTGCAGGTCTTTGGCCCATAAGTGTGAAGGCAATCACCTGTTTTACCAAATAGTTTCTTATCTGTTGGGTCCAATTGGTCATGCTTTCTCTCGTCTGAACAAATTTCCAGCAGACAGTCAAGTCTGAGTCCAGCTGAACCGAGCCCGAACCCTCATCAAGCAGGACGGAGCTTCAAACTCACCAAACAAACTGGATTTTGGGCGTCAAAGGCGCTCAGATCACCTAGTGTGAGAGCTCAGTCATCACTTTTCACATGGCTGTTGAAGCTAAAAGGGCAGAGATGCGAAATTAAATGGACAGAAAGAAACATGCTTCAATGCATCAATATTAACAATAAAACGGTATTAAAAAAATCACAAGTTTAATGAAACATCACCTATGTAAGTGCAGTGATATCTGAGACCATAAACCTGCACCTCAGAGCCTCAAACCTGTTTGTAGGGAGTTCTAGCAGTGGATGAGGCTTCTGTCATTGCTTCCATATTGGCCCTCCTCGCATTCAGAAAGCTACACTCCACTCTCCGTCGTCCTCAAAATAAAAACTCTAATTTGTTACAACCCAACTGAGTGCACATTAAAAGCTGCAAAAGCTAAAATCATGGTTTATATGGCAACATATGGTGCATAGGCAGTTGGGTTTCACCTGACTTAATATGTTGCTGTACATATAGGCTATTATATTTGAAATAAAAATGAAAAAATTATAAGAATATAACTTTTTAAATATTTTAAGAATATTATAAATAATATTACAGAATTGAGAAAGCACAACTCTTCTGTAATGTAGATGTTAAGACCTCTTGGAATTCCACAGTGTGTTTCAATTACTTTCGATTTACTATTTTAATTACACAATTACACGATCAATGCCAAACTTATCTAGGGAACTGCATTGGGGCAGCTGGTAGCCTAGTGGTTACGGCATTCGCCCTGCGATCAGAAAGTCCAGGTTCGGTTCCCAAGACCGCTGGGCACCGCTGAGGTACCCTGAGCAAGGTACCGTCCCACACACTGCTCCCCTGCGCCGTGTTCCTGCTGCCCCCTGCTTCACTTGGTGAATGGGTTCAATGCAGAGGTTGAATTTCGTGCTGTTCACACCGTGTGCTGTGGTGTGTTCACTTATGATAGAATGATCACTTCACTTCATTTACATAATCGACATCTATGGAGTCTGCAGTTATGACTTGTTAAGAGTGACAATCAAGATATTTTCTGAACTATTCGAAATCTCGACAACGAATGACAAATTAGAGAGTGAATGACAATTAAACTGATGAATGTCCTGTTCCTAAAAATAAACGGGGCACTGATTGACAGTTTAAACAGCAATGAGTGACTAGAGAGAAATGTCAAATAACAGGTCATTAGAACAACATTTAGGGTTTAAAACAGTAAATAGATTAATTTGTCTTCGTTAGTGATGCATATGGAGATGCGGTCCTGAACTGGTACCAGCTCCTGAGTGGTCAGTATTGAGTCTCCTGTTCAGACGGTGCTGCTGTTGGTGTTTCTGCAGTGTTCATACATTCGAACACAGCTGCGTTTTCAAACCGCTCATCCCCAACACACATTTGTAGCGATGCTCCTCCCTCGTAATATATACAGGAAACTCAGGACCTCCTTACTTCTCCAAAACAGTCCAAAAAAATAACAGCTGAATCTTCTCATGTCTTTTCATGTGACGTTGCAGCAGATTATGGAGAGTGAGTATGAATAAGTATCGTTATCAGTACAGTCCTAACCGTACCCGCACCAGCACGGCACTGCAGGAGCACAGTCCTGTCATCACCCCCCCCTTAATAGCACATGGAGTTCAGGCCATCATAGGATGTCTATCGCACCTCGTTTATTTCCCAGCTCAGCACCGGCCGGTAGAGGCCTGGCCGCAGAGGCGCAACACACACACCCAGCGCGTTTCCCGACGCAGAAAACACCCCGCAAAAATGACTGGCTTTGTGCGCCACCAACTAAGAGCTGTCAAGCCAGACAATACCAGCAGAAACGAATCAATGGGCCCCGAGTCAAAGTGGGAGGGAGGGGAAGGGCCCAGAAACAAAAGAGAGGAGAAAGAGACAAACTGCGTTAATTAATTTTCCATCGGGGCCCGCGCTAAGGCATCGTGGCCAAGACGAATGATCTCATTTGCAGTGAGAGGCTCAGAGGCGGAGGCAAACAAACCTGAACACCAACACAAAGCCCTCATCCCAGGATTTATCATGGCAGCGCAGAAACACGGATCAGGATTCATACAAATGGGCACATCAGCACCGGATGAAAGACAGCGGCCTGAAACAAAAGCCTAAACGTGTCGGAGTATGTTTCACACGCTCCACATGGCGTCGCTCGATTGAAATACAATGCGTCTCTATGCATGCAGTATATACAGCAAATGAGCTCCATAACTCAAAAGAAAGAAAACTATGAAAAATGAAGAACTTAACAATTACACTAAATTGTTATAGCTTTATTGAGTACGCAATTCATAAAAGCTGCTTTAGAACCAGCGTCTACAATCGCAACTTCTGTAGCAACATGAGCTGCAGGAACGAAAAGACTCTAGTTATAAAATTTTTTATTTTTTTTCAAGATCAAAAAAGAATTTTACAATAGTACTTATTATATGCAATTGTAATCTATGTAATTAATTAGGCCCGTCATGATATTTATATATTTTTAAATATCAAAGAATAATGTGAATTTATTACATATTATATGAGATATGTACAATGTCAACATACAGTACAAAAAGGTGATTAATGACTGACGTTTGCTGAAGATCAAAGCCACTAGTGCAATACAGGCTTCTGCTCGACAGATGCGTGTTTGCGGTTTCCACTTTCAAACTGTCAAATTCTAGGGATGATTGATGCGTGGTCGGCCTTCCACTTGATGCCACTTGAACCCACCTGACTGGTGAGAGGAGTCATATTTCATTCTGACAAAAGGCTCGCTGTAAGTTCATATCCATCCCGAGACCTCAGGACAGCCACAAATCACGGCTCGGCCGGCCGCCGCAGAAACCAAATGCTAATGTCATCGTCATTAGGTCATTAAGATTAACTGCACTGTCACAGCAGAGAGGCTCTACAGGTCCATTAAATATATTTTTATGTATCTGCCACGCTCTTCATTTGCATAGAGTGAGTAATGAGACGGGGATAAACAAATAACGCTGCGCTCTTGAATTTATCAAAGAGGTGCGCGGTCCCGGCGGGCGCACCGTATGCGCCGCTTTAATAGACACTCATCGCCAAATGTGCTCTCATCAAACACGGTGGGGAAAAAAAGAGCAGTTATGACTTTGATGCTAATCAAGCTCGTAATTATAGGGCAGGCGTAATTGGCGAGATGTGCGCGTTAAAGGTCTTTACCTTGGAAATGACATCGGCCCTAACATGCACCCATGAGGCACACCGCCCTTCAGCACCACACATCTGTCGCGTTCGGCACGGAGAGGCAGACCTCCAAACCTCCGCGGCAACCGGATGGACGGAGGCACACTCGACCGCAGAAGTGCAGAAGTGCAGAAGTGCAGGGAGGGGACAGGTGTGTTTTATGAGAACTTGTCCAATAAAGACGAGTGGACATGCCTCATGCCTGCCTGACTGATTGACCTTCATAGTCGGATCCAGCACTTCATTTTCCTATCATTTATCAGACGGCAGGGTCTGTGTGTGTGCGTGTGTGTGTGTGAGCGTAAAAACGGCAGAGAGAGTGGCGAGGCCGTGCACAGTTGGTGAGCGGACGCGAGCTCCCAGAGCCAGCTGCTGGGGAAGAGTGGGCCTGCTGAAGGCATCTGTTCCTGGTGCTTCCGTGGGGTGCCATTCACGGCCAAGAGCGCTGCCACGCTGGAAAGCGAAGCCAGAGAATCACACTGACACCTGTTCGGTGAATTATTCATGTCTGAAAAGGCCGTCTCAGACTGGCTGTTTGTGCGCAAGAATGGCTAAAATAAAAGCTTTCTGGAGGACGTGCACCGTCAGCATCACACTTTCCACCAAATGAACAATGAAAATGTTTCAGAAAAGCAAGACGACTCCATCGATAAACTTCCAAGATGTTTTTAAATGCAGCATAAACACCATCATACGTGACCTTGTGCTGCTTTCATCTATCTGTGCTGCAGCATCTGGATCTCACTGTAACAGAGAGAGCAGAGTGTCAGTGACCTTCAGACGTTCCCCCGGCTCCTCGGCGATGGAGGATTTGCATATTTACTAACAGGCTCACATGAAAGCGGCTAACACAAGTGGAACAAAAGCCAGTTACTGCAACCTTGTTGGTTTTACTAGGCAAATCAAATTATTCTGCATCTTCTAATACTGTAATGCATCTCAGAGTGAGACGCATATGGGACATATGAGACATCGTGCAGCACTTGAGTGATGCTCATGTTAGTACCCAAAAGTGTATAGGGGGTCCAGCTCTGACTTTGATCATGTGATCAATGTTTAGAGGGTCCATATTTCACTGTTTCTGACCCTTAATATCTGAAATTTAAAGCCTTTATTTTTGTTGTTGTGGGCTTTTCCGTTTTGTGGGGTGGGGGTGCTGTGCGAGTGTTGATTTTTTTTTTATGTGGTTGTGAAAATTCCGTGTCAGGCTACCATGGGGAAATGTTACCAGCAGCAATACTGGAGCTGCAATTCCCTGAGGATGACCCCAGTCTGCAGTCTGCGATGAGCAACTAAAAAAAAAGAATGAATGAACAAATGAATGAGTAATAAATTAATGAATAATTTATTATAATACAGTAATCCAAACAGCTCTAATGAAGTGTAATGGGGTCAATTTCAGGCCCGACATTACACTACATTAGGGCTGTCATAATTGCTATATTAAAATCAATTATTCATCCAGTCATTCTTTTTCTGAGCTGCCCGTCTCCGACCGCATCCCAGGTCTTCCTGAAGGAGCTGCAGCTCCAGTGTTACCATGACGTCGCAACTCCAAAGAATTCCTGAATTCATCATCTGCCTTCTGCACCACATGGTTACGAATGCATTTCAGTGTATCACATATATATCCCGTATAGTGACAACACTAATCCAGTGTCCGGTCATTTCTCCATTTCTCATGTTCAAATCTTTGTAGGCAATAAAATAAATCAATAGGAAAAATGACCGTTGCCTGCACCCCCAGTTGCTGACCCAATGAACCCAAGCGCCATCAGAAAAAGAAAACGCCCACAACGGTTGACAAAATGAAACTGTCCCCAAAGGGGAATGGTGGGTTTGGGAGGGGGTTGCTGGAGTCTCTCCCAGCACTTACAGGGCAAAAGGTGGATAAACTCCCAGGACAGATCACCAGTATATCACAATAATCAATTACTCAATTAAATAGCGATCAATATTTATGTCCACTTTAATCTGAATGGTACATATGGTGTATGCAGACCATAAAGCTGCGTTTTGCAATCTGAGCAACAGCTATTACAACTCAAATCCAAATTTTAAAAGTGGAGCATCTATTTCATCTATTTATAAACTTGTAAATTTGTCCTGACGGGTCGGGTCTGTAATCTGGAGAGGCTCCTGTTCAGACGGTGCTGCTGTTGGTGTTTCTGCAGTGTTGATACATTCTAACACAGCTGTGGATTGGATCAGTGGAGGGACGCAGCGACGCTCTGCTCATCACTAATTAGGGCTGGGCGATTTGGCCTAAAATAAATAACTCGGTTAATTGAACATTTTTACTCGATTACGATTAATGAACGATTATTTTATTTATTTATTTATTTATTTATTTGCCCTCATAGTTCGCTGACAAGTTGCTCAGTTGTCTCAGTGTTTGAGCTCTCCGTGCTCGACATGTCGGCGGAATAACGTAACATAACGGAGCGGGGTCACGTGACTCCACACGCGGTCGTGGTTTTTAAAGGGACAGTAATCGAAATAATCGACCTGGAAACATTTGATCGATTATAGGTTCTGAATGTCGATTTCGATTACTTTTCGATTAATCGCTCAGCCCTATCACTAACACACATTTGTTGATCAGAAAATTTGTATTGACGCCCCTCCCTCATAAACTCAGGACCTCCTTATTAATCCAAAACAATCCAATAAAATAACTGCAGAATCTTCTTATTGATAAAAAACAGAGTCAGTCAAATCCATCCCTGTCTGTATGTAGTGAAATGTTTGCTGTTATATACGGTGTATACAGGATTATTCACTAAAATAATCGCTTGGTCACTTGATTACATATCTAAAAGTGCTTTACACGACTAAACTCATCTCAGAGCTCCAAGCTCTGGCAGGGGCAGAGACTTCCAGTACATTAGGTTAAGAGGTTGTTGGGCCTGGATGGCTCGAGGCTCACACCCCTAATATCCAAAAGGATTATCAGCCAGCAGCAGCTTGCTCCCAATGATGTGCTACAGATGGACAATGGGCTTTGATACTGTAGACGGCAGCAGATCGCCCGGGGGGAGAGGAATCGATATCAGCTGGAGGTTGATAACATGGTGCCATTGACTTCTGATTATCGTCCACTGCTCGAGCACAACACTGACTAGCACACACACACACACACACACTCACTCAGTTGTACAGGAAGTTGCTTGGCCGGGCAGCAGTGGTTATAAAGCCAAAGTGTGCAATGTGTTTTGGATACGCACGATACAGTGAAATATCCACCAGCGATCCTCTGCACAATGAGACAACCACTTAGGAATGCTTCAGTCCAGCAGCCGTGTGTAAGCTGTCTCGGTTATAAATCAACATCATATTTCAGACTGTGGCTAATTAACTGACTGAAGAAAGAACACAGAGTGACTTGGTACTGATTGTGGACTGAGTGCTATTCACTTCTGAATTCACTTTTTTTTTTATTTTAAATAATCAAATCTATTTTTCTGTCGTTTTAAAAGCAGTTTTATCAGTTTATCAAATTGTCTGAACAGTTTCCATCGTGCACTGCGTCAAATGTTTGGGAACACCTTTTGTTATTTCATCCAGCAATGTTTGATATTCACAATGACTTTTAAGAATAAATATATAATACATAATGTTATCATGAAATGGCTATTTGCTAATATTTTAGGTGTATTTAGCCTCAGCACACAGTAGGCCTATTTGTATTCACTATGTGTGCTTGTTGCTATTATTTGTACCTAAATAATGATTTTGATAAAAGCACAAATTAAAGCTCTTTTTAAAGGCCGTTATACACCTGAGACCTTTAGAAGAAGTGATGAAACATTCAACCTGTTGTTCTGATATTGTTCTGCTATTTTCAACAAAGTTTGAAAGAAGAAAAATGTGTTTATGTTGTTACATAATCTACTAACAAAACAAGAGCTAGGAGATAGGAGGAGAGTGACATATGACATGAACATACTGGACTGGCTCGCTGATTGATGTTGGTAATCTGCAAATGGTTCCCCTAAATTAACCTGCTTAGCCTAATACTGCTTAGCCAACAAAAAGGACTGGCTCATTCAGATTAAAAACATTTTGACCTGCTTTGGAAAAGGGCGACTTCTGCCATGTATGTTTGTACCAGCAGCTGTTTTATTTGCAGGGCTATATCTGTTTATATAGGTCACGTCTATTGCAGATTTATGAACCATCTATTCAAGACTAGTGTATATATATATATATATATATACACTACCGGTCAAAAGTTTTGGAACACCCCAATGGTTCAAGCTTTATTTAATTGAATTTAAAATAGTTCAGGTCCAATGAATAGCATGAAATGGTACAAAGGACAGTGCTGAACTGCGAGAGGTTTAAAACTTGTAA
>JBBPDE010000034.1:9966267-9978075 GCA_037974605.1 Nannopetersius ansorgii | reverse complement strand
GCCAAACTTAAATCCTCAGACCAAAGTTAGAACACATTTATCTTGAAAAGTTTTCATACAAATCTTCTCATATTTTCGGACAACATTAATGATCACAAGATTATGGAGCTTAATGGGTTTTGGTGATGATATAACCTTTCCTGTAGCGCCACCGTCAGGCCAAACTTTCAGTTTTAGAGTTAGTGTATCTTACAAATCTTTCACCCAAATCTTTTCTAATCTGGGGGCACATTCATGCCTCTCACAGAATGAACCAGAATGATTGATGTTGGTGACCGCCCCCTTTCCCTCTTGTAAACAAAACAAAGGCAACTATTCATTTTTGAGTGATAAACATTGACCCCAAGGAGAAAAGGAGATTTAAAGACACCTGTGGGATTTGAAAATGAAAGTAGGGTGTTCTGAGTCATCATCAGTGCTGACTAACTTCTGGAGGATTGCACTGCTCAGTTCCCACTCTGTTACTGTTACTAAATACAGTTCAGCTCATAGAAACAGGAAGGAAGGGGGGGTGGTAGGTGTTAGAAGCTCAGCCTGGGACAAAAATCTTCATGAGTAGCTGTAAACAAAGCTACAGTATCTTTGGGTCTTGACCTCTGCCTCACAGTTCCCTTTCTAAAGCAGCAGTAGGGTCAACGGGTCCAGGCATTCACAAGCGCCGGTGCGGTGAACGCACTTGAAATCGTGCAAAAGAGGCCCTTTTTAGCGTGGGCCCGGGTAAGCATACCTCGAGGAACAGGAAACGTGGCTATTTTCACTGGCATGTCTACTGTAAAACCAGGACACACGGACAATACTTGAAATGCGAGTGCCACGAATGCTAATGGAGAGAAAGAGAGGAGAAGGAGAAGAGAGAGTTCTGCTTGAATGAGTTAATTTTCGTTTCATTCTTCCCATCAGGCAAAGCTTTTAAACAGATCAGTGAATCAGAGTGCGCTCGCAGCCTCCGGCACCGAGCCCGAAACACCCACAACAAACATTAGTATCCAGCGCATTTCTGCCGATGGCACACACCGCAGTGTTCATTTCGCTTCACCTCTTGGCCGGCTTTCAAAAGGAGGACAAGCTTCGGTCCGCCGCATGAGTGAAATACGAACTGCTTCGCTTTCAACTACAACCACTCTCGTCTGTACAATGCGCTCCCTTTCCTTCCGTCCTTCTTTCTTTCTCTTTCTCTCAGAAGTGTGGGCACCCAAGCCTAAGTTTCTCCCTCTCTTCTCTCCAGCATCCTATCCGGGGTAGTTATACAAGTACAGTTGCATAACACTCACCTCACACTATGGAAGGCACATGAAAACGTAGCAGAGAGGCTATAGGTGTACGGGCTGGTTTGATCAGCCTCCACCACCCCCATACTCTCAGCTAGAGGAATTTATAATAAGCCACTATTAAAAGCTACACAGCGGTACTCCGCGGATACTCTACAGTACAGGCTGTTCGGTGTGGGTCCAGTTCACTGTTGTTGTTATGAGGCCTGAAAGAGGCCATAGTCACGGGCTATGGGCACATTCCTTAAAGAAACACACCTGTGAAAGGTATTTATACGCTACACGGCAATTGTTCCATGAACAAACCCAGAAAAAGCATATTTTAGTGCTATTCTCAGGGCGCCTGAAGGTTTAGGATCCCTGACTGAAACTGAAGGGCTGCGCAGGTCAACAGGTTCGGGCTTATTTGAAAACATTTGTAAGACAGTGACAAAGCAGCGGATCAGCTAAGTTCTAAATAACTCACAGAAGCATTGTGGGTCGGGCGGGGCAGGTGGCCTCTCACAGTAGTGTTTCATGCAACCGGCACAAAACACAATTTAATCAAACTACGTGCCGCGATCATGAGTTTTTCTCGTGCTAGGACAGTGCTTCCCTACCCTGTATTTTAATGCGCACTGTGTAACATTACCAGTATCTAACTGCCGACGAAGGGACAGCAGGAGTGAAATAATGAGTCGATTCCTTATCGTTTTTGCCTGCAATGCAAAAAAACCCCCAGGTTGAAATGCTGTTAGACGAGGAACGTCCATAACCTTAACCTGAACCCTATCCTTAACCTTAAGCTTAATCCTAACCCTAACCCTTAACCCTAACAGTCACAGTCAGTGCAGATACTGCCGATGTTACGCGGTGCGCATTAAAATACAGGGCGGTGAAGCGTTGTTATTGCACAAAAAAGCCCTAAATCGTGATCGCAGAGAGTATTTTGTTTCAATTGGATTTCATGATGGCTGCACGAAAGCCATGAGATTGGGTTGGTTAGACGGGTGCGGCTTGTAAAAAGTCTGACCCAGGTTCTTTAAAAAGTTCTTGACACAATTCATTTTCAAGTAAAACTCCAGAAGAGCTGTCGACTAAAAAAGCCCATCACACAATAAGCCTAATACCTTTATTTCTAAAAGTGCAGGGATGTCCAGAATAATCCTTACCCCTCTCCCTGTTGGACAGGCTTGAGTTTAGGGTTGAATTGAATATTCTAATTTGTCAAATATGTCCAGCTGGATGCTAGTGCCATGGACATAAGCTGGCATGGCTAAAAATCCCCCAAATAAGACTCTAAAAGACAGAGGTGAGTGTAGATAATGCTCTGCTGCATGGAAAGCTGAACACATTGCTGAGCTATTTGTGCGTTTTTAAAGAAATTTACAGGAAATTTAAAAGAACAGTTTGGTGAAAAATCAAGTTTTTTCAGTTTTCTACTCGAGATGGATTCCAAATTTTCTCCTTTTTGTTCAGTGTTTCAGCTACAAAACTACTGTTGAAAAGAGTCAATAGTCACCCAAACCCTTATAACTGCATCTATTATTGTTCAGCACAATTCCAATCCAGTTATCTTGGACTGTCACAAGATTGTTCTAGATCTACACTCCTACTCTTTAAGTGCTTTGTGAATGTTGCAGTGTTTAGCAACACAGTGAAGTTTTGCTTTTTAATGTAGTTTTCAAAAAAGCCATAACGTATCCTAAAGTTACAGTCTTAAAAAAAAAAATTAGTTTTTAGCTTATAAAAAACAATTACAGTCCCTTGCAGACATTAATAAAGTTTATTAAATCAAATCTCATAGATTATATTGACAAGTTTGTGCTGCCAAAATGAAGAGCTGGACTGCTGTTGGTCTGAGAGAGTTAATAACAGTTTTGGGAAATGCATCTATGCATAAGATTTGATTAACGGTTGACTTCTAGAGTTTGTTAACAATGTTAGTTTCGCAGTTTAAGTATTAAACCAAAGAAGCTAAATTTAGACTCATTAGAGGGTTCTCCGCTGACTGGTACCAGCTCGGATCGGTTCAGTTCGGTTCTACTCTGTTCAGTTTGGTTTGGGACCTACAGTTTTCCACTACAGCTGGTTGCTATAGCGACCAAACATTCTGTGCAGCAGCACGAGCAAAGGCTCTAAGCTGAGGTAAACATCCCAGCATCATTACAATCGCCAGCATGGATGAAATCAGGGGGGGTTTATTTCTTATCCTTGGTTTGTGGCTGTTTGACACAAAACGGAGACATTTGGCACCAGATAAGGCTTAAAGAAGCAACATTAGGCTAATGCTAATGGTAACATTCAGTCAACAACACTGGTGTAACCATAGCGACCACCAATCAGTAACCTCCAATATGTGTCATCATTTAGTATCAAGAATGGCACCAGGTAACAGATTTTAGTGATGGAAAAGCAAAAAAAGCCTGTAGAGTTGAACCGAACCAAGCTGGGACCAGTCAGAGGAAAACCCCTGACTGGTAGCTTGGTTATATCTGGGCTAAGTGGAAAACTGTGTAATTTAAATGTTGTTGTCAAACTGTTCCTTTAGGATGCACAGCCTGGGTGCGTTTGGAGTCAGGTTCTACAGAGAAATCTTCTAAGTGGTGGCCATGTTAAGGGCATCCACCATCAAAAGAGAACTTCTTCAAAAAGAGTTCACATCTTGTCCCAATGAGATCCCATGTGGTCCTGTGAGTCCGTCCGTCTTTCCAAACATTCTTCTTCAAAACAATGCTGATATACACTGAGAACGCGGACAGCAGACGTGTCTTGCAGGCTAAACGAGAGAAAAAGCAATTGCTTAAATGGCAGGCGGTCACAAAATAAGCAGTCAAGAGGTTCACTGAACTTCTCACCAACCACTAAATATTCAAGACGTCCTTCAGACACCAGACAGTCACTGCCTGTGAGTATTTAGTCTCAAGTTTTTTTTAAAGTCTGGCTAAATTTGAGGTTTGGTCTGCATGTTCAAAGCAGATGTGTGTGAGTGCCCCTTCATGACGAAGCTACTCTGTTGGACCGAGAGAACAGACACTAGAACATCTAGAGTGTTCTCTCCTCCCTGTAGGGCCACCTTTTGTTATCATGACTTATTTATTTACAGACACAATGCTAATGGAAGAGCCTTGTTGTGGCAATATAGGCCATGTCTAAATGTTGACTTAGTACAACTTACTGCTCTAAAGATAAATCCATTATGAGAAAGAGAGAGAGAGAGAGAGAGAGAGAGAGATAGATGGGGAGAGAGAAAGAGAAAGAGAGAGAGAGAGAGAGAGAGAGAGAGAGAGAGAGAGAGAGAGAGAGAGAGAGAGAAAGGCCTTCTGAGCATCACATGCACCAGCACATCTGTCCCATCATCTGCCTGCTCTACAGCTACTGCAACACCTTCTCGCAGTGGGAACATCACACTGTTCAAAGTGAGAGCGCACATGAAAATCATATCAGAGCAGAAACAATCACTCTGAACCATTTTCTGCTCACATGTTTAATATAAACAAAACGTCAATTAGGTCTGAGGTGTCCTACCTGGAATACAGTGAATGAACACAGAGTACAAACTCATGTCAAACCTTGATTCTAGACTACATTCATTTTGTGTCGTTCGCTTTTATATATGTTCTCTTATTTATATTTATTTATAGTTTGTCTTCCTTTGCCCCCCTCTATATAACAATACTACTATAGTATTATAGAATAAGAATACATATAAGAAAAAGTAAAAAAAAAAAAAAAAAAAAAATAATAATAATAATAATAATAATCATTTAAGATTTTTTGTTTCTCTCACTCTCACAGACACAAAAGAGTAAAAAAGTCACACACACACATTCAGCCGCTCATCCAGACCCCCCTCCTAGGTGAGTGTGTGTGATACAACATGTGGTTTTTTGAATCTGGAGGGAACTGAGTGACCTCCCTTTTGCAACGACTGTTTTAATAGAAACCAATGATGTTTTAGTGCGTCTGCAGAGACTAGAATCCTTGTGCTGGTGCGATTGTGGGCATCAAAGGCTTAAATCTATGAGAGAAATTCAAAAAATGTTGAGATACATATCATGTATAGCAATGCAGTGTGTGGCATCCTGTTGCTGAGTGTCTTCTGATGAATTGACCAGGCCTTTCTTTTGACGGACATCCATTTTTCATTGCCTTTAATAAATAATCCATGAAAAATAAAGTACGTAAAAGGAGAAGAAAGAGCCAGAACTATTTACACACTTTGTCCTTCTAGGCTTCCTTACTAAACGCACTGGGGTCTACAAACATACAAGCCTCCCTGGTTAAATGAGAGTGGTTAGCGCTGTGGCCTCACAGCGAGAAGGTCCTGGGTTTGATTCCTGGCTGGGACGTGCATAATCTCTCCTTAGCTGTGTGGGTTTCTGCCGGGTTCTCCAGTTTCCTCCCATATTCCAAAGATCTGCACGTCAGGTGGACTGGAGATGCGAAATCGCCCTGTGTGTGTGTGTGCCTCTTTTGTGTTGGACTGGTGACCTCTCCAAGATGTTACGGCAGCTGGAACAGACCTCCCCCACCATCCTGGTTCGAATAAACAGCTCAAAGAATGGATGGATAACATAATAGCTTGAAAATATTACAATATTATTTATAGGCCTTATAGGCCTTTATCGCCCCCAAAAAAAACAATTTACACATACGTTCATTAGCCTTGACCTCTGAAAGAAAAAACACCACTAATTCAGCCAAACATGAAAACGGGTCCAGTTCAAATAGGCAAGGAAGTATCCAGTATAGGATTCCTTCCATTTCAAAACCCATCAGCCCCCTCAGTTTGCAGCAGCTCAACAGAAACAGAGAGGAAAGTCCCTGCAAGCTTGCAGATCCGCATTCACTTCTACTGTAACAATCCTGAGAATCAGGTGTTTCCTCTCAATATGCTGCACTATGCACACCCCACCCCAAACCCCCCCAAAAGAAAACGAGGACACAGCACGGACTAATATCTGAATGTAGGTTAAGTAATTAGTTGGACCAAAGCCCGAGTTGCCGGATAAATTCTTGGCACTTCAGTCTAAACATTCCTCAAGCCCTGCCTTTGCTTTCGGGGCCACAGCTTTTCCACTGTTTGGGCTGAAAATCCCACCCCTTAAATGCTGGAAAGTCTTACCATATTGACCCCTAATGTTGTGCAAACACCCCTAACCGCAGCACGGTCAATGTCAAACGGTACGCATTTGTTATCGGAGAATGCAGGCCAACACATATGGGTGGAGAGATAACAGAAAAACCACGGTGATGGTCTGAGTGTTTCTTCCTGATTAATTCGAGGCTGACCTCTTGACCACAGGTGAGCCCCAGTGACCATTATGGCCTGTATTGATGGAACTGTATGGGGGGAGGGGGGGTGGGTGTCACTCCTGATTATTGACCACTCGTGGTGAAGAGCCCTTAGCATTGATACGGCTCTCCCAGGACCCGTTTGCAGGACTGATGGAAGACTGAAAATAGCATCTCTTTGGGGGGGGGTGGGGGGGGGTATTAAAATAGATGCTCTGAGTAGAGCGGAACGCATGGTACTGCCCAGAAGTGCTGAAGTCAGCTTTTCTTTTTTAAACTGCGCCGTTTATAGCCGCGATTTTAGGGCATTTCAACCATCTCCGGACTCACAGGTGGAGCCGCAAAAACAAAATCATTCCAGATCCAGGTCGGGCGATGCGTTTCACGACAGAGGTTGTCAATTTGTCGAGATCAGTGGGAGACGGGGCCCGGCCAGCGCCGCCGCCATCTGTCGCACAGGTAGGCCTTTAGCGGAGCGCTGAGAGCAGATGAAAGAGGAGAGAGAGGGAAGCAGCAAGCACGAAATTAGTCTGCTCTCCTAACGAATCCGGAATCAATAGCACTCCAATAAGAGGACGGCCTGCTGAGGAGCCAGCTGTAAAAATAAACACACGCACAGATATACACACACACACACACACACGCACACACACACAGATACACACAGACACACTCGTTCAACACCCACTCCATTTTTAGCCCTGTTGTTGTGAGGGTCTGCAATTCCAGCCCTCCAAGAGAAGGGGAAACTGACAGCAAGATCAATTTCATGAAGATTAATCAAGCATCAGCGGGGCCCGTATTAAATATACGTTTGACAGTTTAGCTGGAAAACTTATTCTTCACTTTAGGAAGCGTCAAGTTCACGAGGGCGGCAGGTTCGACAGAAAGCGCAGAAACTTTTTTTTTTCTCCCCCGAAGAGCGAGTAAAAATCACCTGCTCGTTAAACAGGGTTTTGATCGATCGCGGGAAAATGACGGCGCCGAGCAGAGCGATAAATCTCCTCGGCTTCATATTAGATCTGAAGGCTTGGGGGGGGTTTGGGGGCAGGAGAACAGCAGCTTTCATCACTTCAGGGTGACAGGTGAAGCCGGTGAGTGCAAAAGAGCACCTCAGCCTCCCTCAGACGCCCAGACACACCGAACACTCGCCCTGGAGGACCGGCGGCGGCGGCTGTCGCTCTTCTCGCTCCTTCAAAGTCGGAGTTATTGTTTTAAGACCGAACACGGAGCTCTGTTTTCTGGCACGAATAATCAGAAAAACCAATTCCGCACCAAAGTGCCTTTTAAGCCAAGTGGAGGAAGAGGAGACAGGCCTTTTTTTTTACAGGACCAATGATTCTGAGAAAAATTGAGAAAGCAATGCAGTCTAGACGGAAGCAGGAATGAAATTCTTTATTGATCACAATCTTTCAAGCCGCAGCACATATTACTGAGGGGGGCAGCGGGGAGGGGGTTGGTCCTGCCTTAAAGGGCCGGCTAAACCAAATAATGTCAACATACCCAACAACAAATGGGAGTCAGGCTAAGCGTCGATGCTGTTGGCTACAGAACACTGTTCTGAACTGTCCCTTTAACGCTGGACACTGTTTCCACTGGCGTCCGTGTCCGGTCCCTAGAACCAGTTGCAGCAAGAGCTCATGCAAATGTCATCAGCGACACAGGAGAGTGGAAAAGCAGACGAGCTGAGAGGAGGAGAGGATATCCAGGGCCCTGAGGCTGCGAAAGAGGAGAAGGCAGCCCCCGGAGCGATGAGCAGATAAGGGTCTTCGCATGGGCTGAGAAGACTTCTGCTTTCACACTCAGCGGAGCCTGCAGAGGCCAGAGGGTCAGCGAGCGTAATAGTACTGCCAGCCGCCGACTTAAACTGATAATCAGAATCAGAAAACTTTAAACGCAGTCATACGCTGAATAAAGGACACAGGAGAAGCAATGTGACATGAATTGAGCTCCACAATGAATGTGGCATCATATATGAAAGCAGTACATTTCTTGAAAAGCTTCATATCGAAGGCTTGATGCTCAAAGTGGCTCTGAAAACCGAACCGAGTTTCTGCTGTTAATGTGTCTTTGTGGTGGCTCAGCTAAACATTTGCTGCCACGGCAGTAAACAAGACGAAATGACCCCTGCACAAAGCCCCCACACCCCCTAAACCCTCCTCACAATGGCTAAAACCGGTATCCCTCAATCGACAAAACGAAAAGACCCATAGTAGTTGATAAAATGAACCCCCCAACAAAATGAAATCGTCCGACAGATGACACAATGAACCCAAGCCCAGTCAATAAAACAAACAGGCCAACAAAATAAACCCAAGCCCAGTCAACAAAGCAAAACCCCTCAGCAAAATGAAATCGGCCGCAGCGGATGACTGAATGAACCCAAGCCCCATTAGCAAAACGTAAAGGCCAGCTACAGTCAACAAAAGAAACCCAAGTCAGGTCAACACAACATAATCGTCCACAACAGACGACAGAATGAACCCAATCGCCGTCGATAAAATGAATAGACCTGTTGAGGTTGACAGAAGAACCCCACCTCCTTCTTGACAAATCAAAAATAACTTAACTACCCCCAACCCCCCTTCTGAAGACACGTCATTCTACAGGATTCACATTACACACACATCTGTACATGATGACTGAATACGCCATTAATAAACCCCTAGAAAGGCAAGAGACTGGCCATGAGTAAAACAAAAACCCTCTGAAGTCCTAACTCAGAGTTCCTCTCTGGAATCCCCTCAAGTCCTCATTATGAAGTCAGTACAGCGAGAGGCTGCAGATTAAGGGAGCCTGAACTCTCAACTAATTGCTTAAATTAAGCCCTAAGACTTAAAAGAGGCTGGAATGCCCAGTTTTCCCGCAGCCGATCACAGCTCAGCCGCAGCGAGGATGGCCCAAGAGCTGGACACACAGATGGAGAAAAGGAAACAGCTGTGGAAACGGCCGGCCACATACACACACACACACACACACACACACACACACACACACACACACACACACACACTCTCCTGACCTCCCTGTGTGAGGGCCTCCGGCCTGGCAGCCCACCTCTCTGAACGCCAGATAATTCCATAGGTTCTTTTTTCTCACAACCCGGGGCAACCTCAGATTCCTTCCCTCTAGGCGGCCTGTAATTACAAGTCCGTTATTTGATTGTTCATTAAGTTGAACCCTCCCCTGGAAATTGCGAGGCGCACCCCGTTATTAGCGGTTCCAGACGTTTCTTCTCCCGCGTGTGTTTTTCCCCCTCCGGCGTGTGCCTTCGCAAAAACACGGCGGCCCGCGTGATGAGAGAGCATGAGATGGTGGAGACCTCGTTTTAATGGTCGTCCTGGCAGCAGCGCGAGAGGGAGAGAGAAAAGAAAGTGGGGGAGGAAAGAAACCTACCGCCTCTCAGGAAGGAAATTATGTCAGCACTGGAGAAGCAAGGTCCTCTATTATGACTTTATTACTCCTGATAATTATTCTCCGCGTTGTGACGATCCAGCAATACACAGGCAGAGTAAGAGAAAAGAGGTCGGATAAGTGAACCCACCACTTTACGCCTGATTTTCTTGCTCTGTGTCTCTCTTTTCTTTTTCAGCAAGACACTTCCACGGCTATTCTTTCCCATGGCCACAAAAATAACCTATTTGGGTTATCCAGATTTGGGCGGTCCCTATTCCAGCGTTAGAAGAGGCAAGAATGTCTCCAAGGCAGCCCAGCATTTCCCCTAGCCGTCTGGGTGCCAATGTGCACTGCTATTTGTTAGACAGCGAGAAAGAAGAACTCTAGCCATTCACTCACAGCAGCACAAACCAATGGGACAGAAAATGAGCTGCTTGACCAAGAAGGCTGCAAGTGGAAAAGAAGAGAAAAGGAAATCTGGAGGTAGCTCAGTGGGTAGGATACTTGCCTCCGAACCAAAAGGTCATGGGTTCGAATCCTACCTTCAGCAACACCACTGGGTCCCTGAGCAAGACCCTTAACCCTAAGTTGCTCCAGGGAGAGACTGCCCCCTGTAGTTAGGAAATGGAAGTCGCTTTGGATAAAAGCGTCTGATAAATGCCGTAAATGCAAATCCCCGTATCATGACCGAATATCTTTCTCTTATTATTCAACATGATTATATAGTTAGTGGTACTAATCTTCATGATCTCCAATTCGCTTTCACTTCACCAAGCCATTCTGGCAGCCATTCTTCCCTGTGCCCCTCAAAATATCCCTGAGGTTCTGGGGCATTCGGACATATCGTGATTTCCACAGGCGGACATTCGCTATTTCAGTGCTAAGAGTAAGAATATCTTCAACCCAGCCGAGTATTTCCAGGCACTGGGAAACTCCCAGAAAACTTGGTCTCAGAAGCTCTGTCAGCAGACATTAGTTTCAAGAGGAGGAACAAAGGAAAAGAGCTCTAGCCGATCTGGAGACACTTCACTGAGAGCGGAGGCAAGGCCAGGGCCGTGTGTGTGTGGGAGAGAAGCAGGCAGGACCCATGTGTATAATCCGTCACAGAAAAGCAGTTCTGATCCGGGATCTGTTTTCACTTTCCATACGCTAATAAGTACAGTAACAGAGGAGGAACCAGGCTGTTCCTACGTCAGCGATCTGAAGCATCGCACATGTGGCCCCTTGCTGCTCTGTGCCGTACCCACACAAGGCACATGGCTTCAAAGAGCAGCCGGAGGGGCGAGGCTCGAACCACATGCAACCTTGGAAGCAGCTGTAGTTCCCCTCCCTACCACCGCAAGCGCCAGTACACCTTCACACCTCACTGAACAGCCTCACTGCAAAGCGCAGTAAGGTAACGCAGACCACAATGAAGGTTGGGACTTTAAACAACAGCTGCTTCAGGGCATCGGGTGCACCTTGTACCTGCTGGACAGCTGGCTACACATTCAGTTTTGAAGTCTTGGAGAATACAGAGTATGGTTCTGAGGAAAACATCAGAATGAGAGGAGAGCTAACATCAGCGAACACAATTTGCAGAGAAGGGGGGGTCACTACGGATGTGTATGTGGAACTAGTACTAAACTGGTCCCAGTTCCTGACTGGTCAGTAGTGAAATCTGGAGTCTCTGCAGTGAAATGTGGAATCTGGAGTTTCTGCAGTGTTAATACTAGCGGTGGGCCGTTATCGGCGTTAACATGCTGCGTTAATGTGAGACTCTTATCGCGCGATAAAAAAAATATCGCCGGTAATCTATTCACAAAGTTGGGTTGGGAGCTGGGTCTGTACTACGCAAGCTATGATGACTTTCACCTTGATATTTTAG
>JBBPDE010000034.1:9931940-9951871 GCA_037974605.1 Nannopetersius ansorgii | reverse complement strand
ATTTTGTAAAGCTGCTTTGTGACAATGACCATTGTTAAAAGCGCTATATAAATAAAATTGAATTGAATTGAATTAAAACACAGTATTTTTATTACTGTAAATTAAATTATTACTGTATTTACTTGCTTATACCAAAGAAAATAACGGCGCATACCAAAGAAAACGTTCCTACATGAATCCCCCGCTTTCACGGGGTTACATTCCAGGGGCACCTGCGTGTAGTGAAAAACCGCATTGTGTTTTGGTAAAAAGAAATGCCTAAAAACGGCTATTTTTATAGTGTAAACCCTAAATATGCCCCCAAATTATGCTCCCAGAACACTTTTTCATTTTAAACTAAAGGTAAACATGCAGTCGCCTTTTAATTTAAATACCTCAACGAGATATGCAACTCGGAAAGTTGCTGGACAAAAATATTGGGACACGCGGCGAGGGGAACGGTGATCTACTTGGGCTAAAAAGGTCTCCTGGAGTGCACAGAGACATCTCACTTGGAGTGTGAGGGCTTAACCCTGGTGTGGAATTCGAAAAAATCTTTTCCAAAGTGAGTCCCTTTGTGTGAAAACAGAAGGAATATATTTATAGCCACAAAAAAAGCAAAAAAAGGTGGAGGATATCTGCGGTTGCTGCGTTACTGTGGGGATTTCTGTGTAGAACTATGAGTTCAGTTCTCAAAAAAAAAAAATCTGTGCGTGACTGAATCCGTGACTCCCGATCCGCGTAAATCTGGGGGTTTACTGTATATACAAACACACAAACCTGCTCTTCCTCTCTGCGGCGCTGCAGCGTCTCAATGTAATGCTGAACTGCCATGTAGATGAAGCGGTACTGTGCCTCTGTCTGCACCATTCCTGAGCGCTGTGAACGCACCATCTGGATGGTTTTCGGCACGTCGATATCACAGTCCACCCCTGGACACACAGAACATATTTCACAGGCAAAACACTTCATATACCTAGAATACAGTTCATACATAACAAAACCTTTTAAACCCCTATCATAACATCAGCCCACTTGAAAAGGGGCCGGAAACATTACCTTTCTCTCTGATCACGTCTATTAAGATGTCAATCACTATAAACGTCCCTGTTCGTCCGATCCCAGCGCTGATGAGAAGACAAAATGAATATTAATATTAATATTAAAACTAGATATTTGTTGTGACCAGAAAACCTATAAAACAAAAAACTTGACACAAAAATACCAGAGATAAAAAGAAAGGGACAAACATGTGCTCTCTCACCAACCTGCAGTGTACTACGATGGGGCCGGCCTCCAGAATGTGCTCCTGTTTCATCTCGACCTCCTCGAGAAAGTCCAGCACACCTCCAGGGTCTGTGGGTACACCGTGGTCAGGCCAGGCCCGGAAATGGTACTGCCACACAGTGCGCTCCGTATTGCCCTATACAACAATCACAACAATGTCACAAACCAGCTGCTCAAATGATAAGGAGTTAAATACAAAGACACTACCATACGAGACTACATGCACATAAACCAAATTATAAACAGTTTTTATATTTTAATACAGATGAGACTACTGCAATACTGATAACACAAATGCAATATGCAAATGAGCCTCAAAACAATCCCAGCTCCAGGTGAGTTACCAGCTGTTCCAGTAAAGTGAGGAGTGAGGCCTTTATATAATCTAAAAACTAAAGACTAATTATTCTGGTTTATGAAACAGTCGTGGACTACTTGAGCACTGATGTACGTCGCTCTGGATAAGAGCGTCAGCTAAATGCCTTTAAGGACATGCTGATTGACTGAGGTGCTTTTAAAAGGCCTGGATTCCATATTTTTTTGTTCTGTTTAATTTGTGTGTTTGTTTCCGAAAACTATAACTGATCATTCTTTCATGGACATCTTCCAACCTGTAAGCTGGAAATGTAAATGCTCTCATGTCTGACTGGCTGCTCTCCATTGCAACTTAAACAGAAGGGCAGCTGCAGGCTGTATGTAAGATGTATGTAAATGTTTTGGTTTTGTGACATCACAAAAACAAATGATTTGAAAAGCTCACTTTCGGGGGAGCGACTGCAAATTTTGAAAACTTTTATTTGCATATTTATAGCCTTTTTAATTCCAGAAAAGTGATGACATGGGCACTTTATTAAATTGTAATACACAAGAGTATAATGGCAAAATTGACTTCTCTACCTGTCCAACCTTAGACAGCTTCAGCTCTCGGAGGATGTAATCGTGGGCAGACGTTTCCTTAACATTGCGCACGCGCATGGCTCCATATTCTTTTAGTGCCGACACGTCTGGCCAGTACTTCACACATTTACTCTACAGGAAAAGATCCACAGAGATTAGGCTCGTGTCTAGCTCTGTGTCATTATAAGTTGCTGTTACTTAAGTCAAATAAAAAATAGTTACTTCAGGCAAACCGAATAAAGAGAGTGATGGAAAAAGGTACTCTTGTATGCATAAACACATTTTTGTTCTCACAAAATTATAAATAAACTGAAGGACACTTGCAAAACAAACAGAGATGACCTTTCGATAGCCTTCAGATGGAAAAGACCTTACCTTGCCCCTTTCAACCTCCTTGGTTGTCATAACAATGACTCTGGAGTTTTCCTGAAACACCATCCTCCAGAAGTCACTTATTGTGTTCTGCAGGCAGCCCTGGGTGGCGATGTAGCTTTTCTTTGATTTGGCATTGTTGCACTTTGACTCTGACTCCGGCTGCAGGAAGAAAGCAGTCAAATATTTCATGAGCCAATGATGTCTCTGACATAAAATACTGCATCCAGCACATCCAGACTCAGATATCACATTTTGCTGATATCAACCCAATACCTGCTACTGGGTCAGACAATCGGAATGATATGGTCAACGAGGGCTGCATGGTATGGATTATATGCAAATGAGCCTCTAATCAATTACAGGGTAATCAATCAGTGCTCTAGGTAAGTTACTGGCTTTTCTGGTGAATCGAGGTCTTCATGCAATCGAACACGTGTAATTTTTTTGGCCAAGCTTTAAGCACTAAAGACACCAATCGGTCAAGGTGACATTTGTGTGTGTGTTAACCAAAAATGAATTTTAAACTCTCCATTTTCCTTCCCGTTTCTGTTACTGTGCCTTTAAGAGTGATATATGCAGATGATCAATTTTCTGACTGAACACTCTGTATTGCAAATCATTAAGAAGGGCAGCTGTCTATACACACACATATGCTACTGCTGGGAAATGCTACCGCTGGCACATAACTAATAACCGTTTTTTTAAATGATCTGAGAATGCATTTTTACAGATGAGCATTTAAAGGCTGTGGTTATTAAGCTGTGAATGAAAAGGATTCCTAATGCCAATCTAACTATGAAAAATGAGGGTGATCTATGCGGGGTTTTGAGTGTATCAGTGTTTACCATAATAAATGTACTACCATGATGATATTGGCGTTGATGTAGTCCGAGCCAGGCTCGTTTGTGTCCCCGTCATTGAGAACCACTCGCGTGTGGTCGACTGTAAAGAAGATACAGTAAAGTTTACTGGCCCTGGATGAACACGAGGCTCACAGTTCCACATCTATTTTAACTCCTCCCCACATATAAAACTCATTCAAGAGAAGATCAATGAAAAGTAAAGACGCAAAACTCACAGGGTAGAATATTTTTGTATCTGTTCTTGTTCTTGTTTTCAGGACGTTGCCCTTCCTTGCGGCTGTACAGCAGCTTGCACTCCTGCTGCTGGAGAGTCTGTGGGTGATGAGGGAAAAAGAGAAGGCATGAAGGCTGAGAAGATCCTGCAAAGCTCAAAAGATAGCCAACAATGCACCAACATCATGGTGTGGATCACTGCTCAGGTTGGCGTTTGGTTCTCACCTCAAACTCCTCCCAGAAACCCTGCTTGACCTTGTCTGTGGCTTCGGCTAGCTTGCTGAGCTCTCGCACTCTGCTCTCGATCTCTGCTGCATTAATGCGTGTGGTGTTCAGAGGCTTTAATAAGAAACAAGAATATAGTTATATACCTTCTAGAATATAAACCTTTTTATGCTTTGAATATGCAAATAAGCGGTTTTGTGAAGTATAATACATCCCTTTAAAAAGAGGGATCCACAAAATTTTACATATGCTTAGCTGCAATGGTGCAAAATATAAATCAAACTTTTGGATTTCTTTTAATATACATGCAAGCATTCTGTGTGAAACATGAGTGTTCATCCTGTTTTTTTTGTTTTTTTTTAAATAACTAATAAAACCCCACATCTCAACCACACAATGAATGTAAGCTTGACCAAGCTTGACTTTCCTGTGTGTTGATTGTCTGTTTACATCTTGCATTTATATTACAGCCAAACAATAACTTAGCCATTATTTTCCACTGGCTTTGGTAACATGGCAGTAAATTTCACAATGCAATCTAAATTAAATTTTGGTGAATTATAACTGACCTGTTTGAGTTGAAGCACTGTGCCCAGTGTTTCCACCATTGGGTTCTTCTTGTAGTGTTCCACCAGGTCCGTCAGGGAGTCGAACTTCTCCCCGCCACCAACATCATACTTCATATCAGGCTGAAGAACAAAGGTAGCAACTTTACTGGCATGTGAGACATAAGAAAACAGCTTTAATAAAATTAAAGACACAGGACATAAAGCGGACAAACGGCAGCAACACAGTCACAGGAATGGGAAGTACACAGTGGACGATGGGATCAGAAGGTGGGAGGAGAAGAACAGCACTGACAGAAGATGGAGTCTGTGGGGTTTCCATAGTTTGGGGGCCACAACAACAAAAACAATTTGCCTTACATTGAACATACTTGCAATGTGGGAGACTCTGAAGGGGTGGGAAGTGGCTGCAGGGCTTAAAGAGTAATGAGAAATAGCTCACACGGAATACAGTACAGTGAAGTTTATGGAGAATGGTGGTGATGTTCAGACCTTTTAGAAACCTCATATAAACGCACCTGGCAGCGGATCATGACGTGAGTGACTTTGGGTTTGCTGTCGCTGCTGTCCGTTTTGTCATCGCCTGTTCGAACAGACAGCACAAAATCCCCAGGGTGACTTTGGCTCTCCCTCACCAGGAAGCTGCCGTTCTTCCCTTTCTCCGTTAGCAGCTTCTCCGCCTCCCGGCCCGAAAGATGTCCATGAAACCACCTTGGAGAACAAGACAATGTCATACGCCATGACAGTTATGAAATATGGTTACCGACTCACTTCAGTCGGTAACCATATTTCATAACTGTGGTGGTGATGTGGTGTGAGAGTCACCTCTCAGACGTGGGGTCGGCGCAGTTTAGCGGGTATTTCAGCTCAATCACGTCCCCATTCTTCTCCTTCAGCTGCCCGTGGTGTTCCATGTAGTACTGCACCAGCTCAGCCAGCGTGGCAAATTTCTCCCCTCCGTACAGGTCGTAGTAGTCGCCTGTGTTCTGGATCTTAATGTGGGTGACGGCCCCATTTCGCCTAAAAAAAAAAAAAAAATTTTGATTTAAAGCTAAATTCCTAAAACGGAAGCTGTGGAACTTTTACATAAGGAAAACACACACCAACACTTAACACATTTTAAATGTATAGAATTGCTGTTTGTAAGACTGGAAAGATAAAACAGGTCAATTTTTTCAAAGACTTCAAAGACTTGATTATAGGATTTGTTAGTTATGTATGTTAGTAAGATTCTGGCAGTGTTCCAAACTGCACAATACTATACTAAAGAGATACTGGGATGCAGCTGCAGTCAGACATGATTTGATGCTTTGTAATTACACTGCCTGCAAAAAAAAAAAACTTATCGGACTATGTCAAATTAAGAAAAAGTAAAAAATCAAATGTGAAACCGTGTTTACTATACTGCCCAGTAGTGGCAGAAGTTATAATCACAACAATTTGAGACAATTTTACAAAACACAAGTACAGTAATCCCCCGCTTTTCATGAGGGTTACGTTCCAAGGGCACCCGCCTATAATGAAAAACTGCGTTGTTGTGTTTTGGTAAAAAGAAATGCCTTAAAATGCCTATTTTTCGTGCACCAACACAACCACAGCCATCATCTGTATCTGAGCGTATCTTCTGAACACATTGTTTGACACCTACAAATAAAGCTTACTTTGTAATGAAACGCTGCTTATCTAAACATCACTGCAGACCAGGTTCAGACACTGTTCCCTAATGACAGTTCCTCTTTCAGCCGGATGATTCCCACACACTGCAAACACTGTACAGGAACTGTTTGAGGAACATCACAAAGAGCTTAAGGTGCCTCAGAATTCTCCAGATCTCAATCCAATCAAGCTTCTGTGGGATAAAGTAGTCAGATCCATGGAGGAACCACCTCACAGTTTACAGGACTTAAAGGGTCTCCTGGTGGAGAACCCTAGCCCTTCAGAGGTTCTTGTATTAGATATATTATACAGGGGGGTTTAATGCTTTCACTGATCTGTGTGCAATAATATATGGATTTTCTGTCTACATTTTTAAAATAATTACTAAACAGTTTTAACAAGGACATGTTTTTAGTTAACACTGGGGACTGATCTTACGACCTCCTGATCATTACTACTAAAGGACGACAGAGGTGTTGGGCAGTACTTGGGAGCCTGCAATAGCCCTAGACGTGACGTATCATAGTTTATCACAATAACAATAAATTTCACAATATTGCCCACACTAATGAGGAAATCAGGTCAGGCACAGTCTGAAGATGTGCGGTTTTGAGAAATGGTGCTGCAGCAAGAAAGAAGTTTTATCTTTCTAACAGGTTTTCAGATGCTACTTAAATATAACTAAACTAAGGGGGAAGCATGCAACTACCATAGGATGCACCACTTTTTATTCCATAAGCATAATTAAGACTGGAGTTCTTCTGTATTGTTTACTCACAGTACTGTTATAGAAGGTACTGCTACATGCACTGTATCACATCAGTGTAAACAAACTACATACCTTAAACTCCTATGTGCAATTACTGTTACCTACACTCATCAACTCGTCTAATATACAATACTGGTACCAACAATGCATGCATATTTGTACATAATTTTCCCTACTCAAGACTTAATTTGATTTCTTTTTCATATCTTACCACTACTTGGGTTATTAATGAATCAAAGCTGTAAGTAAACAATAGTGTATTTGTGTATTTAGCACAGTGTATCCCATATTGAGCATTTTCTTCAAAGTTTGTATTGTCTTTATATTTTATATGGTTCTTGTCTGTGTGTCTCTGTGTGTCTGTACAGTCATCAAATGAACCATTTTCTCTGGGATCAATAAGATTTTCTGATTATCTTTTCAAATATTTTATACTGCTTTACCTTAAATGTCTTCAGAAAATAAACGCTGGGTGACATGTTTTATTCTCGTCACAAACATTTAATTGCAATGCTGGTCCTGTATTAATGTACACATGACAATATCTAATCTCTAATTACTCTAACAATAAAGGAACCAAGTTTTTAAAGAACCAAATGCTGAGGGCACACTGATGACTGGCTTTTGGTAAAAAGGGAAGTAGAATTTGAAATGCAAAGTGTCGCTAAGCTTGTGCGTTGTGATCATGCAGGTACATTTACACAAATTCTCTCCCAAATACCTAATAAAATACACCACTGTGAATGCATGTGGTTCAAATGATTACACTGCAGGAATGAATGAAGCAATATTTGCCTGTAGCTGTGGAATATGAACCTCAGTGGGATTTTTTATTCATACTAAATGCCAAAAAAATCTGCTTCGCATTTTATGTTTAATGGCACTTTGAATTAGTCTTGATAAATAATCCAGCTGTTTTAAATATGCCCGCAGATTTGGTACAGAAACAGGCACTGAAGTCTTCGCTGGAAAGATTTACCAGAATATCAAGGAATGGAAGTATGAAGTTAAATTGAAGTTTTCCTTTCCTTTTTTTGGGCTTTTCGCATAAACGCTGCGTTGTGGTCTCTCTTCAGCTGCATCCTAACAAACGTGCCATCTGTTTCACGAACACGGAACTCTGTCTGCCGTCTCTCAGCAGACGTCTGAAGTGGCCACTCACCTGACGGACAGGGTGAAGTCTCCGGGGTTGCTCTTGCTGGGTCGAGCCAGGAAGCTCCCGTCCACTCCACGG
The DNA here is from genome assembly GCA_037974605.1 of Nannopetersius ansorgii. Taxonomy (NCBI): domain Eukaryota; kingdom Metazoa; phylum Chordata; class Actinopteri; order Characiformes; family Alestidae; genus Nannopetersius; species Nannopetersius ansorgii. Next base: position 9,943,807 of record JBBPDE010000034.1, on the reverse strand, counting down.
GTCAGCAGAAGGTTCTCAGCCTCCACTCCGGTGATGTTGGGGTGGAACCACCTGTTGACACAATTTCACAAGGCCTTTTCTTACATGGGAACCAAAAGTTCGTTCCAAATTAGAACCAAAAATAAAATACGTCACCCTATTCATATTTAGTGTACATATTTATCTGACATGAATATGGCCCAGAGGATCATAGGCACTCCACTCCCTGCAATAACGGACATTTACAGCACGCACTGTCTCAGAAAAACTAAGAACATCATGAAGGACCCCAGCCACCCTGCACTGTCACTTTTCACTCAGGACAATACACACACGCAGACACAATTCAGGAACAGTTTTTACCCCAGTGCCATCAGACTGTTCAACGCTCAGTAACTGTGGTCTTCTCTGTTGTACAATACATCTGTTCTTCATACGTTGTGTACTACTATAGCATACAACACTTTACACTTACACTGCACGGCACTGTCCCTTTACGCGGCACTGTCCCTTTACGCGGCACTGTCCCTTTACGCGGCACTGTCCCTTTACGCGGCACTGTCACTTTACTGTACTTTATACAACTCAAGATTACTGCTGCTAGTCACTGTTGCTGCACTGTGTTGTCTTCCATGTCTCTTGTGTCTTTTATGTCTTTATGTTCTATCTGTGAAGAGGGTGTTCAAGTAAGAATTTCATTGTAATCTGTACACATGACAATAAACTTCAACTTCAACATTTTTTTAAGCTTTAAGCAAGCATTTTACTCCTGTGGCTGCTAAGACATTCAAAAAAGACATTTTTATTATCTAAACATTTGCCTTAATCAATAAGGAGAACATGAATCTGTACCAGAACTGATCACATTCAAATGATACTTAACAGCGAATTTTACATCATTGGTAGTCAAACAAATAATAGACTGAGAGACAGGCAGCTGAACTGAGTCTCTGGTCGAGCAGTCGCAAATATTCAAAATTTGCCACTATTCAATTTTAGCATGACATGCAACACAACATTCCTTAATACTGACCTTAGTTAGTCAGAACAGACAGAACAAGAATCAGCCGAGCTGTGTTTAATAAATACTACCTAAACCTATGAACATATTGATTTTGATGCAATGTTACATACTTCACTGCAATTTAACTGGTCTATTTATGAGTTTTGTTACACAGAAAAGCATATTGTGACATAACCGGATGCAATTTATCACAATACCAATAAACAAACTGTTCAACTCCACACACTTCGTGTACAGTGTTACTGCTCACATCTAGCTAGAGCTGCACGATATTGGCAACATATCAATCTTGTGATATTACTGCTACATTTAATGATACTGAAGGGCCTGTATCATCACTTTTCTGGAGTTATAAATATTCAGAAAATATTCTGTAAATAATGTCTATTTAAACATCATTCTGGGCGGTTTAGCCTCAGACATTCATTCACTGATTTGACAACACTTAATTGTTACAAATTGGACCTTGATTCATCAGAACACCCAGTAAATTGCAGCCTTCCGAGTTGCAGCACTTCAGAGACAGATATTGTGATAACGATTAGTAGACAATGTATCGTGCCCACCTAGAAGAAACCTACCTCAATGGTTAGATTCAATAGTTAAATATTTCATGTTTGTCAGATTAGATGAAGACCTTCACTCATCAGAACATCCAGCAACTCACCTCGAGCTGTGATTAATCACTGCCATTGGTTATAAATTCATTTGCATTTCAGAATATCGGTATTGCAGAGACTGATGTAGCAATTTAAGTTAAAGCGATATATTGTGCAGCCCTACATCTAGTTCCTAGTTCCTTTTTAGTATCCTATTTCGTTCTGCTGGGTTGGCAAGAGCACCTGCATTGCTCTGCAGCTGCGCTCATCTCTCAAGCCAAAATAATTATTTCAGCCCCTCCAAAACAAAAACAAAAACAAACAAACGAGAGGAAACAGCATCTTAACAGGCTTCAGTTTCTGCACTGTGAGATACTAGACACCCTCAGAGGTCCAGAAAGACACAGATCAGCCTACTGATATGATTTTTTTGCTTCTAGCTCCAAGATTATCTGACAGCTGCTTTTGCTCATAACACATCTGGAGCTCCAAAACCCAAAAATCCCCCTGCTCGAGGCAACCTGTCAGGTTTATTTTGGCAGCTATCTGGCAACCCATGCAAACCCAAGCTAATGACAAATACAATGAAAACAGAAAGTGAGGGAATGTGCGACATTCTGCACTCACAGAGCATATTTATCTCCAGCTTATCACCACATTATTTTGAAAAAAGAACAGTTAAACCGGAGCTAAAACCGAATTTCTAACACCCCGAGTTTGTGACGTGTCCACGAGCTCGAGCTGACAACAGAAAAGGGACCCTGTTATGGAGACAGGGCGGTGTGTGTGGAGAGTCTGGTTGTTAGGTTTATCTGGATAAAAATGTTCTTCTAGAAAGCCTAGAAATGAACGGTTGGTCTTGAGAGGCGTACAGAGATTCGATGGTGTCTCTCTCTGGGCTCAACTCGTTAGCTCGTGAGCTAGCCAGCTAGCCGTAGCAAAATGCTAACGAACGGCAGCAAGTTTGAAAAAGCTCCATTTTAAAGACTTTTCAGTCGTCCAGGAGGTTTATTTTGGACCTCGAAGGCCCACTGACAAGTCGTACAGCTTTTCCAGTCCGCAAAAAGATGACATTTCTCCCTTTTTTCCTCCAAATTCTTGTGTATTTGGCCCCTCACCTCCGAGATGTCATCTTCTCCGCCGGAGCTAATTCACTCGACGACCAGGCGACCACAGCCAGCAGAATCAGCCAAATCCCTCATAAAGGACAGGAAAGCCGCCCCGTTCAGAACGGGCTGGAGTGTGTGGACATCTGCTCAGAGAAAACACACACAGAGCGGCAGAGCAGCCCTCCAGGCCTCGCCACGGACTCGGCTTCGGACTCGGCTACACAGCGTCACCAGACCTGCGACCAGCCGCCGGAGCCCTGCCTGCGCCCCCCAGCGGCCTCCGAGCACCAGAACTACGTCCCCAATATCTCAACACGCCCTAGATAGGGTGCTCCGTAGGGCATGGAAATGAAGGGTCCATCAATAAAACTCGATAGACAACACGAGTGATTTTGAACTTGACATCGCCAAATAGGGATAGCAGTCTCCAGCTGAGAAAATGAACGATATAGGCTGATTGGCTAACTGAAGTGGGTTCAGTGATGAGCTCACAAGGGGCTGAAGCTGAGCAAGGACCAACCGCTCCAGGGTCTTCATCAGGTGAAATGTCAGAGCTACCGGCCTGTAGCTGTTGAGGTCCTTGGGATGTGGAGTCTTCAACAGTGGTACCACACACAAGGTTTTCCAGAGCTGTGTTACTCTCCTTCTTAGCTCCAGGCTCAGGTTAAAGATGTCCACCATTACCCAACACATTTGATCTGTACAGAACTTGACAATCCTTGAGCTGATGTCACCTGGACTCTGTGCCTTCCTAGCATCGATGCTCCTCAGTTCTCTCTTGACCTGGATGGCTGAAATAGACAGGCTGGGGCTGTGTGTACCTGTTGCAAAAGTCCAGGTCCTTTGGAGTGCAAGCACCACTCCTGAAGACTTTTATAACACTGTAGTGGCATTAGCCATCTTTTAGGCTCCAAGTTAGACCTCTTTGTTTAGGCTCTGAGTTAGAGCCCTGGGTTTTGTTTTATGCTCTGAGTTAAAGCTATATAGTTATATATTTCCACTATGCATATGTACACATACATATGTATGTTTATACAGACACATACATTAGTATACACATTCAAAATAGTTTTCTTAGTTGTAAAGTCTACTTTTTATTTTATCTTGTTGTGTTGTATGGCTTTTAATCTATTGTCTTCTGCTTATACCTGCATTTTGTCCACTTTCTGTCGCAGCAATCCAAATGTCCCACTTATCCCATCTTATCTTTTTTCATTAGCAAAATAATGACAGTTGAATATATAGAAAAATAGTGTCAGTGCTTTTTAACTTTTTTTCAAATTATAATCATTTTGCATATTCATGCAAACGAAAAAATATCTGTTTTATTATTTTAAATGAACACTTTTTGGGGTTTTATTAAATCATGTTTTGTGTACTGGCTGGACTTCCACTGAAGGTAACAAAACCACAGCTGATTCAGAATGTAGCTGCAATGTTCGAAAGTACACACACACACACACACACACACACACACACACACACACACCCCTTGCTTTTAAGGCCAAGAATGGACTTGTACCCCCATACATAAGATCAAGCAGCGTGTCACTTCTCGTCCTCTCAGGGCTTCAAGGAACACATGCATCAAGACTCTTCTCAGTCTTGCCCCCAAGTGGTGGAACGAACTCCCTTTTCCGATCAGATCTTCTGAATCCACCAGTCTTCAAGCATCATATGAAGAGCCACCCTTTTCAATAAGCACCTTGGTGACTAACTATGCTTCTCGTTTCTGCTTATTATTTCATCTTCCGAGCGTCAGCTAAGTGCCGTAAATGGAAATGTGTCTGAGCACCTGAACTGACCAAACTCACTGGGCTGTTCCACTTTAGGGGGGCAATCACGTGGCAGTTTATTTAATACTGCAAATATTGCCGTATCCACTGGCTTTTACACATTTCTATTTCCGTGCACAAGATGTTTTATTTTTTAACTCAAGCCCCGATCTGGCCGTGTGATGTAGACAGATCAGTTAAAACCTGTGTGGTATCGTCCAGATCGACCAGGCCAAGGGATTTTTTCTTTCGCGTTTCACCGGCTGGTGGTTTGTTCCTCGCCGCTCTCCGTCTCGAGCCCGTACGTGGCAATCTGAGTGGAGGGGAACTGTTAGCGCTGCGTGCTGGTGGTCTCGGTCCGGAGGATGGTCTCGGTTCCGGAGGTCGGCCTCGTACTCGCGGCCCTTGCGGCCACAGTGTCCGGATACTTCGTCAGTATAGACGCGCACGCAGAGGAATGTTTCTACGAGCGGGTGAACTCCGGAACCAAGATGGGCCTCATGTTCGAGGTGGCGGAAGGGGGCTTCCTGGACATCGACGTGGAGGTGAGAGGGTCGGGTTCGGGCTTTGGGTTCGAGTTGTGACTTAGAGTTCCGAATTTAGGATCTGGGTTAAAGTTTCAGATTCAGGTTCTGGGTTAGTGCTCGGGGTTCATACTCCGTTAGAGGTTCAGGGTCCAAGTTCTGTGAGCTCTGTGTTCGGAATAAGAGTTCAAGGGTTAGACTCCGAGTCAGAACTGCGTTATTGTCCGAGTTAGGGTTCCAGTTCCAGATTCATGTTAGAGTTCCAGAGTCGGAACTTTGATTCTGAGTTAGATATCTGGGTTTGGGTTGGCCAGCTTTGTCAGTATAAAAAAAGTCGGCATGCCGGCTTGACCGGTTCCTGTGCCGCCCTGCAGAGGTAAAGGGGAATCTTTTTCCTGCGTTTACATTTAGTAGCGGTGTCATATATTTTCGTATTTATTGTTTACCTTATTTACATGTATTATTTGTTTGTCAAATGTATTGATGTAGTGCTGTTTACATTTTGTCAAATGCGTTATTTACTATTTATTATAGTATAAATAGACATTATAGTAATGATTTTATCCACTTAAAACAGATACCTGCTCCATGTGTTTATTTAATCATGTGACCATACAGATACACACATGCATGTAGGTATAGATGCATAATGAATACCATACATCTGAATTTCGTATGTATGGTATAAAAAATAGCAAATCTGAATTCGCGTAAGAATGCGCCTCTTGTTCCCTCCTGTCTTGAGGCAGTTTATATTCTCTGGCTGACAAGATTTTTTCTCCTCCAGATCACTGGGCCGGATGGAAAGCAGATCTATAAGGGGGACCGGGAGTCCAGTGGAAAGTACTCGGTCGCCGCCCACATGGACGGAACCTACAAGTTTTGCTTCAGCAACAAGATGTCAACCATGACCCCCAAAATTGTGATGTTCACCATCGACATCGGCGAAGCTCCAAAGGGGCAGGACATGGAGACGGAAGGTGAGTTCGCTCTCGGAACGCAGGAGCTTTGCAGGGTGTGGGGTTAGACAGACAGATCGTTGCACTGTTTACACAGTTGTTGTTTTTTTGTTTTTTCTTGTTTGTGTTTTTTTGTTTTTTATTGCGCAAAGAAATTACAATTTACCAGAGGATTTTTTGAAGCAATAAGTATTGGCGTCTTTGGGTTATTAACGTTCTGGACATACATTGAACCTATTATTTATCAATATTTATTATCAAGAGTTTGCAGTTACGATAGTTCAAGTGGCCTTTTTAAAGCATATGTAGGCATATTTGACTTATTAAAGTACATACATTATTATAATATAATAAAGATTGCAATAATTGCTGAAAGGGCTTCACAAAAAGGTGTTTTGGGGTTATTGAAGAGCTTTGTTCATACACTTTAACCTTATATAATTTTTTTTTTCAAAGGTTGCAATAACGGTTTAAAGGGCCTTTTAAAGCTGTTGTAGGCATTTGGGTAATATGTGTTCATAAATCTTATCTTTTATTATTTTTCTGAAAGTTCACAATTACAATAGTTAGCAGCAGTTTATTTATTTTCTGGCGTAAAAGAAAATATTAAGATTTTGTTTGGTTTGTGGAATTTGATGAACCTGAACCTGTTACTTCCTCCCCTTCCTAGACGATGCTGACAGCTGGGATGGTAGGCGCAGGCGGCACAAAGCTTAGTTTAAGCCTATTTTAACATAAACAAAGCTGAGCTTAACTCTGATTTGTGCCATGGTTTGGTTTGTGTCTGTTCATGAGATCTGCCTGTTGCACTGGGTCTAACACCAGAGTGTCTTCACAGGTCTGTTATTCTGTACTTGGTCAGTTTAGATGTGTCTGACCATGTTCTTTTGACTGGCAGGAGTTTTGTGCATGTTGATAAAACACATGAATGTCAGCGTGAAGATGTGCATCTCACGATGGTGGTGAAGTCTTAACTGCTCCTTTGCATGCGAGTTACTCGCGCTTGCAAAAGCTGAGTGTTTCGGGCAGTGACTGATTGCTTAAATGAGTTCTGCCTCCTTTCCAGCTCACCAGAACAAACTGGAAGAGATGATCAACGAACTGGCGGTGGCGATGACGGCTGTGAAGCATGAGCAGGAGTACATGGAGGTCCGAGAGAGAATACACAGAGCAAGTAAGTCATTAGTTGTTCATAAGGAATGTCCTGTAATCTTTGAGGTGGTGACTTCCAAGAACTGACTGTTCACTCACTGACTAAAATATTACACCTGCCTCTACAGGAGACACTGGAATCAGATCATTGATGTTCTGATACGTTTACAGTAACATGTTGTAAATACAGATGCTGTAAATGATACCAGTATTTAGACCAATTTTGAATATTGACAGAAACCAATACACCCATTTTGTATTTAAAGAATAATAAGCTTTACTCTAAAATGTTATTAAAGCCATTGCTTTTGATGCGCATCCACAAGTAGGTCATTATGTTCTGACTGCTGAAACTCTATATAGCCCTAGAGGAAGAAAAACAGACGATAAAATGACGTCACACAGTGAGAGAGCGCTGGATTTTCCCCCCTGTGATATTTGATCCAGCATTTTGCTCATTTTGGGACATAACCTTGTATTTCCAAAAGTGTGACTTTACAGGAGAATCAACTGTTAATGTAAGGATTGTATTTCTTTCATGTCTTTGTGGACAATTTCTACTGATCCACTCATCATGAATTCGTAGACATGATGGGCACCTCATGTTTTCAAATTACGTCCAAACACAGTTCTGACGGAGCTGCTGTTGGTGTTTCTGCAGTGTTAATACATTCTAACACAGCTGCGTTTTCAAACAGTTGATGCTGGATTGGATCAGTGGAGGGACGAAGCGGCGCTCTGCTCATCACCAGCACACATTTGTTGATCAAAACATTTGTAGTGACACTCCTCCCTCATTGTTTATATAAAGGAAACTCAGGACACAGTTAGTCCTTATGTCTCAAAAAAGCACAATAAAGCCTGGTGATATAGTACGGATAATTATTTATCAGTAATTAGTATCAATATTGGTACAGTCCTAACCATATCAGGAACTATTGGCCTGATATCGATACCTGTTTCCATCTCTAACGGGTATTATTAATTGGTCCACTGTGCAGATGCTTCACTGCTTGTACATACAATAATGCTTTTAGGAGCATATGTGGTCTGCAAACACTACTACATTATTATTACCAATAATAATGTGTTTTTCTTTCTTCCAGTCAATGACAACACCAACAGCAGGGTGGTGCTTTGGTCATTCTTCGAAGCTCTGGTGCTGGTTGCCATGACACTGGGACAGATTTACTACTTGAAGAGATTTTTTGAAGTACGGAGAGTCGTGTAAAAAAAAATATGAGCTTCCTTTTGATGTCCCACAGATCTCCTCTATCAAGACCACTCTACGGACTGGATATCCAGCCTCATCCCCTTTCAGAACAGCTTTCGTTTTCCACTCCTGCAGTTTCTTCTTTGGTCTTTTATCCATACTTATCTTCATCTAAATTATGACCGGTCCATTTATTTGTTTTGGGAAGTTATGGCCTTTCAGACAAATCGTTTTTTTTGGTTTTTAATTTCTTTTAAGCTGTGATTGTTTCTAAGCTGCAATATTTACTTTGTAATTATTGTCTCGTTTATCTTGCAAAATCCACCACAATCAAAACTTACATTACACACATGTAGGTGAGACGTTGCGTCGGCTGCTCCTCAGAATGTAAAGAGGGTTTGTGGTGTAAATTTCATGTGAAGTGACTGACCCTCGAGGTGGTTAGTAGTTAAACTGGTGGTCTGCTTCCTATGCCTCAATGCAACTCCCCCAACCCCCCCCCCCCTTCAAGACTTAAGCGGCACATAACTGAAGCATTACATTTTCACATAGCTAGGATATCCAGTTTGTTAGTTTGTTACGTAGAACTGAGGAATAATTTATGTACTTTTGTACTATTGCGTGACTGTACGGACATTTATTTTCGAGTGTGTGCTACACAGATTGGCAAAGACTACTGCACAGGTTTAAAAAAAAAATGTAAAAAATTGTAAAGTAGAATGCTCATATGTCAAATATGAACCTGGTTTAATAAAACGATGTTCTTAAAAAATACCATGATTATTTCCTGCCATTAAAGTGAAACCTGTTGGAAATGTGTCTTCTCCCCTCCTACAGCAGTGGTCTCCAGCTCTGGTTCTGGAAGATTCCAGACAAAATCTAGCACCTGCTCTTGACAAGGAACATCATAAGATATAAATCTTACTGTTACTGTCTTCTATAAGAAGCCACCGAGTGTGGTGATGTAGATTCACCTTAATTTTGGTATTTTGTTTTTGGAAAGGAAGTACAATACATTAACAACTGGGAGTTGCCCAAGAAGGTTGTGTGTTCGAATCCCAAGACTGCTAGCAGCATCACCCTTGAGCTGTGCTGTGGTGGGTTCATGCATGGCTATGAGGGACCACTTCACTTCAAACGTAGCCCAGTCTTTGGCTCCAATTTCTCAAGATTTCTGCACAATTAATTTGTTATGATGTAAACTATGTTATACTGATTAATTTGCACGAGGGCAAAATGGGAGTTCAATTTCTTCACAGTGGCAGTGATGGGAACCGGGTGTCTAAATCGTTTAGTGCCTCTGAAAGCTACTCAGTGCCTGAGATTAGTAAAGTTTTCATTTGTCACACAGTGACACAAGAACTGCCTCTAACTCATTCACCAAGTGAAGCAGTGGGCAGCCAGGGGTTATTCAAGGATACCTCAGCAGTCCTCGAACCCATAACCTTCTGATTACAGGGGAAACTCCCTAACTACCCACTCTGAGGTTTTGAATTAAAATGTAATTTTTGTGTTGAGGTCTCCTGGTTCCTATCAACACCACTGTAAAGAGATCCCTCTTGATAAAGTTTCTCCAAAACGAAATAATTTCATTCAAAATCCTTTGGAACGACAGATTATCAATGACGAAATTGAACTGAATTTTTGATAAATCAGTTCCCTTGTAACTTTGTGAAGTTAAAATCAAAGATTAGATTAAAAAACGATGGACTGTGGTTACTTTAAGAATCATTAATTAGCTTTTTTGGGCTAATTTGTTCATAAATGTTAGCAGCTTATTTCATAAGCATAGGAATATATTTACGTATTTAATCATTTAAAAACATGTGGCGTGTTATAAAGCTGTATTTACAGAGAAAAAAGTAACATAAAACAAATAAAAATTAAATATTACTCAAAATACAGTTCTAGCTCGGAACAAAACATTGGCCGGAACCCAAGCGGCGAGTTTTTGCCGGACCGCATATTCGGTTGCACAGAAAGCAGGCAGTTCTGTGGTTCTGTGAGGGAGATATTAGTGGAATGAAGTACTAGATAAAACATGGAGAACGTAACAGAAGGGAAATGGGACGGGCTGCCTGTGAGGCTTCACGACGGCGTGTCAATGACCCTAAGAAGGCTGGGATTTACGTTCATGACTCCAGTTCAGGTACTTTCAACACATTCTGAGGAGCCCCACGTGTTTCTCCTCTGTTCTAAACTTCTGTCCTCATCTTCTGTCCTGATCTGTTCTTCTCTTCTCAGTCTGCCTGCATCCCCCTCTTCATGAGCAATAAAGACGTTGCTGCTGAAGCGGTAAGCCCCTCACTTTCTCCGATCAACTGTCGAGCAGGAATAATGTGGAGGTAGCTCAGTGGGTAGGATACTTGCCTCTGGAGCAAGAGATCATAGGTTCGAATCCTTCAGCTGACCACCACTGGGTCCCTGAGCAAGACCCTTAAGCGCCAGGGAGACTGTCCCCTGTAGTTAGGCATTGGAAGTCGCTTTGGATAAAAGCGTCTGAATGCCATAAACGTAAATGTAGTGAGCCAAACCCCACCCATGCAAATACATGCAAACACCAAGGACTCAAAAGGGAAATAATTTCTCTTGTGTGCAATATGTATGTTACATCATTACTGTCGATGCCTGCTGCTACCAAACAGTTGCTTTCTGTATAGTTGGAAAATCGAGCTACAAAATCAGTATTGCAGAGACTGATTTTGGCGTAGCAAATAACAGACAATGTCATGCATCACACTGATTGGAAGAAACTCTGAATCCTACAGGTGACCGGCAGTGGGAAGACTCTTGCCTTTGTCATTCCTATCTTGCAAATCCTTCTGAAACGTGACGAGCAGCTGAAGAAAATGCAGGTAAGTCACTCTGGATAGGAGCGCCAGCCAAATTCAGTCTGGAACTGTACACCAGTGGAGCTACAATAATTTTGTAATTTCAGGTTGGTGCCCTGATCATCACTCCAACACGAGAGCTGGCAATCCAGATTAGTGAAGTTATGGGCCAGTTTCTTGAAGAGTTTCCTCAGTTCAGGTTAGTGTGTCCACTGCATTGTACAGTATATCGTCTGTTATAAATTATTAGGTGCGAAAATAACCTGGTCTCTTCATTACAGACAGATTCTTCTGATCGGTGGAAGCAATCCTATTGAAGATGTAGAGAAGTTCAAGACTCAAGGGTTGGTAAAGTCTGGTTAATTTGAAGCGCACACACACACACACACACACACACACACACACACACACATAATATGTGTACAAGATATAGATGTCGGATTAGGGTTATAGGTGTGTGTGGATATACTATGTAATTTTTCTATGTAATTTCAAACATTTTGTGATTATATGTATGTGTTCTCAATGTAAATTGTAAACTTTTCAATTTTATGCAAAGCGACTTTGAGTATCTTTAAAAGCGCTCTATAAATAAAATGTATTATTACAGGGTTGCCGCGGGGTTGTAAAAGGTAGTAAATGAAACTGGGCCAAATTAAAGCCAGTAAAAAGTAGTAAAAAGTAGTAAACGTCATCTGATGA
>JBBPDE010000034.1:9916556-9931136 GCA_037974605.1 Nannopetersius ansorgii | reverse complement strand
TGCTGGTAGTAAAAAATATTGTGAAGGTAGTAAAAAGGTAGTAAATTCAACTTAAGAATCTCTGTATAAACCCTGTATTATTATTATTATTATTATTATTATTATTATTATTATTATTATTATTATTATTATTATATACGTTTATGGTATTTAGCAGTAATGTATTAAGCATGTGTAAGTTTTTATATAAATAAGTTTTACAAATTAAATAATGTATAACAACTATATCACTATTACTATAATGTAATAAGCATGTAACAATTGCTTAATATTTTTTATTTCGACATTTCCTCCACTAAATGCAAAGACTTCACGAAACCACAGATTTCACAAAAGAAAAAAAATGAAAGGGGCAAGAGAACTCTGATAAATCCAAATCCAGAACTTAGCTGTGCAGCACAGGCTGTCTTGGTGACAATATCAACATCCAGGGTTCGATTGAAGCCTGAAGTTATCAGGTCTAGGTCTGAAGCTCCCTTGAAATGTGACTTGTTTCTGGTTGGAAGAAAATTCATATGCTGTGTGTTTTTTGCCGTTCTGGCCGCTGAAAATCTGTCATATGTGCTAAAAACTAAGGAATTCCGTGTGTCTGTAGGAGATCATTTGAGTAAACAGGATTTATCTTCTGATCTTAGGGCGAACATAGTGATCGGGACCCCTGGGCGTCTGGAGGACATGTTTAGGAGGAAAGCTGACGGGCTTGACCTGGCCAGCTGCGTGAAGACTCTGGATGTTCTGGTCCTGGATGAGGCGGACCGGCTGCTGGACATGGGCTTTGAAGCGAGGTGCTTTTTTCATATGTGTTAAGATAAGATAGACCTTGATTCGTCCCACAGTTAGAACATTCGAAATGTTACAGCAGCAAAGTGGACAGAACAAGGGAAGAAAGTAGAAGCAGATCAGAATTAAACAGACAAAGTCAAACTCTGCTCGGACTCTCAAATAATGGTTTCTTACCTCGTGTTCTTCCAGCCTAAACGCCATTTTGGGCTATTTACCCAAGCAGAGGCGCACAGGCCTTTTCTCAGCCACACAGACTCAGGAGCTGGAGAAGCTGGTGAGGGCTGGCCTCCGCAATCCTGTTCGCATCACTGTTAAAGAGAAAGGAGTGGCAGCTGCGAGTGTGCAGAAGACCCCAGCGAGACTCAGCAATTACTATACAGTGAGCAGAATCATTTTATTACTTGTATCATAAGTTTTTTCTAGCTTTAAAAAGAAAAACAATCATAAGTAAAACATTTGTTTCCACTTCTTTCATTTAATCTACTCAATATGTCAAAGACATAGAAAATAGTATTTTTGAACCAACAAGGTGATACCAATCAAAATAAATAAGCGAGGGGAGGACTGTACAAAAGACTTTTGTACTGGACTGTAAGCTGTTCTAGATAAACCTAAAGGCCTGACTCCTTTTGGAACCCTCTATGGTTCCTGAATCTCCTGTTTTCGTAGATCTGTAGAACGGAGGATAAGTTTAACACGCTGGTGGCTTTCCTGAGACAACACAAGCATGAGAAGCAGCTCGTGTTCTTCAGGTATGTCCCAAACCCGCTAACACTAAAAGCACGTGTATGAAAACCTTCCTCCGCCTCATCTGTATTTGCTGTGTTTCTCCAGCACTTGCGCCTGTGTGGAGTATTTTGGAAAAGCTCTGGAGGTCCTTGTAAAAAATGTCACCATTCACTGCATCCATGGCAAAATGAAGAACAAGAGAAACAAAATCTTCTCTGAGTTTCGGGAGCTGAAGAGGTAAGAGGATCTTTTTGTTTCCAGAGACATTTTTGTGACACATTTGGTTTGTTTGTCACTAAATTTAAGGGAACCTGTGGAAAAAAACATGAATCATGAAATAATCATGAAATAATTAAATCATTTTTATGGAACACTAACCAGGAATCTTAATCTTAATCTTAGCCTTAATCTTTATCAGCTGGTCTCAGTTCAGTTTGTTTTGGGGCCCCCTAGATGGGTTTGTTCACATATGCGCAGAAATCCACGATCTGAGATCACTCAAAATGCAGAAGCCCCCACCCCACAGCTTTATGGTGGTGTTTGTGATTTGCAGTGGGATCCTCGTTTGCACCGATGTGATGGCACGAGGCATCGACATTCCCGACGTAAACTGGGTTCTCCAGTACGACCCTCCGAGCAGCGCCAGGTAAAGTGGCAGAATGAACCTTTCTGGTTAGTCGGTGCAGAACCCGGAGGCTTTTGGATAACCAGCTTGGTTTCTCTTATTCAGCGCTTTCGTTCATCGGTGCGGTCGGACCGCTCGCATCGGGAACCGGGGCAGCGCACTCGTCTTTCTGCTGCCGATGGAGGAGTCCTACGTCAGTTTCTTATCAATAAATCAGAAAGTAAGAATCTAGCTTATATATATAATGTAGTATTATATTGTCAGTGTGTGTGTGCGCATATAATATAGTTTACTGCATTACTAATATATATATATATATATATATATATATATGCTATATAGTATGCATATATAGTTTTAAGTAAATACATTTAATACAGTATACATTGCGTCTTGGGTATGTATTTTATATATCTAAAATGTATTTTATATATGTTTTTTATGTGTATGTATTTTTTATATATATATATATTTATATATATATATATTCGTGTATATATACATACAATATTTGCATAATATGGTAAATAGTAGGTTAGTACATCCATGTAGTATATAGTACTATATTAGTAAATAGTATAGTGTGTGTATATATAATACATAAACTATACATCGAGATGCATAATATAGTACATCAATATAAATAATACATATAGTGTATGCATTGTGTATAATATATATCACAGTAAGTATTCGTGCTGAAAGAAAAAGACATTAAATGTTTTAACTGTTCTCCCACAGTGTCCACTCCAACTGTTTGCTCTTGTGAAGGATGTGGTGGACGTGTTGCCCAAACTGAAGGCCCTGGCGCTGCGGGACCGGGCCGTGTTTGAGAGGGGCATGAGGGCGTTTGTCTCTTATGTCCAGGCCTACGCTAAACATGAGTGCAGCCTCATATTCCGGATCAAAGGTAAGTTAAAGCATCATTTAAAACAGTTACAATATAAGCGTTTGTCCATTTTTGTTAAATAATTAAACCACTGTAGATAAAGGGGGTACATTATATTTCCCCAGTGAGCGGCCAGTCAGTTCTTGAAGTTGATGTTAACAATAGAAAAATGGTTTGAGAAGAACAATAGAGTGATGTCTAGACGACTGAACATCTCCAACATGGCAGTTCTTGTGGGGGGTTCCCTGTTGTACCGTGGTCAGAATCTACCAAAAGTGCTCCAAGAAAGGAGAACCGGAGAACTTGAGACAGGGTGAAGAAGCCTCTGTGTATCGTGTCACTGGACTGTCCTAGCTTGTGTGATGGAACTTTTAACAGGAGGTCTCGTGCAGATTAAGAAAACATTGGCATTGTGGTGGAGAGATTTGCATTTTGGGGCTCTGTAGTAGAAATGTATGTGTATCTCTAATACCTCTCATGTTTCTTGGTTGTTTTGGTCAGATCTGGACTTTGCGTCCTTAGCTCGGGGCTTTGCACTTCTTCGTATGCCCAAGATGCCCGAGCTGAGAGGTAAGACGTTCCCAGGTTTCCAAGAGGTGACGGACACGGACTCTATCCGCTTCAAGGACAAGAACCGAGAGAAGCAGAGGCAGAAGATGCTACAAGAGCAAAAAGAGAAGGAGAAGGAGGCTCCACCCAGGAAGAACTTTGCCAAGAATAAAGCCTGGTCCAAACAGAAATCCAAAAAGGACAGGAGGAGAAAGATATCTGCCAAAAGGAAAATGGAGGAGGTTAGTTTCTCACACGTTTACTCTGCCTCAAGAGCAAAAATCAGTGTTTATGGTTTAGATTTCCATGCGCTTCTGTTTAACATGACAGGTTTCAGTGTTTACAAATGAAATGCATCTGTTTTGGTCTCAGGGTTCAGATGTAGATGATGAAGATATGAAGGAGCTTCTGAATGACACCCGTCTGCTGAAAAAGCTCAAGAAGGGAAAAATAACTGAGGAAGACTTTGACAGGACTGTCAGTGCAGGAGGGAGTCTGAACCGTAACAAATCAGGACCTTCTCATGAGTCCAGCTCGGGAGAGGAGGATGCATGAACTGCACCATAAAGTCAGTTCTGCTCAAACCGGCTCTGCTCGTTTTTTCGGGTACCTGATGCCTTCTACTGTCTTCATACCTGATCCAAAATGTGGGGTGGAAACTCTACAGACTCCTGACTGGTTGGAGACCAGTGTCATATGGGATGTGCTCAGACATCCTACACAAAAGTGCCACTGTAAAAATGCGAAGTTACCATGGCAACCACCGCTTTCCTCACTGATAGATTCTCTGAACTATTTCCATCCCTTTGGTGTTCTCCGTTCTACTGTCTGTTGTGTTTGCGTGCGTGCATGCGTGAGTGAGTGTGGACATAGGTGTATGTATACAGCGTGTATAAATACAGCGTGTGGATGTATATAAATAAACAGAATTTTTCTTTAATTAAATATCCCCTGGCCTTTATAGATACTGGACAGTAACTGAGGGAGTGCGTTTTGCTGCTGTACTTGAATATTACATTAGATTTGTACTTAGCTTGGGTATTTTTGAAACCAAATATTTTTACCCAGTTACATTCCCAAAAGAAATTACTTACTTTGTCCTGCTTAGATTTTCATAGTTTGTCTACCAGGCCACGTTTCCTCTTCTTGTCAGTGACAAGTCCTTGTGCATTTTAATTATTTTCATTAATACATCCAACTGCATTCATATCTCTATTCAGACTCACTATAACTAAACAGATTTTCTTAAGTTGTCTTAACGAGGACAGCTACCACACACCACTAAATAGCACCACCCAACATGTACCAATTTCAAGTTTACTTTTATGTTCTTGAGTCAGTAAATCTGGATCGTTTGGACATATTAGGCATCAGTAAAAAGTTAAGTGAGAATGGAGGAGTGAAATAGCGCCCCCCCCTGGTGCCTCTCTGTAAGTGCTGGGTTGATTCACTGTAGTTTTAATAACTGAAGAGTTCAGGCTGTATTGGGACTCCTGGTCATAATACCAACAAGGACTTAATTGACACTGCATTCAAATACAAAGACTTTAAGATGGGGTTGCCCCCCAGCCACTGACGCTGGACAAAAAGGTGTTGGATGAGGTTGAGGTCAGGGTTCTTTGTGGGCCAGGCAAGTTCATCCACACTGAACTCATCCAACTACGTCCTTACGGAGCTTGGGGCACAGTCATGCTGGAATAAATAAGGTTCTTCACCTGTGCCCATTAAGATTGCCCTTCACTGGAGGTAATTAAGAAGTGTGTCACTATACTTTTGTCCATATACAAATGCATGACTGCAGCCATGATTTGTACTGTTTTGATTTGTACATTTTTAGTTGTAATACACCGCATACACTTTTATTAGTGTATTTATAAAAAAATAAATAATTTAATTTCTTAATTTCTTAGACGCTCTTAATTTAAAACTAGTTATTAATATTTCAGTTTTTGATACATAATTTTATCAAATACAGCTTTTTTTGCTCGTGTAATTGTATAAATATAAATAAAAAAAGTAAAAATAAAATGTTCAGTGATGCAGTGTGTGGTGATATATCCTATAATAAATCTAGTGATTAATTTTTTAATTAATGCTGAGATGCTCGTGCAGTAATGAGCGACCGAGGCTCCTCCTCCTCTTCCTCCTGCTGCTGGACAGTGCGCATGCGCTGTTGTTAATCCCGGTACCCTCCATCATGGCGGCGCGGGGCCATGTGCAGGACCCGAACGACCGGAGACTGAGGCCCATTTACGGTACCGACACGAACCCGGCCCGCGCGAGGCCTCTGAGACCCGGCGGGTCTAAGGTGGGCCGGTCCTGCCCGCCCTGTCGGGCTCCACCGGCCGAGCCTCAGCCCTACGTCCTCTCATTGCGCCTCTGGGTTTATTTGTTTATTTATTTGCCTGTGTGTTTATCTGTTTATCTGTTATTACACCAAACTCTCCGCTACACCGGGCTCGGAGCTCTCCCGGGGCGGTCATTTTGCAGAATCTCGCAGAGAGGCCCGGTCAGCGCTGGGACTCACCGCTGGGTGTCAAGTTAGCATGGGGCTAAAGCTAGCTAGCTCAGAGCTGTTCTAGTCGGTTTATCACTTTAATTCAGGTCCGGTTCGTCCGTTCTACCGCGTCGCGAGCGGTCTTATAGGGCGGTCGGTGTGGTCTAGGACGTTCCGTCTTATAGAACGGTGTTATAGGGTGGTCGTGTGTTGTATGACGGTCGGTGTGTTCTAGGACGATCGTGCATTACAAGACAACGTTATAGGACGATCGGTGTATTTTAGAATGGTCGTGTGTTGTAGGACGGTCATGTGTCATAAGACAGCGTTATAGCACGACTGTGTTGTACGACTTTGTTACAGTATGGTCGGTGTGCTATAGTACTGTCTGTCATAAGACTGTCTTGGGATGGTCGGGGAGTATTAAGACTCATGGTGTTTTACAGGACTGGCGATCTTATAGGGCAGTTGGTGTATTATAGGACGGTCGGGGTGTTATAGGACCGGTAGTGTGTTACCGGACTGGTTGTCTTCTAGGACAGTTTGTGTGGTGTAGGGCAGTCAGGCTTACAGTATGATCATGTGTTGTAGTGCGGCAGCGTATGGACTAAAACAGAGAGATACAGGGGGACAGTGCGTAGAGAGAGACAATATGGACAGGGATACAGGGGGAATGGAGTATAGGGAGAGGGAGACTGGAGGCCAGAGTATGGGGCGAGGGACAGAGAGACAGTGTGGGACAGAGTGAGTATGGAACAAGAGACAGCAAGGGGAGAGAGGGAGACTGTTTGTGTGGTGAGAGAGTACAGAGTGTGATACAGGGGGGCTGAGTATGACAGACAGAGAGAGGTTTCCCTCTGTGGGAATAGTTGTCTGGATGAACTGTCCTTGCTCCCCTGTGAACTCTGGTGTCAGAAGCGACTCGGCAGTGAGAGGCAAATGGTGCCCTTTCAGCAGAGTGTTGGACCTGCTCTATTCCATTTTAAACCAAGTCTGGTTAGAAATCATGTTTCTTGTGAAGTCCATTTACCACCTTGGAGGAGGCAAACATGGAATGCAAGGTGTCTCTTCACTTGTATCCTCTGCCTGTGTGGCATTGCCTTATATTGACTGTATTCTTTGTGACCTCCCCTGGAGCTGTCCAGGCAGATTCAGTGCCTCATCACTGAATCGTCACTGTATCCTAGTAAGCTTGGATGTTGAAGGGTGAAAGTGAAAGTGACCATTTGTCATACGTAAACACAAAAGCACAAACACTTCCTCTGCATTTAACCCATTCACCAAGTGAAGCAGGGGGCAGCAGGAACACGGCGCTCAGGGTACCTCAGCGGTGCCTAGCGGACTTGGGGATCGAACCCGGACTTTCTGGTCGCAGGGCGGATGCCTTACCCACTAGGCCATCCAGGGGCAGTAATGTGATTTTACTGCTACATATTGCAATTGTGATACATTTTTTTCTGGAATTAAAATGGCTTAAATATTGTAAATATCGTTTCAAATTTACTACCACCATCCATACAGTCCATATATGGAGCCTTCTGGATGGAGCAGGTTTCTTCTAGGGCTGCACTATATGCTAATCATTATTGTTGTCATTTCTGCAGTGTGTATGATCACAGAAGGCTACAATATGCAAATAAGCCTCTAACCAATCACAGTGTTTCTGTAAGAGTGACAAATCACCTTCTAAAGAGTTACTGGGTGTTCTATATCAGTGGTCCCCAACCTTTATTTGGTCACAGACCGGTTTAATATCAGAAACTATGTTCACGGCCCGGCCTTTAAGGAGCGGCAGATAAATAAATGTATACGTGTTTATACAAATAAATGATTCACATAAAAATGGGGATATTTTAAAAATATAATAATAAACGTAAATCCAGTGTGTACTCACAGCTTTATTAACAGCGTTTCCATAACAATGAGCCGACAACAGAACACAGTTTTTTTTTCTGTGCAGCCCGCACAGAAGGTTTTCATGAAATCAGTAAAGGTCTCATTTTAAACCATTAAAGGTGCTGTTGAATCGGTTCAGGAATGGACGGGTCTAAACTACTTATGTTTTTTTTTTTTCTTAAATAGAATAAGGATCACCAGCGTATGGTGAAATACTGCGTGTTTGTTAAATAAAAATGCCTACATTTGTATTGTAAATCCTAAACATGCCCCTAACTATGCTCCCAGAACACTTTTAATTTAATTTAAAACTCAGTTTAATGCAATACCCTTAGTGAAAATGTAAAGGTAAACCCGTATTCGCCTCTTTAATTTTCAATTCCCTGCAGAGATATGTAACTGGGAAGGTTGCTGCCCAAAAGCATTGGGACACTGCGGTCAAGTGCACGGTTTTTGGGGAATAAGCCCTGATCTATGCAGGCTAAAAATACAAATGAGGGCTTGTTGGAAAGGTCTCCTGGAAATCCGTTGAACTGTGGAATCGGAAGTGTCTGAGTGCTTGCAGCGTGAAGCAATCACACTTCCAGGTTTGTTCCAGCCTGCCCTGAGTCCCCTTGTGTGAAAACATCCAGAAAAAATATATTTATTGCCACAAAAAAGGTGGAAGATATTTGCATTTTCCGCGTTATTGTGGGGATTTCTGCGTAAAACTGAGTTCAATTCTCAAAAACAACCAGATTGTGACTGAATCTGCAACTGTTGATCCGCTGGGGGTTACAGTACTTCAGTGTTTTGTGAATTCATCAAAACTGATTTGAATATGAGCTCTCTTATTTTCCATGTATGGACTGTGTAGATGAGGAAGAATAAATGTGCGATTTGAATCTATGTACAGACTTTTTAATTCCCTTTAGTATCGGGAAAGGCATCGCAATATGTATAAGTAAAATTCTATTACAGACATTTTGTCTGTATTGAGCAGCTCTAGTTCCTTTCAAGGTGGCATGAGTCTGGTAGGACTTCATCATTGGGCATCATTGGACAGTGTCTAATTAGAATTTTTGGGGAAAAAACACATTTTGTGTGTTTAAAAATATATTTTGTAATAATTGTAAGTTGTACCAGG
This sequence comes from Nannopetersius ansorgii, assembly GCA_037974605.1. Lineage (NCBI taxonomy): Eukaryota > Metazoa > Chordata > Actinopteri > Characiformes > Alestidae > Nannopetersius > Nannopetersius ansorgii. The sequence continues at coordinate 9,922,042 of JBBPDE010000034.1, read as the reverse complement.
ATTACCTTTTGATGTCCCAGGTCTTTGGTGTTTCATGATGTATTGATTCCCACTTTTAATCGGATCATTGGGAAGTCAGAGACTTGCTCCCCAGTAGGAGTGTGTTTTATGTCTTCGACTGCAGAGGACCTGTCTGGACGTTGTCTTATTCAGGACCTAGGGTAGGAGGAGCCACGCTTCCCTTTGTGGCCAGTCGTGTAGTGGGCTCTGTAAAAGGACACCTACTGTAGAGTAACGTGCTGTCAGCAGGATTCTGACGCAAACCCATGTAGCTCCTGCTCTGTGAACGCATTCAAATGGCAGCTGAATGTTAAACAAAATTGAAGGAGGCTCTTTTACCTATAATGGCTTTCTCCACCTGAATCAGGAGAATGTGAGGGTGAAAGTTGGAAGCGGGGATGGTTTCTGATTATTTTTGGTCTGCAGACTATGGTCAACCCTGTTGTTTTTGTAGAAATGCTGCACTTTGCTGCAGATTAGGGCTGTGCAATACGGCCCACTTAGTGCACTCTGCAATACCGAGATTGAAAAAGGCTACAACATGCAAATAAACCTCAAACCAGTCACAGCGTTCCTGACAGGGTGACCAATCACAGCTCCAGGTGTTACCAGGTGTTCTGATGATTCGAGGTCTTCATGTAATCCAACAAAAATCCCGTTTTTATTTGTTAAAAGTGAGGACAAATCGGTGCATGAATGGGCGGAGCTTAAACTGCTGTAGGCAGAATAAGATGTATTTAAATGTTTGTGGCATCATAAATCTAAGGCTGTTTTTGTATCCTGGCTTCCATGTATGGATGGGGGAGTAAATGCACCATTTATTAAACCTTTTTATTTTCAGAAAAGTGGCATTATGGGCCTTTTAATTTTTGTGAAAGGCATCACGATCACAATATGCAGCAGTAAAATCTCAGTCCTGATGCGTGCCCAGTTTGTGTAGACCTGCTGCAGGTCTTCTTTCTGAGCTTCAGCCTCTCATGGCTCTTTTTGGAGAAAGCCAGCTATGCAACCGTCAGCAGAGCTCGCAAATTGAAGCAGCTGTATCTAATTCTGAATTCCGTTTGAGCACTAGAGTTTTTCAGAGAGAGACGTGGTGCACTTCAGTCATGGAAAGTGTTGCAGCTGTTTCATTTGTGGTTGATTGAGTTAGCCGTCATGCCGATATCGGTCCTTGCAATACAGAAAAGCCTGCAATATGCAAATGAAGCTCCAACCAATCAGTGTTTGACCGGGCGACTGATCACGTCTCCAGGTGATTTATTGGGTGTTCAAATGAATCAATTTGTGTAATCAAATAAAAGTCCAGTTTTTACCCACTGGATTACACAAATACCTCGATTCACCGGAACACCCAGTAACTCACCCGGAGCCATGTTTGGTTGCCCTGTCAGAAACACTGATTGATTAGAGGCTCATTTGCATATCTCAGCCTTCAGAGATAACAGCATTACAGAGATCATGATACTGATTGCACTTAAGTTTGATGGTCAACTTGTTTGTTCTTGCCAACTGGCTTATAACTAAATGCACTCAAGGATCACATCTGCTTCTAATGAGCTACATAAATATAATTCACGAAATGATCTCAGTACTGAGAACCCAGTGCTGTAGCTCATAAATTGAGTGACATTGTCTTTGATTTTATTTGGACGTGCAAGAGAAACTCCCCCATCTACTCTAATCCCAAATTAACCCCTGGTTGTAATGTATACCCAAGGCAGGGGTCAGTGAGAGCTTAGTGGAAGTGCATGAGGCCAAAGCATGAGGAGCATAAATCAGGCGCAGCTTTTGGCTCCAGGACGGCTGGCATAAATTGCAGAAATGCAGCTGCAACGTGACACGAGGAACCAGCAGCATTAGTGGTGGTGATACCAAATAAATCAGAAACCATATTTGGAGTCTGATTGCATAAAAATGTGTAATAATAATAGTATTAGAGTAGCTGTTTTACTGGTATTTGAAGCAAATTAACCAATTTTATGTAATTGGCTAATGTATTTAATATGGTGAGCTGTCAGTCGTTTCTCAAGCAGCCTTCTAATTACCTCTAATTGACAGAACCCATTTACAACTTGGGTTAGAACTCAGTCTGCACCATATATTGTCTGCTGATCTTTATTGTGACATCAGTCTCTGCAATACTGATATCATACAAACAATATGCAAATGAGCCTCTAAACCAATCAGTGTTTCTGACATTGACTTCTGATGCCAGGATAAGATTGGATTGGTTTTTGTAGTTTATTTTCCATAAATGGATCTTTATGGATGGCAGGGAGTAGGGCTGGACGATTAATCGAAAAGTAATCGAAATCGACATTCAGAACCTATAATCGATCGAATTTTTCCAGGTCGATTATTTCGATTGACCCCGCTCCGTTATGTTACGTTATTCCGCCGACATGTCGAGCACGGAGAGCTTAAACACTGAGACAACTGAGCAACTTGTGAGTGAACTATGAGGGCAAAAAATAAGAAATAAATAAAATAATCGCTCATTAATCGTAATCGAGTTAAAATGTTCAATTAATCGAGATTTTGACTTTAGGCCAAATCCCCCAGTCCTAGCGGGGAGTAAACATACTATTTGAAACAATATTTACAGACTTTAAGGCCGTTTAATATCTTGAAAGGCTTCACAATTGCAATATGTAGCAAATAAAAAACGACTGACAGCTTTGTGCCTTTCGTGCATGTCTACTGGACAGTGATTCTCAGACGTTTTACGCTATATACCAATATGTAAAGCATTTGGTTCAAGTACCCCGTAATGGCCAACATTCAAACACAGCAGCACAGACCGAACCTGTTCAGCTCCACACAGGAGGCAGATTTATTTTTAAGAATATTATTTATTGAGTATCTTCGGCCACGCTGTACTGAGGGGTGGAACGCTAGAACTGGCACTTAAACATACAGAGCAAGGTGCAGCAACACAGCAGGTTAACATGATCATCTTCCCATCACAGTTCAGCTTGTAACAGTTAGTGTTACATAGGCTGATATTGAAGTAAATCTGTTTTAAGATGTAACGGTTAAGGTACTTTGGTTTGTAGTAGTATAACTTAATAGTATTGCATTGTTTCAGCTGGATTAAGAGGTTTGTTGTGGGGCAGAGTGTCGGGAAGGGTTGGTAAGGTGTGTTTTGGGCCAGTGGCGCGTTTAATTTTGCATGTGGGGCTTGGGCTTGGTCATTGGGTTTCCAACAAACAAACTGTGATAAAGGCTCTCTGAGGCGTTTTGGCGATTAATTTGTTTGTTTGCTGTAAATAGAGTTCAGCCTTTTCTCTTTTTTCAATTTTTTTTATTATTTTTTTTTTAGAGTCAGGCACTTACTTGTTTTGTTTTTCTTTGTGGTAGATAGATTTCTCATGTATTTTCTTTTCAAACAGCAGTTAAAGGCTGTCCAAGGCACTTTATTAGTTTGTTGTGAACAGATTACTGTTTTCACATGTATTTCTGTCTTTTTTTCTCGAACACTCTATGGCCTAATCTGTGAAAAGACAATTCAGCCAAAGTGCCACCCTGAGCAGTATAACAGTGAAAAGCGAACTGTCATTGTCTCCTCTCTCGTCCAGTTAATTTTGGCCTTCAGCTGTCGTGAAGAATGGTCTTATGCATTCTTTCAGTTTAAGCCTCCCAGGGTTGCCTGAGGGGACGAGAGCGGTGCTGTTGTCATAAAAGTGAAACAAGAGTATGATCACACAGAAAAGGCTGTTAAAGCGAGGAGCGTCTCATGCTAAAGCACTATTTCAGATTCTGATGTAATATGTGACTCAAGGAATATCAGTCGCGTTCCCCACAGGAGCAGCCCTGACGAGTCTCTGTGGTTTTCTGCTTTTGTTGGTCTCCTAGACTGCATTAGTGATCTGCTGGGGTTTCTCTCTGCTGACTTTTTTAGTATCTCTGTAAAGTGTGTGTGTGTGTGTGTTGGTTATATAAACACACATACATGTCTTAGTAATACATTTGTTCCCATTTCTTTCATTTAATCTGTTCAGAGTGCCAAATATAAGACAGTTGGACAGAAAATAGTGTTTTTGCACCAACAAGGTGATTCAAAGGAGGAGTGGCTTAAGATTTTGCACAGTACTATATAAAATATCTCATGTTTTATTAATAGTCATGGTCTGTTGCACATTCTAACTATATTTACTCTCTCTTAGATTACCTTGACAATGGTAATAACAAGATGGCAATCCAGCAGGCTGATAAGCTGCTCAAGAAGCACAGAGATCTTCATTGTGCTAAGGTGAGTGACCAGGTGCAGGCCTGAAACCCAGACTCATAAAGTTTAGACTGTGTAATCAGTTAAAAGTTCTGTCTCGTCATGACGGCCAGTTTATATACCAGGATCACAGACCCGTTTGATTCAATTTAATCAGGTTGGACACTGACTGGTCTTGTTTAGAAAGACTGCAAAGCCAGCTTGCACAAAACACTGCCAGAAACTGAAATTTCGTACTCTTCTGCAACGGTACACAGATGTCACGGTTCGGTACGGTTCACGATACAGCAAAGTTAAGCAACAAAATGTTCTAAGGAATGAGGCTTGGTTTGTTTTAGTTTATTTTAAATAAACAGCAGTGTATTAACCAGTAAACACACACTCTTGCTTATATTTTCATTTATGTGTAAGTGTTACGCCAGTAGGTGGCACTATTGCACCACACTACGACCCAGGTTTATGATTTACTTGCGCTTTTTGGTCCCTCTGTGATTCCGTATTACTTTAATCACGTCTTCTCCGTCGTACCATGTATTCTCCAAAAGACATCATGTACCGAACCGTGACCCGTGTACCGGTACGGTTCGGTACGAATACATGAACCGTTATAGCCCTTGTTCCGAAATGTACTTCGTTTCCTGTTGAATGTCAGTCAGATGTAGGACAATGGTTTTAGGCTTCATGGTAAAAGCCTGTATCCTAAAACACCCTGGGGGAACATTGTGTGCTCTGAATCTCTGTTATGAACTCTGTTTCAACTCCATGTGATGCTACCCTCTTTAAGGGTCACACACAACTGCAAGTCTGGGGTGATGATCCATTTAGAAAAAATTTAAAATCCCCACACATGGGACTAATAAAGGGTCATATATTTGTGTATTTATATAATAAATTTGTATAATTGAAATCCCAGAATGTTATCCAGTCTATTGACATAATGAGATATCAGTAGAAGAACTGCAGCTCATCTTTATTGTAGGGCTGTCAGTAGATTAAAATATTTAATCGCGATTAGTCTCATTAATCGCACCTTTAAGTCCGTACTAAATATACTGTTTTTAATACTCTAATCAACATAGGAGTAGACAAATATGTTTGCTTTGTGTAGATTTATCTTTATTAATGACAAAAGTGGAATAACTGTAAAAAAGACTGTAAACTAATACAGGGATTTTTAACGTCAGTGTTCTCTTTAACACAGTCACAGCTGAAGTTCAAATATTTCTGTAAAAACATTAATGTAATCAAATCTAATATA
>JBBPDE010000034.1:9888627-9916456 GCA_037974605.1 Nannopetersius ansorgii | reverse complement strand
AAATAGCTCAGCGCTGGTGTTCAGGGGCGGACTGGCGATCTGTGCGTTCTGCAAAAAGGCCCAAGATGCGGCCGAGACGCGCATACGCAACCTGGTACAGAAGGTCCCAGTCCTCCCCTGCGCGCGTTACTGCGGTGAAAGCACCGACTTTCAAAATAAAAGGATTTTAAAAACCTTCTAATAGCGTGTTAACTTTCCCAGCCCTACTTTATTGCAATTTTTTTTGCAGTTTTAAAACAAATCCACGTTCTTTTAAAGTTATTACAACAGCATTAAACAAACATTGCTCTTGCTTCGTAGCTAAATAGCAGCGAATTACCTAGGGTGTGGTGTATAGGGTTAAAACTGGTGCTTCTTCTTTGCTGCTGTAGGTCCTTAAGGCTATTGGCCTGCAACGGACGGGCAAGCAGGATGAAGCCTTCTCCCTCGCCCAAGAGGTGGCCAGCCTGGAGCCCACTGACGACAACTCCCTTCAGGCCCTCACCATTCTGTACAGAGAGATGCACCGACGTGAGTGGCAACATACAGTTTTAGTGCATGCCTGGACTGCAGACATAATCAGAATTACCCACTAATCCCATCTTCTGTATGTTTCTGTGTTTTGGAAAACAGATAAACATATAGAAACAACAGCACTGTCAAACAGTGAGTCACGTGATGAAAAAGGTCCATTTGCTGACGGTTCATGTGAATCATAGTTTATTTGTGACCTGCTAATGACACTTTATTCAATAAATTAGTTACAATGTGTACATTTTGAGAATTTGTACCTTTTTTAAAATATTGTTTAGGGCTGCCGCTAGCAACATTTTTTTTATTGATTTATATATGGATTGTTTTACCAATTAATCTAAGCGCTTAATTTTCCTCCAAAAAATAATCGATTCATGGCTTTAATAAAGAGTGTATTTAGCAGCCACAAGGACAAAATGTAATATAAAAGCTCTTCTAATGAAGATTCAATAAACACAAATAGACCACATTTACAGTGTGTTCTTCCAGTTTATCATCCAGAACGGCGCCAGTGTGTTTGCACTTGAGATGCTGTGGTAGAATCAAAGGGTTGCACAGTGAACAAGCCTCCTTTTTGTTTTTCCCAAGTTTTCCCATACTTCAGAAGCTTTGGGAATCTAGAGACCGATTCGCTGCAGACTAAATTTATTTATTTATTTTTTGTTAACCAAGAGCATTGACTGGAGCTGACCATTGACTGGAATGAAAAACCACTGATGCCACACACACCGAAATTAGAAATAAGGAAAAAAACATTCTTCATAAGGAGTTTTAAAGGGTTTTAGAAATCCTAAGGTTAATAAAAACAAGCTGTGTCTGGGTCATTTATTGACGTTGACCAGATGCAGCAGCACTGATGTTTTTGTAAAGTGCTGTATGCTGTATTCTCTCTCTGTCTCTAGCGGAGTTGGTGACCAAACTGTATGAAGCAGCAGTTCGAAAGGTTCCTACTAGTGAAGAGTACCACTCCCACCTCTTCATGGCTTATGCACGTGTTGGGGAGTACAAGAAAATGCAACAGGTAGAGCTGCCTCCTCTTCTACATAGCTGTGTGACCCATGGACCGCTGGCATATTTGCCCTTTAGGAAACTAAAACAAAAGCACCTCTCAGTCATCTGTCTATAACCACTTTTCCTTTTTTGTAACAGGCTGGAATGGCCCTTTATAAGATTGTTCCCAAAAACCCTTATTATTTCTGGTCTGTCATGAGCTTAGTAATGCAGGTATGTGCGCTTGAGAAATACTGATACTCATCAGTGAACAGGTACGTCACACACAAACAGTTCTCAGATCCCCTACTGTGTTTCTCCAGGCCATCTCTGCACAAGACGAGAAGCTCTCCCACACCATGTTCCTGCCTCTTGCTGAGCGCATGGTAGAGAAGATGGTCAAAGAGGAGAAAATTGAGGCCGAAGCAGAAGTAAGGGCACAACTCCTGCTTTGTCTGAACTTTAGCTCAGCGGGAGTGTGGAATACTAGTTTTGTGCTTGTTTGTTTCAGGTGCAGCTGTATTTCATGATCCTGGAGCGCCTGGGGAAGTATGTAGAGGCGCTAGAAGTGGTACGGGGACCGCTGGGAGGTAAGAAGGAACAGTAAAGCAGCCCCTGCATTTCACTGGCAGTATATTGACTGTGACCGTTTCCTTAGATTGATATCATACCTGGGAACAGGTTTCATAACTCGAGAGACATTCAAAGCCCAAAATTATTTGTGTGTGTGTGTGTGTGTGTGTGTGTTCTCAGAGAAGCTAACCAGTGAGCTGCAGAGCCGGGAAAACAAGTGCATGCTACTTTACCGCCAGCTGAAGCGCTGGCCTGAATGCAACGCCCTGTCCTGCAAACTCCTTCTCAAAAAGTAAGCCTGCCACCACCATACTTTCCTAAGACAAGTGGGATGTTTGTTTCCCATTTGAGTGGCTGGAAAAATCTCAAATGTTAATTTGCTTTTAGTTAATGCATTACCATTGAGTTATCTTTCTTATGTCTGTCTTTGTCTTTTTAGTTACTGTCTGATAGAAAATAATAGTTTAATAAAAAATTATTGTGATAAGTTTTGTTGTAATATAATGCAAAACATACATACGACAACTGAAAGGCTTGCAAGAAACATGGGTGCTTTAATTAGGTCTCGATAAATGACCTTTTTTTTTGTTCTTTCACGTTCTGCAGCCCTGATGACTGGCAGTTCTACTTATCATACTTCGATTCCTTATTCCAACTCATTGACCAGAGCTGGACACCACCCGAGGAAGGAGATCAGTGAGTGTCCTCAATACTGAAGTGAAGTCCAGTTCCATGTGCTAGGGCTGCAAGATGGGGACAAAATGTCAGGATTTCCATTATACTGATGTATATTGAAAATCCTTTTAAATATATAAAAGGACTCTCCTTAACCAATTTTTTGGAAATAATAGTCAAACAAAAAAGAGCTCATTTACATATACCAGGCTTAAAGGCACAGTAGCAGAAACCGCCTTGTTTAATTCTTATTATAACAGAAATTGGAAAATGATCCGGTAAGAATGAAGTATAACGAATAAGTAATTATATTTTTTGGTAGACAAACAACACAAACATAATGGAAAAAGCCAGCAGGAGGAACTTGCAGAAAATGCTCTTGTTAATTATAATCAGGACCTATTGGCAGTTTAATATTAAGATAAGTAGACCTTTGTTAGATTACATTGATTAGACCTCAATTCATCAGAACACCCAGTAACTCACCCGGAGCTGTGATTGGTCACCCCGTCAGAAACACAGTGATTGGTTAGAGTCTTATTTGCAACTTGCTGTCTTCTGTGATCTCAGTATTGTAGAAAACGATATCACCGTAACCCTTAACAGATCATTCACATGGATTAAAGTTCTCCGTCGCTATGACTGATTTCTGTCACCTGATGGCGCTAAAGGTTTATAATGAGATTGATGCAGATCCGAAGGAAAAACATGGGGAACGAGGGGGTGGAGCTGAACAAGCTTCGGCAGACAAAGTTCTGGAAAGGCTTCCTTTTTCTTTGGTTTAATTACGATTGAATTATTTTTCCTAAAAATAAACATTATGGTTTCAGCAGTTCTCTTAAACATTGACGGCTGCGGAGTCGCTACTGGCTGCCAGCTGTTTCTCGACACTTGTTTAAGATGCCAAACTTCATAGTAAGTGAAAAAATTCCCCAGCATTTAGTGCCACATCAGTCAAAAGGCTTTTAATGTCCCAAAACAAAGATGAGATCTGCAAAACGGCTTCTTGTTGCCTGGCGCATCCAATAATAGTAATATTATTATTATTATTATTATCATTAATAACATTTATTATCTCATTTGCTAATAGTAGCTAAAACAGGTCTGAAAACAGTGGAGAAAACCCATCGCTTAAATAGATAAAGAAGCCAAACCCCCCTCCACGCCCCCCACCCCCCCCACCCCATTTACACCCCCCGTCATCTCTTCCGTCAGATGAATTTTTTTTTCCTTTAATGCATGCATTCAGCTGTAACACATGCATTGTATAAGTGTGCCATTTTGAAGCTGGTAATTTTATATGGTGAAAGTTATAAGTGGTTGATAGTCACAGATGGATGTGAATGTAGCATTAGGAGACGTCTAGGGTGTACTTTGCAGTCTTGAGCCACCTCTTGTTTCTTTATGTTTTGCTTTGAATCACATTGTTGGTGCAAAAATAAATTTTTCTGCCTGTCAGACTGAGGCATGTTGAGTAGATTAAATGAAGGTAATGGGAAAGGAAGTTTTACTGCAGCAGCCTTCAAAGTTCCTAAAGGTGCCTGTTACTCTGGACTGCATTAAATAAATGCACTAAAGTGGCTTCTTGGAAGCTAAATGTGAGGAAACAAGGCATGTCTTGTGATATCTGTACTTTGAATAGAATATTATCAGTTAGTCTTTTTTTTGTGGTTTATTAATGATATGAAATACAACTTGCATCATTTCCTCTCTTGCATTTTGTCCTGCCCCTCCGTGTGCTATAGTTGTACGGAGGGCGAGGTGCACTGTTCAGTGTCCCAGGCCATCAGTTTTGTGGAGGAGCGGTTAGCGGCAGAAGAGGCCAAAGAGTCAAGGCCGTTGAGAGGCCCATACCTGGCTCGTCTGGAGCTCATCCGCCGGCTCAGGCAGAGGGGCTGCCCTGAGGAGCAACAGCTAGGTATGGAGGAAGTGTTGTGCAGGTTAGACGGAGGGTTTTCCCCATCACTGTTACAGTAATTACAGGTAATAATGAGAGTAGGATTGTAAATATGTGACCTAATTCACTTTGATAACGATTCTTCAGGAAACATTTCAGACAGTTCAGTACAGAAACATTTAAACACACTGAATACCTATTCACACTACAAAGTAAATTCAAATTGCTAGATTTTCTTGTAAAAACATTAGAGTATTGATTTAGTTGAATCAATAAAAAATCCTTTCAGCCAAATTTATATGTAGTGTATAATGGAAATAATAGAAAAAGATCCATTTTGATGCGTGTTGCAGTCCTTGACTATCAAGGTGCTAATTAGATCAATGCTTTGCAGGATTGCCTCTTGAGCTGATGTTCCAGTACTTTGTGAAGTTTGGAGACAAGCCATGTTGTATCACAGACCTGAAGGTCTTTCTGGAGCTCCTTACTCCAGACAAGCATGTCCAGGTGAACTGTGAAGAAGACCTCAAATTCTTTTTCTAGTAGGAGCTCTGAATTTTCTGCACAAGCACAACCAGCAAACAGTTGTAAAAACGCTATTTACGGCTCAGCATGATCCCTCAGAGCTCAAAGCACCAAACAGGCCCCTCTGAGTTTCCTAACTCCCCTGTTTGTGGCTCAGTTCATTAACAGGCTGACAGAGGTGGTTCCTCTCGGGACCACAGGCGAGGATGATGTGGCCTTGCCAGGAGACACTCGTGCTCTGCAGAGGCATCTATGTGTGGCACAGCTCGGCCGCTGCCTGGGACTACAGCACGCCCTGGACACCGAGGGCAAATTGGCCCTCATCCGGGAACTCAAGATCCACTACCACCACGGCTTACAATTTGGTAAACCTCTGCTTGAAAGCTAAATGGGGAAGGTCACATATTTTTCATTTAAAAAAAAGCAGACCACTTTCGTAACGTTCATTATTGCGTTTGCCTAATTACATATGCTTACTTTTATACCTGTTTGGACTTTTTTCAAACTAAATTTGATTTGGTAAAATCTGCTAGAATAGGTTTAACGTGATGGTGCCACTATGGAGACTGATGCTGTTAGTTTTGTTTATTTTTTGACCATCAAACAAAAAAATCAAACAAAAACAACAAAAACTAAAGTAATAAAGCTCCCACTCCCAGATATAACTTGCTGAATAGATTTTTCTCCCCTTAATATTAGTTCTTTAGGGATGAACATCTACATCTACTATTCTTAAGGTTTATTATTATTAGAGGTGAATTATGGAGCTGCTTCTCCTGCAAGGACATTTGAAATGCATTAAATTGATCATTTAAAGTTCAAAGTTTTGCGGCTAAGTCACCTTAATAAAGGAATACAAGAGGGTCAAAGGACAAGTCGCCTTGGGAATCAATGTGGAGAGAGTCTCTTAAGTGAGCATTGTGACGTCACCTCACTCTGCCGGCGGTGGCACTGATGTACATCGTTCTGGATAATAGCTTCTGCTGAATGCCCTGAAAATGTAAACGCGGCCGCTAGGAGTAAAAAGCAACCGCGGCAAGAGCTAAAGAAACGTAAACCCACAAACAACATTTGAGAAACTAAAACAAATCAGTTATGATAGACGTCATTTTATGTAAAAAAAATAAATAACATGGTTTATAAAATAAATAACTGGCCCCTGAACACGTTTTAGTGCTGAGGCTGCTGCCAGTTTTCCAGCAAGCTCCTAGCCAGCTCATTTAGCCGATTCTGGGTTTTTATGGGTATCAGAAAATTAGCTTATTAGAGCAGTGGCACGCAAACACACTTCACATTTTCTGGTGGAAATGTATTCTCGTTTAATCTGGTACCTTACACGTACGAGGGTGGGTGGGCAAAGTTCAAATTTGACTTGTGAGTAAGCGTTACTCTATTCTACCTTCTCTTCTCTCCTTCCATAGGCAAGTCCTGTCTGAAGACGGAGCTCCAGTTCTCTGATATGTACTGCCTCATGGCTGCTCATGTCTACATAGACCTTTGGATGGAGACCGGTAAGCTTTGTTCTCCTAGTTTTCTGTTTGATTACTCCAAGTAGGTTTTATTTGTCACGTATACACACAGTGAAACAACGTTCCTTCGGGACCTTGGTGCAACACATTTACAGCATTTATCAGACGCTTTTATCCAAAGCGACTTCCAATCCCTAACTACAGGGGGCAGTCTCTCCCTGGAGCAACTTAGGGTTAAGGGTCTTGCTCAGGGACCCAGTGGTGGTGCTGAAGGTAGGATCTGAACCCATGACCTCTTGGTCCAGAGGCAAGTATCCTACCCACTGAGCTACCTCCACCCCAACACGAACAGAACAGAATACGGCAATAATACGACTAGACGATATGAGACATGACAGGACGACGCGGAGTACAATTAACAGCTGCAGTTTGGATAAATACAGTATTTGACTAGTACTGTGTTTTAGCAGCAGAGATGTGCAAAGATGCAGAATAGAAGATACATGCGCATAAAGTGCAGAACAGCAATAAATGATTGTGCAATTGTAGCAGCAATCCAGAACAACAATAAATGTAATTGTTCGAATCAATAAATAGTTTCTTCCTCTCTTTGTAACTTGCTTTTTTTTTTATGTTTTCTCCTGTTTGGATTGTGTCTTTTAGGCAATGAGCAGATGTTGTGGCAGTGTTTAGGACTTCTTGAGGAAGGCCTGGCCCACAGCCCTTCCAATGCCCAGTTTAAGCTGCTTCTTCTGCTCCTGTTCTGCCGTTTGGGCGCCTTCGAGCCTGTTGTGGATCTCTACTCCAGCCTAGACGCCAAGCATGTTCAGCACGATACCATAGGGTGATTGTCCCACTCATTCTCCACCGTGGAATAGCTAAAAGTGCTTCAGCGTGTTCAAGTTGTTTGACTCCATCTATTTACAGATACTTACTGACTCGCTATGCAGAGTCCTTGGGCCAGTTTGCTGCTGCTTCCCAGTCCTGTAACTTCTCTCTCAGGTTTTTTCATTCGAACCAGAAAGATGTGAGTCATGTTTTGCCCAGAGAATGTTTACAGTCTGTTTCATAGGCAGTTCCTGTTTGTTAAAACTTTGCCCTCTTGCTCTGATTGCAGACCTCAGAATACATCATTCAGGCATATAAGTATGGTGCATTTGAAAAGATCCCAGAGTTCATTGCCTTTAGGAACCGCCTGAACAACTCGTTGCACTTTGCACAGGTGCGCACTGAGAGGATGTTGCTGGACCTCTACCTGGAAGCGGACATGTGAGTTTTGTTTTTCTCGTGAAACCAGTTTCCAAGCTTACCATATATGCCTGATTCATTGTATGGTGGTGGTGGTGGTGGAGGGTAGGATACTTGCCTCTGGACCAAGAGGTCATAGGTTCGAAACCTATGAGACCCTTACCTTTAAGACCCTTAAGTTGCTCCAGGGAGACTGTCCCCTGTAGTTAGGGATTGGAAGTCGCTTTGGATAAAAGTGTTTGATAAATGCTGTAAATGTAAATGATGCTTGCTGATTTGCCCATTATGTAATCATTAGAACATTTTAACTGATAAAAGGTGGAGCTATTTAAAATTCAGACCACGTGAAAAATTATGTCCCACAATGATCTAAAAAGCTGTCAAATATTTTGTGTAGCTGTCATATTGGATGCCACAGCTTCACATACTATAAAAGAATCTTGATTCTTTAGAGCCGTTGTCCCCAACCCCCGGGCCGCAGGCCGGTACTGTCGAAGCTAAAACTTGAATAAAACACAATTCTAAAAAACAAATTCAAAAATCAAATGCAGTCGGAGAAATGCAGCTTTTCTACTTTATTAAAGAATAAAGCAGCATCACGGGTCCAGTAGAGTGTTGATCAGACTGGCCTTTACAGATTTTACATCTCTCTTTATAGACTCTTCTGGGGGAATGACTCCCCCTCTATTTTTTTTACCACCTTGTTGGCTCTCAGCCAATCAGGTCCTGAGATGGGTCGTGAAATTCTTTCTTTCCTCAGCACTTTTCTGAGACACTCTCCCATGATTTGATTAGGTTACACATAGCATAGAGGTTTTGTGACCGGTTAATCAATTCCCCTCAGGGAAACACCGGGGTGGAGGTAGCAATTCCACCGGGGTGGAGGTAGCTCAATGGGTAGGGTACTTGCCTCTGGACCAAGAGGGCATGGGTTCGAACCCTACCTTCAGCACACCACCACTGGGTCCCTGAGCAAGACCCTTAACCCCAAGTTGCTCCGGGGAGACTGTCCCCTGTAGTTAGAGAATGGAAGTCGCTTTGGATAAAAGCGTCTGATAAATGCCGTAAATGTAAATGTAAACAGGCCTTCAACTCTAAATGGCTGATCTATCTGAGGTCACATGATCTATGATCAAAGGCTTGTTTATAGAGGTGTCCTTTTTAAACAACGCTTTTGTCATCTGACTGTACTAACGACATCTTGAAATAGATGGCTGTTCTTTAAATCTGAAAGAACAGTTAATGATAGCCAGATTATTCCAAATGAAATCAAAAATTAACCCCTATGGCCACCACGGTACCGGGGTGTGGATCATGTGGTACCGGTCCGCGGGCTGCACAGAAAAAACCCGTGGATGTTCCCCGTGTTCTGTTGTTGTCGGCTCATTGTTATGAAAACGCTGTTAATAAAGCTGCGAGTACACACTGGATTTACCTTTATTGTTGTATTTTAAAGATACTCCATTATTATATATTTCAAATTTCCCCATTTTTGTGCGTATCATTTATTTGTATAAACACGTATATGTATATTTATCTGCCACCCCTTAAAGGCCGGACCGTGAACATAGTTTCTGATATTAAACCGATCCATTACGAAATAAAGGTTGGGGACCACTGCCTTAGAGAATGAAGACTCAAATCTGTGCAAACCAATGTGTGTGTGTGTGTGTCTTATCTCTAAAAATATCTAGAAAAACAAACATTGGGTCTTTATTAGATCTACATTAGACCTGTATTAAAAAAAATATCCTATGGACCTTTAAAGTAACAATTATACACACAGTGACAGATTTTTGCATCTTAACGTGTTTTGTGTTCAGATCATCCACCTTAGAGGAAAGTGTGAAATCTATGTCTCTTTGTCCGGAAGAAGACGACATCCCATGGGACAGCATACGGGACAACCGCGATCTCAATGTCTTTGTCTCCTGGAACCCAAAAGACCGGTACAGATCTCCTCACACTCACTGCAGTACATGCCCCTGATCTGAACAGTGCAGGCTGGGATTTTATTTCCCGACCCTGAATGCAGGAATAAGGGTTAGATAATGGATGGGATGGATGGACTAAATATCAGCTACAACATTAAAACCACTGACTGGTCTGGTGAACCCTGATGATCTGGTTGCAGTGTCTGGAGGGCGGTGGTATATTTTATTAGTCAGTGAGTGAACAGTCAGTTCTTGAAGTCGGTGTAAGAAACAGAAAAACGGGTGAAAGAATCTGAGACAGTTTGAGAGGAATATCTGTGATGTCTGGGCGACTGAACATCAGCATGAGTCTTGTTGCTGGGGGTGAGGGGTGCGGGGGGATACCTGTTGAGCAGTGGTCCTACCAAAAGTGCAAATACAACTGCAGCACCAGCGAGAGGGTCCTGCTGCTGTACGTGATAAAATTCGTCATGGTGTGTATCGTGTTCCCTCTCCAGGCAAATGAATGAGGAGCACAGGCAGCGCTCTCTAGAAGAGGAAGCCTTGTGGCTGAAAATCCGCTCTCTAACTCTGAGGCTGGTGGGCTCTCTTTCTGGACTGTGTCACCCACCGTCAGTGCGCAACTCTGAGAAGACCACAGAGAACGGTGTGGCAGCCAAACCCTCGACCCTCCAACCTCTGCTGTCCCAGCTGGAGAGCACGCTCAGCCAGGCAGCCCAGTTTACTGACAAGCATTCGCAGGTGAGCAACCGTGAAGAACCACATCACTCAATAGACTCGCACTCCAAGATTCCTTTCTTCTGTTTTGACTTTAAAGGTTCTTCTGTGAACTGAAGGCCAACACAGCTTTACCCACAGGTTCAGGTTCAACATGCTGAAGTTAAATTCCCTTAAGCATCTTAATTACATATTGAATATATGGAATCTAGTCTAAATATCCTGGATAAGGATTCAAACAATTGAACCTAATTTAATTGACATTAGACTGACAAAGACATGAACCTGTGGAGCGTAGCACTTCATGATTCCTCTTTTCTGTTTTGACTTTAAATGTTGTTCTATAAAAGAGGTGACATTTAAGTAAAGGTTTTAACGTGCTCCTTGTTTTTCCCTAAATACAGTAAATACAATTGGAAATAAAGTGGTTGATCTCAACATGGGGGTTGTGTACACATTCCTTTTGCAGCATCAATATCCGATTTTGGGACCGCCCTCGACGAGACTGGCCCAGGCTCTGGCCAGTGGCAGCTGTCAGTGCCAGCTCTCCGCCCTGCAGCTTCCCGTTCACGTCCAGGAGCTGGAGGCCGCTGGTCTTGGTACGCCGTCGCAGCACTAAGAACTCATTTACCACAGTGCATGGTCTGTTACAGCGACAGCACAGGTCATGTTTGTCTAATGTACAATTTTTTCTTTACTTTAGATCAGTCAGCCGAGCTCCAGGCCCAAATATCAAACCTTTTTAAATCACTAACAGTACAGCTTCAAGGTCTGTGTTTTCTTTTTGTCACTAAATTGTTGACATTTCCTCACACCTGGTCCAGAAGATGAACTGAATGAATTGTCTCCCTCCTCTTCTAGATATGCTGAATAAATGTAAAGGTGACTTGCTGGAAGTAAAAGATCGCCGATGCAAAACCCAGCCATCCCTTTTAGAAAATCTAGTCTTCTTTGTAGAGGTGAGTAACTGGCTTCTGTCGTTCTAGTATTACTTTTATAATTTTTGTGTGTGTGTGTGTGTGTGTGTGTGTGTGTGTGTGTGTGTGTGTGTGTGTGTGTGATAAAGTTTTGGAATTTTTATATTTTTGTTGGAAACGATGAAGGCTGTACTAATTGGGTGTCAGACAGTGTCATGTGACTAGTTGTGCCTGGCAGGCCATATGTAATATGTTTTTGAAATTCTTAATAAATAGACTTAAAATGAATGAATGTTCTTTGAATGTTCTGAATACATATATATAAGGCATTTATTGTTTACAGGCAATTTGTGTCGTCCTATGGGTATCCAGTTACTGCGCAAGCACGCTTCGGCCGCTTAAGTCTAGCTTACAAAAGAAGAAGAAAAAGAAAAAGGACACCAGCACAGTAACAGTAAGAGATCACTGTTTACTTTTTGTCAAGCTTTCATCATTTTGATCCAGCTGTTTCCTTATTGGAGAAGCTTGAACTTGCACCTTTCTGTCCCTCCATCTGCAGCCAGTGGTGCTCTCCGGGTTCCAGGAGTTCACAAGCAGCCTGCAAAGTCTTCTGAGCCTAGCCCTGGAGCACATTAAGGGCCAGGAGAGCAGCCTGACAGCCCTGAAGCTGGAGAGCCTTTCTCTGGAGGGAATCAACCAGACTGAGGTTGGTGCCATGAGCTCTATTTTCTGCCTTTGTCTATACATGTTTTCCTTTTTTTTTTTTTGTTGTTGTTTCTTTTTTTTTGTATGTTTGTGTACGTGTGTGTGTGTACGTGTGTGTGTACGTGTGTGTGTACGTGTGTGTGTACGTGTGTGTACGTGTGTGTGTGTGTGTGTGGACAGTAAACATTTGCCCTTTTTAGCATATAAGGTAAACCATGATGGGTTTTGGATTTTGGGCTGTGTGTGCAGGAGGAGGGGACCTTCACAAAGACTGTAATGGACAAAGTGCAGAGCAGCTACCTGCGGTCACTGCAGGAAGTCGGGGATCTGCTGAGAAAAAGATTGGACACGTTAAAGTCCCTGAAGATCTGAATCATCACGCTCAGACCAGCACCTCCAACAACCCCGTCTCTCAGTCCATTACACCATCATACACACACACACATCTCGCTCTTTCTCTAACTTGCTCTTTTTTGATCGTTCTCTCACTCTGCCGCTCTCCCCGTTGCTCTTTCTGCCTCTCTCTCTCTTTCTCTTTGCTGCTCCTCCTCGCTCTCTCTCTCTCTCTCTCCCTCCCTCCCTCCTCTTCTATATCTCACACACAGGCACGCACAAAACTCACCACTGCTTCAGCACAACCATCTATGGTGCTCTGAGCCACCGATCAAGTGAATCCAGATGTTCCTTATATTCCTTGTGAACTAGATAGAAATAAGCAATTTTAGAAGAACTACTCTATAAATTATTGTACATAGCGTGAAGATCCGAGAATATCCACCCCGACCTCCTCCTTGCCAGAATTAAAGGTGAATTTGCTTTGTCCTTCTTTGTCCCTGTCTGATGTCGTCGTCTCACTATTACTACCTAGCTGTAGATGCCCCTCTACCCCTCTGAGCTGCTTTCAGGGAGACGGTGATGAACATCGCTCGTTTCTGTGCAGCGCTGCGTTCCACAGCTTTGATTTGCCTCGCCTTGTGCACCAAATGGCCTTTTGGTGGAGACGTGGCAAGGCGTCGATGTAGCCGTTCTCAGTGCAATCGATCGGTGCTGCTTCCGCGACGGCTGGATAGGAGTGGTGGCTCTGTAGCCCGAGCAGCGCGGTGACTTACCGAGGCTTCCAGCTGCAGCAGCAGCAGACTGCAGGCGGGAGGAAGGAGTGAATGTTGCTTCAAGAGTTCTTCTGTTCCACTTTTGGCATTTTTATTTTACTTCTCGCTACACAGTGAGCTTATATAGGGCAACGGTTTAATTTGTGGACCTGCTTTAAGAAAGGTCCGTTCATCTTGTGAGGTGTAGCCTCCCTGCCTGCGTTTTGTTTCACCGAACGAAGGAACTGTCTACACAAAGTAGCACCGACTGCTCCAAGTACAGGGCTCTTATTTCATAAAGACACCTTCTCAAACGGTGATCCCATGGATGTTTCGTCAGAGGAAAAGGCTCCACTCGGGCCTGCAGTTGTGTTGAATTATGGATTTGAGTTGTTAAAGGGGGAAATGCTTCTTCTTTTTTTAAGTTATGTTTACTTATATACTGTTTTGGAAAAGAATATGTAAAATTGCACTGAGGTCCCTAAAATTGTGAGGAGTTTTTTTAATTAGTAATTGACATATATATACCAAAAAAAAAAGAAAAAAAAGCATCATTATGAAACACAAGCAGCTTGCATTTTATTTTATATGTGTAATAAGGGGAGTGCAACAACAGACGCAAGTGTTTACATATTGCTTTAGCGTTCATAGTAGGAATTTCATATTTATGTGGTTGGAGGGGGAGGGGTGCTGCAGCGAACAGCTTTGCTCTGCTTGGAGTTGTGTTTGGGTAGAGGGGTCAAATGTTTGTTTCTTTCTTGTTTTTTTTTTTATTATTTCTCTTATTTTAACCTGATGAGAGGAGATGGATAATTGGTCGTGTGAATGAACCGGCGTTCCGATGCCCGACCCTCAGAGCTCTCCGGACTCTCGACAGCGTTTCTGGACAGAAGAGCTCCGTTTGAGATGCGCAAAGTGGTTGACAATCCATCATGATTTTTTTTTTCCCCCCAATTTGTTAGGAAAAATGAAAATTAAATAAAAACACTGGAATGTGAAAGGATGTTTTTTAATAAAATGTAAATGGAAAGAAGGAACTGTGTACAGTTGATTTGCTGTTACATTGTAGAATGTAGTCCTTGATTCTAATGAATAACCTCAATCAGCCATGGCGCGATTCACCCTGCAAGTGTTGAATACATTTGTGAATTACATTATACTGTGACTGTTCTGCAATAGATATAGATTATGGGCAGATACGCATCAAATCCTGATCACAATGGTGCCAAACGCCAGGGTTTATGGGGAGGACAGGCTATTAACTGTGCTCCCGTTTTTTTAAGGGATACTAACTACACGTTGCACACGTACAGCCACGGGGAAAAAATGAGACTACATCATTTTTTTTCCAGTTATTGCTTTTGTAATTTGTGGGAGTGCGTCTGTGTATAATGTGCATGTCACTGTTGATTCATAACACCATTGACCGCACCTGATTCAAAATTCCCAAAAATCTCCAGGTCTGGAGATTTTTTTAAATACATATAATTATACCTTGTGAATCAACTACACAACTGTCTTGCAACTGCAGCAGTTAAACACATATCGAGGCGTTTATTTTTGACACAGCTCACACTGCAACAGTCCAGCAATTCAGAGAATAGCAACCTGTGCATTTCACACAAACTGCTGCAAATTGTACAAAAAGGGAAAAGTGGTCTCATTTTTTTTTAGTGGCTGTATACAATTACTACTGGTGTGCAATGTGTTCTAGCAGTGTGTAGCACCAGGACTTTTCTTCCAGTTTTGCTGTGGGTGGCAGGGTGGTACCATCACCTCAGCAAGAAGGTCCCTGGTTCTATTCCTGGCTGAGGGTCCTGTCTGTTCTTTCCACCAGGAGGTCTGGGTTCTTCCCATGGTCTAAAGAGATGCACGTCAGGTGGCCCAGAGATGTAAAAATGGCCCAGTGTGTGTTTTCTGTGATGGACTTGTGATCTGTTGAGGGTGTTTCTCTGCCTTGTGCCATGCGAGTGCTGGGACGGACCCCACCCTGGTTAAGAATAAGCAGTTCAGATAATCGATGGATAGATGATTTTGCTTTAAAGCAGACTAAAGTTAAAGAAGAACCTTTGCAGGTAGAAGCTCCTCTGACCACTTGACACAAGGGTCAGTGTTGTGTGGTGAGCTACATCTTTTGAGTCAGATTAGGAGTGGGAACATGAGTGACTCGGAATGTATAGCTGTTATTAGCCAATCAGACCTCAGAAGGCTTAACGCTGACCATTCATCATGAAACCTGTAGGCAATTGCTAATGACCAGTCACATTTGGCCACTGGGGGGCACTAAACCGTTTATCAATTTTTACTCTACTTTAGCAGTCTTAAGGGTTTGCTCCACTCTATTAGGAAATAAATGTTCAGCTTCAGTCCAGCATGGTTTTTAATGTGCACAGGAACATTACAGGATAATCGGGTTGCTTTTTCATTCACAATGGTGTATGCAGTAAACTTACTGATAAACACTGAGCGGACATCAGATACGTATTAGGGTAGAACTTTAGACCATCGTTTTCAGGGTTTAACTCGAAGGTGTTTGTTTTTTGGTTTCGGGTGTATTTGAACATAGAGCATAAGTAATTCTACAATAAATAAAAACAAAGTCATTACAGCATTTTTTGGTGACCTTTTTTTAAATAGTCAGCTTTGCGCTAGATCACATTTCGTAATACTAAGTATTTGGCTGTAGAAAAGTATGAAATATCTTTTCTAGGCACAAAAGAAAGTAATTGAATTACACACAGAACAGGTAACACCACCACGATTTTGCTCCTAGTGTCGCTGTGCATGGTTCTTGAAAAACAACAACAAAAAAGACAATTTGGGCACATTTTTTGCAACCTGCCTCAACTCTGCAACACACACTACATTCAAATGAAACAAAAGAGACTTGATAAAGCGGCGGTGCTGAGTGCACAAAACATCTGACAGGCTGTGAAAAGCGAACCCATCAGATGTGAGGGGCTCGTTAGTGCGATATGTACTTTATTCTTTGAACTGCCAGCCTCTGTGCACGAGGCAGAGACAGGGCGGGTGAGTGGTCTGACTCAATGCGGCTACTTCAGTCTGTCATTTATGCCAACCCACTCCGCTGATAGCCTACTTTCCTCTCTTGCTCCGCCCCTTTCTGCCACCTAGCTTGCCAGAGGCTGCAGTAGAGGGTCCAGGCTGAGACGAGGCGGGTGCAGAGGCTATGTTGATCTGACCCTCCTGGATCTCTTGGCGTGCTTCAGCTGGCATCTGGTTGATATGCTGCTGCGTCTCCAGGTAGAACATGATGTCACGCAGCTGCTCCTGCAGTTCTGCGATCTGAACGTCCTTCTGGGAGGCAGCCTCCTGGCCCCGGTTCTCCTCCTCCTTCAGCTGCGTCTGGAGCTGCAGCTGATTGGCTCTCAGGCAGCGGTTCATTTCCTGCTCCTCCCGCAGCTCCTGGCCAAGCTTCGCCACCTTGCCGCTCAACTGTGTGCACCTGTTGGAGAACGGATAGCAAATTGACGCTACACCCAAAACGCTGGCCTTCTTCTGAAGTTTTCCAACATATTTTTGGTCTACGTGGTCATTTTTCAACGCAAAAATACACTACAAGGTTTTCTTAAATAACCCATATGCTACACGTTGTTGATTTTTCCCCACTTGTTATTTACAGTCAATCCATTTAGAATGAAACATGATTGAGTTGAAATTCTTCTTACGACTTAAGTGTGGAAATATCTATGCTTTTTTTTTTTCATGAAAATTTGTTCAAAACAAGCTGTTTAATTTTCATATGGGCCAGAGTGTGAACGTATATTTGGAAAGTTCACAGTGCTTTAGACATTAAAAATAAACATTAAAAAAGTAAAGAAAACTTGAGTAAGTTTTTGGTTTCTGAGCTACTGATAAAAGCACGTATTGAAATCTTTTAGTCTGGGTGCTGATTTCAGAACAGGGGACTGTAATGTCTAACACAGTCACAACTATTTCTGTGACCTCGTCTTCCTTGAACTAATCCTGTCTGTATTATGGTGTGGGTCTCGTATTAAAGCAGGGGGGTCAGCAAAGGGCTGTTGTGGCTGCAGGTTTTCATTTGCACCAATTAGGAGTTCTGACAACGCACACAGAGGATATTTGACACTCCTGCATTAAACACAAACTGAAGCTGAAACTCAGACGTCCTTTAAACAGAGGTAATCACGTCACTGTTGGGCAGATCTTAAGAATATTATAGAGATATTACTTCTTCTCCATGGACTGCTTCTCTTTGGACAGCTCGTTAAACTTGAGCTCCAGGTTGTCACACTTCTCAATGGTCTCCTTGAACTTGGCTTTCATGTTGTTAATCTGAAAGAAATGAGACACATCTCCACATTTAAAGGTGTCCACTCAAACGAAGTGTACCTCAGTGGTTCTGCTAGCAGTCCTGGGCTTTAAACCCACAATATTCTGATCGCAGAACAACGTCCTAATTGCAAAGCTGCTTTACATAAAAACAACCACATCTTACCTCTTCTGCAGTTTCTTTTTCCAGGTGAACAATTTTGTTTTCCCAGTAAATGCGCTGAGATTCCAGCTGACTGGTCAGCAAATAGGAATACTGCAAAAAACCCAAGTATTAGAAAAGTTTCATTAAAAACAGCTCAGTGATAATTATTTAGGAGAATTTTTAAAACTTCCTGCTAAATGCCATAGTGTGTCGGTTTTCTGAAGAACATTCAATCTGCTATTTAAATCTTACAACAATACAGCAGAGAGACCATGAACGTGAAAACTTCCAATTTTGGAATACATTTCTACAATTACTAGTAAAATGGTTCAGTGTCGCCTGTACAACCAAGAACATGCCTTTTAGGAAACAGAACAGGGAGTCTGCATATTTTAAACATATTTGCAGTACTTAAGGCTGGTTTTGTAACAGTGGCCAGAATGAAATTATATAAGTGGAACAGAATTCATCCCCTGACATCACAGATCGATTCGCTGATCCAGACGGCATCTTACTAAAATGTTTTCTAGAACAGATGGGAGGAAATCTACGGATGTCTGGGACAAATTCTGGAAGCATGCGAAACTTACCTTCCTGCTCACAAGTCTCCACATAACATATTTGTAATTTGCTGTACGTTATTGTATTTCATGCCAACCTGAAGAATAATATGTCTGTATATGCTGTCTTGTATGTTTTGCTACAAACTTTTACATTTTTTAATCAAAAAAATGATGTGTGTTGATGGCAAACAAAAACACACCTCAAGCTGTAGTGCATCAATTTTCTCATCCTGGCAGGTGTCACCCTCACACTCGTACTGCACCATCTTCCCGTCCGTCTTGCTGGCAACCAGCCGATGCACATAGTTATCTGATCACAGACACACAGAGCTCATTTTATGCAACCCTTTAGATAATATAGTTAATACACACACACACACACACACACATATATACATATACATATATAGGTAATATAGGTGTATTTACAGGAATGGACACCTATAGACAATACAGACAATAAGTAATAAAGGTGGTCATATAGGTACAAAAATCTATTAGTAATATAAGTGTACTTACAGCCCCATGGGTAATATAAGCGATAGGTATTATAGATACAGTAGATTTACAGCACTATAGCTATGTAAATATAAAGGTAATATAGGTAGTCTTACAGGTACATCCATCTTTTGATAATATAGGTAATATAGGAGTACTTACAGCCCAAGTTATTATTAGTACAGTAGATGTACAGCCCTATAGGTATGTAAATCTACAAGGTAATATACATAGATGTACAGCTGTATAGGCACGCGTACCCCCTGCGTAGTCCCAGACGCGGTGGTTGGTCAGCTGCATGGCATAGGTGTGCTGCGTCTCTTCGAAGTGCTTGTAGGCGTGGCGGCTGACGTATCGACCGCAGCCGATGTGTCCGCAGATCAGGCAGATCCACAGGTTCTGTGAACAGAGAAAGGAAACGTTGGCATGTGTCCCGGACAGTCGCTGACAATTTCATTCAAAACTCTGTTTACCTCCTGCACCCCACACTCGAAACACTTGTTCTCCTCCACTGGCTCAGGGGTCTGACAGTACCTGCAAACAGGACACCTAAAGAGACAGAACAGCTCATTAGCACTTTTAAATTCACCCAAAAACACTGCAAACACACTCACAAATGCTGGAGGCTGGCAATTCTATTGTGTTCCCTTAGAAATGGCATTGTCACATCGCTCACCTGATACGTCAAAGCTCAACTACAATGGTACAATGGCCAAAAAAACAAAACAAAACAAAACAAAAACAAAACAAAAAAAACAAAAAAACAAACAAACACACAAAATACTGTTTGGCAAGAGCAAGGAAGAATGGAGAACAACCCAGCTGGCCTTTATGACGCAGCCACGAGGAACCAAGAGGAAAACGTCAGCCAGGAGCTTAAGCAAATAACAGATGTTGGAACAGTAAATCTGTCATGAATGGAGAAATCAAGGAGGAGAACATCAATAAAAAACTTCAAAAGAATTCACCTGTAGACCCATACTTCAGTGCACAGGCTAAAATTATATCATAATTACAATACTGTACAAAAGGTTTTTCTAATTTTGCTTCCATAGATCCAGACCTTCTTGCATTTTTAATGTACTGAAAAACAGTTCTCCAGGCTTCTTGAATGACTTTAGAAGACTCGTTTTCAGTCCAGTCCATGAACTTGACCATTTTTTGTTGTTAAAACTCACAGTGATCGATGTATGAACTCAAGGCCTGAATCAGTGAAGAAACAGGTGCAGATGATTCCAGATGATCAGGCGGTGATCAGTATACTGGTGGTGCTGAATGCTGAGTGGTTGGAACTCCTTTATCTAGGCTCCTTGTATCTTTAGGCATTTTGCAGCCCATCACAGTAAAACATTTGTTCCCATCTCTTTCACTTAATCCACTCAATATCAAAGACAAGTCAGTTTGACAGGCGTGAAATAGTAGTTTTAAACCAACACAGTGATTCAAAGCCAAATGGAAAGAAGTGACGGGGCTCAAGCCTTTTGTACAGTACCGTACCAAGTGGCTTTGCTTCTACAAACAACACAAAGGCTTTACTCACGAGGCATCCTCCCAGCGCTGCAGGCACTGGCTGTGGAAGCTGTGGTTGCAGAGGGTGGTCAGGACCCCGTTCACGGACTCGTCCATCCGCTCCAGACACACGGTGCACTTGGGCAGCTCAGTCAGGTCCATCACTGGTAAACTGGCTCCCTGATCAGTTAAAGGACAGGTTCAAGTAAAACCCCCAAGCCAGTATCACAAAACCAAAGTACATAAAGACACTCAAAGCTGCATTATATGATGGGAACACCCGTCACTATGAATAACATCCTAAAATTAAAACTGTTAAGGTTAGTAAACATTCAATTAGGTGTCTAACTATTATCTGTGTTTATAATTACAAATTACCACTAACAGAATGCACAGTTATTTCACCTAAACAATCAAAGAAAGGCAGAGTCTCGTGGCTTTGCAAACAGGCACAAAACTTAAAATAAGACGTGATGCATCTGGCAAATTATACCTCTTCAGACTTGATCACCTCAGCCCGCTCCACATACACCAGCTGGCACACAGCATCCTCGATAGAGTTGAATTGCCGGCCGTTACAAGCTGTGTAGAAGCTGTCCGCGTCAGCCTAGAGAACGATATGGAATACATACTTTCTACTAGTGCTGTTATACTGTTACATATTGCAGTTCCTGTCAGTATATTAAAGGTCCTGAATCATAACTGTTCTGGAGTTAAAGAGGCTCAGAATTTGCATTCACTGCTCATTTATACTGTCCATAAAGAAAAACTAAGCTGTGAGTTTCTGTGATGTCATACATTTGCATATATCTTCTTATTCAGCCTACAGCAGTTCAGCCCTCCCCACTCAAGCTGTTCTAAGTTCTAAGGAGTGTTTCAGCCCTGTGCTGTCTTCTGAATGAGCTGCAATTCAGGGCAGTCAATCAGAACTGAGACCACGGTCTGCAAAATCAGTCCATTTCATTCTAAGGGGTAAATGAATGATGGAAAATTGTCATTTAAGAATGAACTATGATGAATTATTAATTTCACTGATTGGTTAGAGGCATATTTGCACAGTGCAAATTTCTGTGATACCAGTATTGCAGAGACTACAGTTAATAGATGATATATTGTGGGGCCCTAATACAATCACATCAAAATATTATCATGGTTACACACAGTTCTACAGGGAGGGAGGCATAGGCCAGTGACCAAACACCACCTTATGTAAATGCAATGATTTATCACAAGGCAAATGTCAACAAGTTCAAAAGCCTGGGTGGTAGGACCTCACCTGGGTGCTGAACTTGATAAGCACCATGTACTGGTTGGGTGTGGAGTCCCGGATTATCTTCATGTGCTCCATTACGTCGTTGAAGGGCGCCACGAACTTCATGAGGTCATGGCTGGTCATGGTCGTGGGCACGGTGAGCACACAGAGCATAGCACTGCGCCTCACATCCTCAGTCAGAGACGTCATCTTGCTGCGGACCCAGCCCAGAAGTAAAAGGAAAAAGAAAAAAAAACAACAGTGAGTGAGTCACCTACGAACCAGCATGTGCTGGAACAAAGAGCATACTGTTGGATCTATTCTTATGATCTGGCAACTATGCAACTCAAAGTGCAGCACAGCTCTGTGCGTAATGACTTGCTTTTTTTGGCTCTGTCTCGAACACGCAGGATTTTGAGCAAAGGAATGAACGGGAGCTTAAAGTGCAGCTTAATAATCATAATTGCATAATAAACTGTATTTAGTGAACCAGTTAGGATTTTTTTTGTCTACAGAGGTAATTTCAGAGAACCACAACTGGGGCAACTGGCCTAACAGGACTAGCATTGATTGTAGACGTGGAATTCAAAGCGGAAGACACACACTTGCAATGTACACTACCAGTCAAAAGTTTGGACCCACCATCCCATTCAATGTTTTTCTTTGTTTTTATTATTTTATACAACAAAGAAAATTATGGAAAAAAAAAAAAGAGTTAAACAAACCATATTTTTTGTAATAAGGCAATGATAGACTATTGGTTGTTTTTATTTAGCAAAGTGGTTCTTGCCATAATGTGGAGTAGAACCATAGTGGGATTAGGATCACTAACTGTGGACCAACCCTCCCATCACAACTGATGATCCCAAACACATTAAGAAGGAGAGAAACTCCACTAATGAACTCTTGATGGAGAACACCTGCAAGTTAAATACCATGAATCTGACTGTAAAAATGCCAAGAGTGTGCAAAGCTGTCATCAGAGCAATAGGTGATGTTTTCAATACTTATCTAGTTTCTTAGAAAGAAAAGTGGAGGACACTGGAACACACTGGAAATGGTGTGTGTTGATTGTACCCTTGATTAAATCCAGATGACCAAAAAAAACCACAAGAAAAATGTGGAATGGCAAAAAAAAAATTAATTAAATCGTAGATATTAAGCAAGAACAACACCTGGGAAGACCAGAGAAGACCAAAGTAGCCTCTGTAGGACTTAAATCCTATTTGTGAACAAAGGCCTATTGAGTACAAAAAAAATGGTTTCTTAGCTTAAAAAGTACATATTTGTGGTTCTCTATAGGAAGTTGAGGCTGTATGTCTTGGTTGTACCGCCAACAGAAACATCAATTATTGCTGATACAGAATTTTGTATTACTTAGCACAGTTAGAGGTGGTTTGATCTAATGTTGGTTATGAGGTTGAGATCCGCAGAACATGCCAGATCAGATATCAGAGAGAAAGTAAAGTGCTAGTAGTTTGAGTGTGATGATCTATTTTTAGATGTTCATCTGAAGTGAAGGCCTTAATTAAAAACAGCTTATTTTTAGAGCACATTGCTTTTTTTTATAAACAAATACTTGAGCCAAGGTTATAACATCAGTAAGAAAAGAAACAGTGGTATCATGCCATCCTTAGTAACAGTTTCTCACTTTGTCTTGTAAAGGTGCATGATGCCATGGACGATCTCCACTGATGGGTTCCCGCTGTAGAAGGAGATCTGGTCTGGAAGCTGTTTGGATGGGGAGTCAGGTACCGGAGCTCCATCCGTCTGCTCCTTCACGCTGCTGCTGCTGCTGTCCCCAGAGGATTGATCAGCCTCCTTCTCATCTGGTGCATCTTCAGAGGAGGGATTTAGGAGATGTTGCTACAGATCATGCAACTCAGTGCATGTAAAGAAACCCAAAAAATAATTTTGGCAAGCAGTGGAGCTAAGGAATGAAACTCTACTTATTTTGCAAACCACATAGTTACGACTCACTGGCCTGCAACCAAGTCAAGTAATGTCAAACAGACCCGCTTTTGTGGTTTGTGATGATTTAGGCATGCCTTTTGCACAATTATCAGCTAAGATGGCCTCATAGCTGCAGCATAAGACTACAAAAACAACTCTGGAACCCAACCAGGTCTTGATCGATTTTCAGAACTAACACATTTGAGTCCTCCTGTTTCTATAGACGGCCCAAGCAGTTCTAACCTGTGCTGGATGTCAAGGTCTCAATCACCATGTCAGACATGGCCCTGCTTCCAATATGCTGATGGAGGATGGCTGCTTTCTCCAGTTCCGTTTTGTCCACCAACGTGCTCTTAGCCGAGCCCAGGGCTTTTTCTCTCAGCTCCTCTTCTGACATCTCCTCATCTGAAAGGGAAGCAGACAGAAGGAGCAGATCGTGTTGGGTTTCACCATTAGTGAATTACAGACACCAGATGCTGTATCACACGCAAACCTGCATAACACAAAGCCAGGTTACTTTTAGTGGCAAAGGTGGGTGAAATGGGAGAGCAGCTTTAAAGGGTTTTCTAGAAACAAAGAAAGAGCTCTTTCATTGTAGTAGTAGTGGGTCAGTCTTCTGTTTTATACTGAGACACTGACAGTTCACTTGTTCACACAGTGCTGTGTCACTCCACAGTACTTGGCTAACAAAATGATTCAGTTCTGCTCAATTCAGATCGCTCAGCCAAACTGGAGGTCTGACTAACTGCAGTAGGAAAAAAGGCCAAGACGTAGGTCTGCTTCATTCTAAGTTTATGCTGAGAAATTAGGAGAAAAGTAATCCAGACAACTTGAAAAATAAAATGATTCATTTAGAATCGGTTCAGTTTATTCAGGAAAATTGGATTCATTAGGACTTCCTATAACAAGACGAAAGGGCAATATGTCTTAGGACGAAGAACTAGAGGCGAAATACAAATACTTTCTGAACACTTAAAGAATAAAACGATTCAGGAGATTCGGTTCAGTTGAGTGGGGTACACAGCTGTGATAGCCAACATACGTGGCCTGATTGTTAACATGGTTCATGTACACAGTATATGTAAACATAGCTCGTTCATAAACATTGCTGACAGTTTAGCTTACCAGCACTGTAGAGAAAGCCTTGAGGCATGAGAGACTGGTCTGCGAGCTCCAGACGGATCACAACGAGTGACAGACTCATGTGTTAAGCCAGGGGCTAGGCTAAGCTAAAGCTTTTCTTCCAACACGAAGAGCTCAAATGCTGCCTTAAAACTGCCAAACAAACGGCACACTTTATCTTGACCTCGAAGAGGACAGCTTGTTTATTAAACTGTCACGACAAAAAGTGTGAACTTAAACCTGGCACGAGAAAAACAAGCAAACAAACCAAAACAAAACAAGGCTAACGTTAGCCACCCGGCTAGTCTGTTGTCACACACGGAGCAATTTAAAAACAATGACAGTGTTTTTCAGCGCCTCTTCCAGAGTCTAGACATTCAGAACAAGCTAAGCCGCTTCAGAAATCCTACATTTGTGAACATATTATGAAAATATAAAATCTCCGCACAGGATTAATCTACGAGTTTAGAGCCGTGAACTGTTAGCTGTCACCAGAGGAGCGTATAAAAGCAGCCACGCGTTTCAAAATAAAAGTTTTGTATATTTCTTTAAAAGTATCTATCTATATTTCTTTCTACCTATAGATCTATCTATCTATACATCTATTTTTCAGTTTATCTATCCATTAATTTGTCTCTGACATGAAATTATTTGGATTACTTTCCCTGATCCCTGAAATATAATTCTACAATAGTCCTGAGATAAAGCTTTGGGGTGCAAATTACTTTTTAACTATTTAATTGGGGCAGTTGGTGGTCTGGTGGTTAGGGTTGCATCTTTAATCAGAAGGTCGTAGGTTTGAATCCTAGGTGTCCATGCTGCTTCACTTGATGAATGGGTTAAATACGGAGAAGAATTTCACACCGCTCACACTGTAGCTACTGGTATGTGACTATAAGGGGCCACTTTAACTGCAGAATTGTTCATGCATGGCATTGTGAAGCAAACCTGTACCTAAAGAAAGCTGTTTACCTCCAGTCACTACTATTTCACCACTATTTTACTATCATCAGCATTACGTAGAACAACTTAGAAGATGTGTGGGGTCACTGGTCACTTTAGATACTAAATAAAATGTTGATATGTCCACAGTAGATATTGTGACCCCTGGTTCCTAGCGCCACCATAGTAAAGGATTCTAGTGAAGGCAGGGTTCTCTGCTGTGCACCATTGCCCATCAAACTGCTACGAATGGCTTTGTTTGCATTTCACCAAATGAATTATCCAGAATATTAAAAAAATCTTTGAACCTCCCCTTTTAAATTGCCCGCATCATACTTTTTTTGGCCGAGTTCCCTTTATAGGCTTTGTGTGGTTTTATGTACCAATCTGTAGTGTACTGGACAGTTCTTTTTATCCCTTTAAAATTAAAACTAATGTAAATATAAATGACTTATTTTACATTTACAGGCAGTCTTAGGCGAAACACTTCTAATAACGTCTGTGGGAATGGACGGGACCAACATGCTCCGTGCTAAACGGATGGATATACATAAATGCATTCACTCTAATGACACAAACAACTAAACAATGAATTCAAAAGGAGCCATTCTGTCTGTTTAGTTTCATGTTTTGTTGATCTAAGTGAAAGTCTGTCTGTCTATCCGTCCGCCCGTCCGTAAATTCGTTCATTCATTCATTCATTCATTCATTCTTTTATTCATCAGTATGTTAAACTCAACAAACACAGAAAAACTGCACTAAAATGCATTATATTTACATTTATCCTGACCGGGCATGTTCACACATGCTCACACCTGGACGAGGATACAGTGTCCTGTCAGTGAAGGTGTGGGGGTCGTTTTGTTTTTCAGCCTGCAGCCATTTCTTGGTGAATGTGCTATCCACTAAAGTAAGTGTGTGTGTGTGTGTGTGTGTGTGTGTGTGTGTGTGTGTGTGTGTATGTGTGTGCACTTTTGCAGGCTGTCACAGTAAAACATTTGTTCCCATTTATTGTATATAATCTACTCAGTATTTTTGCACCAACAAGGTGATTCAAAGCAAAAGTATTGGTGACTCAGTGCTGTTCATGGTGAATCGGTGACTCAGAGAACTGACCCAGGACATTGTGGGCTGGTACCAGCAGAACTACCTCCAGATCAACACTGGATAAACCAAGGAGCTGGTGGTAGACTTCTGAACACTGGACTGGACTGGACTCACAACTCAAACACTTTCTACAGGAAAGCTGCTGTGGAGGCTTAGGTCTTTTGGAGTGAAGGGCACACTCCTGAAAACCTTTTATGACTCTGTGGTGGCCTCAGTCATCTTTTATGGTGTGCAGCATTTCTGCCTGGGACAGAGAGACTGATCAGAGGGCCAGCTCTGTTCTAGGATGCCCTCTGGTCCCAGTGGAGGTGATGAGTGACAGGAGAATAGTGGCAAAGCTGTCATCCCTGTTGGACAACATCTCCCACCCTATGCAGGAGACTCGGACAGCACTGAGCAGCTCCAGTCAGTGACAGGCTGCAGCACCCACTATGTGCTTTTCAGAAAGTGCTATTTAAAATGTGCAATTTTTCTGGTGCATTTCTAATGCTGTGCTATTGTCAAGGCCTGTCACTCTGTTGTGTACCTATGTGTCTGTATTTACAGTGTTCTCATTTTTCACTCATACTTAGGTTTCACTTATGCCCAAGCATAGATCTAGTCTTACTTCTAAATGTGCAAGTTATTCTGCTTACAGTTCACATACATATGTGTGTATTTTTACAGTATAGTCATGCATACGTATTACATCATTATTTATACTGTTCCATTTTTAGACTGTACATTAGTACATTTTATTTATACTACACTGTGACATTGTATTTTTTTCTATTTTATTCTATTCTATTGTTTTCTTAATTTTGCTGCTCTTAACTTTGCACTGTCCGCTTTCTGCCATGACCAAGCACATTTCCCATTTGTGGGAATACTAAATCTTATCTTATCTTATATTACATCATTTTGTAAGCAGTTTCGGTAAGTTTTGGTTATTCAGGAAACAGCATCTCTCTCTCTCTCTACACACACACACACACACACACACACACACACTTTTACAGTCAGGGGCTTCGTTTGCATGTTGACTTTTCCTGAAACTCTAAACCACCAGTCAAAGCTCCACCCTTGTGATCTCTTCCGACTGATATGCTCTCTCTCGCTCTCACACTCACACACACACACACACACACACACACACACACACACACACACACACACACACACACACACACACAC